>OX608074.1:104318828-104918828 GCA_951509635.1 Eupeodes luniger
TATGCTAGATAAGCTATTTTCTATCTTTTTGTTGTTGTGGTTCACCCTTTCAATTCATAAATCAGTCTTTTTGTGGTGGAAATTTTCTTTTGTACCTTTAACAAGTATCTTATTGTTATTTTTAAGGACACTCTTTTTTTTATTGATCCAATATTTAGTTGGTACAAAAAGTATATATGTATTAATTTAATCTTAGTAGGTAGGGAAAAGATAAACTATATCTAAACCATGTGAAGATATTATTTTACAAAATACCTAATTAGGCGTATGGATTAAAATGAAGTGAACATGAAAAAGATATACTTATATTTAAAACTGAACAAATGCAAAAAAGATATTTTTTGGACAATCCGAATCTGAAAATATCAATTGTTTTGAGAATATGAATTGAAAAATGCTATTCCTCATCTAAAGGGGTTTTCAAAAAGGGTGTGTAGATGTTGAAATGGAATAAAACAAGCTGTGTGTGAGGTATTAATAAAATATTTTTTTTATTTGAAAGACGCATGTATGTTGTATGCCATTAAGTGTGGAATATTACATCATTCAAATGCCCGCCTCGGTTTCTTACGGTGGCACGGATCCGAGTGGTCCAATTTTCAATGACTCTTCCGCATAGATGAGGCTGAATTTGAGCGATGGCCTGTGTTATGTTCACCTTTAGGGCATCGGTTGATTGTGGTTTATTTGCATACACCTGCGACTTCAAGTCTAGCGGGGTCAAATTGCATGACCTTGGTGGAAAATTCACATCAACCCTATGGTTCAGTTTGGGCCATAAGAAATTAGTTATCATCGTTATGTAGCGCTCCTTGTTGACGGTGACCGCCTCACTAACGTCGTTTTAAAAAAGAACGGACCAATTAAGCCGGCCCAAATTCCACACCAAACGGTAACTTTTTGAGGATGCATTATCACCTGGTGAACCTCGCGTGGGTTGGTGTCGCGTATTCGTAGTAGCAATTCATCCTAAAATGAGCCTCGTCACTAAAGATGATTTTTCGGCCAAAATTCTTATCCTCTTCGAAACGATTCGAAGCCCAGGCAGCCAACAAACGGCGTTGTCTATGGTCATGAACTTTGAGCTCCTGGGTCAGATGGAACTTGTACGGGAGTAGACCCAAGTTTAGACGCAAAATTCGCTAAGTTCAAGTCTGCGAAAGGCCGAGTTCTTGTGCACGGCGAGGAAGAGACTGCCTCGGGTTTTGCTGTACATTTTTACGGACCGCGGAGATGTTCTCGGCCGATCTTGCGTTCCTTGAAGGTACGGGTATTGCTTGATTGCTTACTGAACCAGTCGTCTCAAATTTAGCCACTAAACGTTGAAGAGTCAACTGTGAAGGGCCACCACGTCTACCGTAAAATGGGCGCAACGCGCTCATCGTTTGCGTTAAAGAACACTCATTTTGATAATAAAGTTTTATCATTTGAACGTGCTGTTCAATCGTGTTACTTGGCATGATGATTTGGCATAAACAACTGAATTATAACCAAAAGATTTGACAAATGTCACCAAAAGAAAATGGTCACCACGGGTGCCAAAATCTATCCGGTCCATTTGAAAAACCCTTTATTATAAATATACAATTATGTTGACTTAATTTTCATATTAAACAACCATTTAAAAATCCCAATTCAAAAAATGCCTTTTGTCAGGACTTTATTTAAAATTCTCAAACGCCTTTTAAGTAGGTACCTACCTACCAACAAGTTATTATAAATATTTTTAATCTTCAATCTGTTTTATGTTATTAATTTGTTATTTTTTTTCGCAAATCATTTTCTAAGCTTTAACTAGAATTACAAAAATAAAAAATTAAATATTCACAAACAAAATAATATAATTCACATAATAAAAGGCTTTTATTTTTATTTTTTGTTTGCGTATAAATGTTTTTCCTTTGCCAATAAAATCTACATAATGGGCTATAAAAAAATGCATTTAATTACAAAGGCCAATTAAAATAAAATAAAAATCTGATTTCATTAACTTGACCTATCTCGTTTAGCATCCATATGGCCAACAAGCGCACAAAGAACAACGAACAACGAACCAACGTTTAAATAATTGCTTTTGTGATGAACCATCCATTAAAATCGCTATGTACATTAACTAGGGTGATTTATTAAAATAAAAAAAAAATAAAAACAACAACTATTTTGCATAACATAATATAAAAAGAGGATAAATAATTCGGTATATGTACAAAACATATTTGTTATGGTTATGAGTTTGAATTATATTACTTTTATAATAATTTTATTTTAATCAGAATAATGTAGAAGTCAAAAAACAATTGATCAATTTACCATTCTATAGCAGGTGACCCACATTAGAAATGAAAAATTGGAAATATTAATTTAAAATTGTTTCTTTTTTTTGTGTTATTAAAATTCATTAATTTTCTGTCAAAAATAAAAATCCGACACTAATAAATTATTTTGGTTTAACAAAACAAAAATCGATTAACATTTCAATTAATGTTTAGGTCACGAGAAAAAAGAGTGAATACAAACAAATAGGAAAATGTTATTATGAGACAATTAATGCAGCAAGGTTAAGGTAATACAAAATACGTGTCTATGTATTTAAAGTCAGGTTCAATAAATTAAACAAATTCAAATTTTCAGTTTAATACATTTTTTCAATTGTTGAAATATTGAGAAACTTTAATTTTTATGAACCACATGAAAATGAACCAAATAATGAAGGACTCAGAAATTTGGATATGAGTAAACATAAAAATGTATAAGGCCCAACACGACCTACACCGATTTTTTTAAACTTTGGACAAAATGTTTTTAACGCGGTTTTTTTTTTTTTTTTATAATTAGCAAACACTAAAAGGGTTTTTTATACCTTTAATATGCCAAAGACACAGTGTGAGCATTAGGAAAAGAGGGAAGGGTTGGATGGGAGGTGTCGCTGTACATTGATTTTGAATTCCTGGACACTGCAATGACAGGGAAAGATAGAGCGTGGCAAGGTGTTCCACATTCGCGTAGTACGGCTAAAAAATGAATCTCTGTACTTCATACGGCTGAAGTTGGGCTCAAGGGTAAACTGATGGGAATTCCTAGAAGTGCGGGTATTACGGTTAAATTGTTTAAGGGGAGGAATGCAACTGGCTATTTTACTAGAGCATAGTCCGTTAAAATAACGGTAAAAAAGAGTGAGACAAGAAACCTTGCGTCGATGTTCGAGTGACGTAATCGAGTTGATGATGTTAATGTCACCAATCATTTTAAAAGCTCTTCTTTGTATACTGTCCAAGAGGCTTAAATAAGTTACTGGAGCACCAGCCCAGAGATGAGAGTTATATTCAAGTTTCGGACGTATATAGGTTTTGTAGATTGTAGCCAGATTAGACGGAGAGAAAAATTTCTTGCAACGTCTCAAAAAACCTAGACATCTTGCGGCATTTTAGGCGACATCGCGTATGTGATTGCTCATGAAATGAATAATTTTTGGAACAAATTGATATCACAATTTGTCAACAGTTATTTTAAATAATAATATATAATAGTCTTAATTTTTTTATTGAAGATAACAAAAAAGGGCATTTGATATGATATGATAAAATATCAATCATAAATATCACAGAAAACATTTTTCAAGTGATTGAATACCTTAAAGTTGGCATCTAGTTTTGTAGGATGGAGTTCCGATGTTCAATCCAAATTTTTGAATAGTGAACCCTGAGAACTTTTTTTTAGACCATTTCAATTCCTTTAGATTGAATGTTATAAAAAGGGTTCCAGATTACACAACAATATTCAAAGATTGGTCTCACATTATGAGGTAAAAAGTGATTTGAGAGCAAAAGGGTCTTTAAAATCTATGCTATTGCGTTTGATAAAACCGAGCATGGAATTTGATTTGGATACACTAAATTTAATGTACCTAACAATTTAAAGTTTAGGGTCAAAAACTGCACCAAGATCTTTCTTCTCCCTAACTCTTTCCAAAACTTGATTCTCAATTTTGTAGTCAAAGATAATTTCAGAACAGTTGTGACAAAAAGAAAAAACATTAACATTTATCGACATTTAAATATAATTGGTTTTTCGTGCACCATTGGGATAATTTTAAAATATCGTCTTGTAAGAGATGACAGTCATTAATAGACTTTATACATCGAAAAAAACTTTAAGTCATAAAACTTTAAGTCATCGGCGAAAAGAAGTTGACTAGAATTGAGGAATATACTAGGTTAATCATTTATACAAATTAGGAACAGAAGGGGTCAAAGATGGCTACCTTTTTGAGTTTTGAGAGAACTTCGGCAATGCAAACAAATTGAACTCGACTCTTAAAATAGGAATACAACCATTTCAAAAACTTTGAATGAAAACCAAAGTTTTTTAATTTCTTCATTAAAAAAGAGTTACTCTATCAAATGCCTTTAAAAAATCGGTATGAATTGCATCAATTTGATGTCCTTCTTCGAGATTATTTAAGATGATATTGCAACAATAGAAATATTAGTTGTTGTTGATCTTCCTGCAACGAAACCATGTTGGAGCAGTGAAATGTACTCCTTAACTAAAAATGTTAGATTTTCATACATCCATTTCTCAAAGATTTTTGGTATACACGAAAGTTTACAAATCGGACTGTAGTTGGATATTTCCTGTTTGGACCCGGATTTATGAATAGGGCTTAATAATGATTTCTTCCATGCTGGAAGAAATTCGCTGTTTTCTAAAGAGCTCTTAAAAATTAGGAAAAGCGGTTCAGAAGCAACACATTTTTTAAGAACAATAGTTTGAATTCCGTCTGGACCTGGTTTACTGTCATCATTTAAACTCAAGAGACCATCTTGAGTTTGAATGTAATATCAATTTTTGTTGGAAAAATATTTGAGGTGATTTGATTTAATTTATAAAAAAAACGTTTATTTATTTTTTTTTCGAATTTGGTAAAGCCCGTTTGATTTCATTTTTAGGAATTATGGTTTTTGCAGATTTGCGTTAGGCGTTTTTTTTTTTATTGTTTTTAGACTAAAAATAACATAAGTCTTACCTACAAATTTTTGGGCAAGTATCTAAAATTCGAATTTTCTCAAAAACGAAGCGATAGATTTTTATTAAATTTTCTCTAACTTTTTTTTATAACTTATGTTTTTTTATTGCTTTAGAAAGGTACCACACATAGAACCGATATTTTTTTCCTAATTTTTCTCAACTGTCTGATAATGATCAATTATTTCATTTTTTTTTTTTTGATTTAAAAACTTTTTTTTCGAAATTCGATATCTTGAAAACGGGTCATCATATTTTTACGATATTGAAATATAAAACTTATATTATTATTCGCAAAAACAAAATTTATTTGATTTGGAGACGATTCTTGAAATATCCCGAACTTTCGAATGCACGGACATAAGGACATCGATCTAAAATCATTTATTTAGTTTCTATGGACCTTGAAACATCGAGAAATATTTAAAAATCAAACAGATTACAATTATTTCATGTGGGAAGTTAAAAATAATTCAAAACATAGCCGCAGAACCGTTTGAAAAGCAATATTTGTTAAGTACAAATTTTAATTAAATTTTGTTCACAGTTATTTATTATTATATTTTTTTGTAAATGTATTTTTACAAAAATAGAGATTCCTACCGTTTAGCACTTTAAGACTTACTTATCTCAAAAATGGGAACAGATATAAAAAAAAAAATAAAGTTTATAAAAAGAGATTAGGGCTACCTGTAGCAATTAAATGTTTACGGTTCTTAACATAAAACAGTTACTTTTCTATGAATTTTCAATAATGAACTTGAACTATAAGTGTTCTAATTTTCTTTGGCATTTTTGACTTAAATTAATTATTTTTAATGCAAGACATTTTATCATTAAATTGCAGCAAGTTTTCCAAATTCCATTATAGTTTTTGTTAATTTTTTATTTATTCGTTTCTATTAAAATTTACTAGAAAATTTATTTCGCGAAACATTTTTAAGAATTTATTGAAAAAAAGTGTATATTGCATTGTAAATAATTTTGAATTTTTTTATAGCAAACAAATAAAATTTTGAATATTTTTTAATTTTTGTATTTCAAATTATAATTTAATTTTTGCTTTACATAATACTTAATTCAATTTTACAAGTCTGCCTAGAAGAATTGTGTAGTTTCATTTTTTTTTTTTTTCAAAAACAAACACTAATGTTTATAAACTGTTTCTAAGATTTCATTTGAATGTATTGAAATAGTTATTTTTGTTGATATTACTCTTTGACGTTTTACGCTTCGTTGTTTTCAAAATCTAAAAAATTAAGGAATACGATTTTTAGAATGAAAAACGATGTATTTTTGATATTGTATATTGAAAAGTCTGACCACTTAACAAGTAGAAGAGTCTTTTACCGTTATTTTTGATATTGTATTTCTTTTTAAAATTTTGCATTAGTTGAAGGTTATTCCAACCATTGGTATTAAGAAATGTACCTTTTCATATTTGTTTTGGAAATTGAATGCCCAGTAAAATATTGAAAATGAAATTAAAAATTATCATCAGTTGACCTACTTACATGGAATCAATCCTCGAAAATTCAAATTTGTTTTTGATTTCAAGCTTGAAAAAAAAACAGAGAAAAATGTCTCTAAGAAATTTTGAATTTATTAAATCCTTCAAAAATTAGTATCGTTTTCTTAAAATGATACAATTATCAGTATTAGAAAAGTTTAGTTTTTTTATATACCTATTTCATTTTTTTAAATTGTATATTTTAGATTAAGAATGTATCAAAATAATAAAATGTTTGAAGATTCCAAAATTTTAAGACAGATTGTCTTTAATCACATTAACTTAAAAACATATGTATGTATAAGTAAATTATATGAGCTCTTAGCCTTGGTCCCATAGCCCCCAAGTCAAATGGCTATAACTTATAAGAGTTCCCTTAAGTTATGACCTTTTGTTTATTATAACCTATATTTTTGTTTGCTTAGGCCAACTACTTTTATGCTAACACAATATACAGCAGGACTCCTAAAAAATCTTCGTCCTTTTAAAAAGGCAAAATAAAACGTTCTACCAAATTTTCACCCATCTAATATAATTATATAAAAATTCGTTGAGTGTCAACAATGCAGATCAAAAACAAAATGCTCTCCTCATCACAACACGTCATAACCCTCTGGTATTTTATCTAAGCCAGCAGATCTATGTAAATCTAACCTTTCACTGGTGAAAATGATTATGCTTTTGATATGAAATGTTGTTCCTGTTTCAGTTTCAGTTTTTGTTTTTGCACTAACATCAAAGTGCGCCTCGAAATTGGGTGAAAAAGATACCTTCAACTGATGGGTAGGTGGTAGGTTGGAGATATATGTAGGGAGCTGTGAAAAGGCTTGAGGCAAGATGTTAAGCCTACTTAAGATGATGTTGTCTGCTCATTTACATTTTGTATAGAGGTGCACGGGAGTGGGTGATGACTGTGGTTAATGTTGCGCGCCGCACCGTGTGAACCATAGTTTTAGATTCTTTTTTTTTTTAGTGGTATCTTTTTGTATTCTGCTGTAAATCTGCTTTTTATATTCTGTTGGAATTATAAGAACGTAGTTTTTTTTTTAAAGTAGTAATGATAAAAAACGGCAAAGGCGGCAAGTGTTTAAAAGGTTTTTAAATACCTCACAGGCCACAGGGTTTAAATTCCGCTAGATTAAAGGATATTAAAATGAATGAAGTCACGGTAGTGTGGTGGCGATGATGATGATGGGGTGTTAGTTTTTTATTTTTTTTCCGCATTTTTTAATTCAAGCTTTTGTTTTAATAGGATTTGGTTCTAATTAAAGTTTGTTTGCGCAATTTTTTTTTTAAACTTCCGCTTTAATTTTGGTTTTGCTTTTTATATTTTTTTTTAGCCGGAAATAAGTAAATATTATCTTTTTAAAATTAAAACAATCCTGTAGAATAGTGCGGAGCTGTGTTTTTAGAAGGATTAATAAAGTTAAGGGCCTCTTGTAATAATAACTGACGAGAGTGAAGGGAATCAGTATTGATGTTGGGTTTGTTGTTGGGGCTTATGAGTAAATCGTTTACGTCCTTTTAATGGCTTTTTAATAATTTTAATAGGTATAATTTATAGCAAGACTTTTCATAAAAACAAGGACTAGCAATTTAAGAGTAAGAAAGTCTTTTAAAAAAATAAGAAGTGTATGATGTTTGTAGTTTCTTGAATCTGATTCTTTAATTCTATAAAAATATCCTTATTTATATTATTTTGAGCTATAACTCCTTGAAATATATGTATATTGATATTATATGAAATGAGTTATTATAACAATTTTGTGTACATATGTATGTGTGAAATAAACAATCAACGTATACTAATAGTGTTTACACTTCACCACAAAAGTCACGCAAACTCCAAATGAGATAATTAAACATCGAAAGGATTCTCCTGATATAATATAGAAATAGATACATTGAATGATGAAAGTAGACATATGGAGCGGAAAACGATATTGAAGAAGAAAAGTAAATCATTACATTTAATGACATGCGTTTTACTAATACGAAAGTATAATTAGAACTATTAATAAATCTGTTATAATGAGCACGATAATTGATTTGATTATCACTGATTATATATCTGGAAATGACTAAAGGGAAATAGGTTAACAATTATGATTATTAATTAAAAGCTATTACAATATCAAAGGGGTTTTGGAGACTTATTGATGGTCAATTATTAAGGTACCTATAGGAAATGTTAATATCTTAAGAATTTTAATAACATTTTATGTAGACACCGGCCTTCTATTTAGTTTTTTTTTGGTATGTTATGAGCTTATAGTTCAAAGATTTTGTATAGCATTAATTTGCAGGAGTTAGAGTGTGAATTTTAAGAAAAAAGTGAGTACGCATTTACAGAAAAAGGAAGAGTGTAATATGGTATTCCACATTCTCAAGGTACGGCTAAAGAATAAATCTTTGCTCTTCATAGTGCTGTCGAATTTTGATTCGTTGATGATTCACACAGAATTAATATCCACATATTTCATTGATGAAAGTACCAGTCACAGACTTTGAAAAGTTGAGTATTGGTTGACATTGAGTTTTTGAAACCTTAAATTATGCTCAATTTTGAATTCCCCATTGTACAAAGTAGTTTAGGTCAGGATTTAATGAGCTTATCACATTTTGTACTTGTTGTTCTGTATCTAAATAAGAGAGATGTGAGTCTGAAAATGAATAATGAAAAACTAAGAGTTCTGTAATAATCGAAATAATTAGATTTTTTAGATTAGATTTAGATTTCTAATTAATTGGATTAATTGGATTAGTAGTTGCAGACTGGAGATCATTTGTAATTGGATTAGGAGTTGCAGACTGGAGATCATTTGTAAAAATTGTACTTGAACAATTTTTCTTAAACGGTTAGACTGAACTTATAAAGCCAATTTAAGAAATGAAGCTTCGGAAATTGGGCCGCTACCAACTGTTAAACTTCAGAAGTCCTTGTTGGTAGGCACTTTTTAGTAAATTTTTAATTTCGAAATATAGGAACTACACATACCTATGGCAAGTTTTGCATTCGTTAAACATTTCTAAATCGAGATTTCAGTCAAATATGACATTACGATAGTAGAGCAGTCGAAAAAGTGGGTCAAACCGATAGGTTTTTAACTTCACATAGGAAGTTATTGTAATCGGTCTGATAAGTCGAATTTAAAATTTTGATATTCCTCGACGTTTCAAGGAAATTTTTTTACAGAGATGTCTGTGCGTGCGTGTGTAAGTATGTTCGTGAAGTTTTTTTCGTCGTCAATAGGTCAAGAACCAGTAGAGATATCGACTTCAAATAAATTTTGTTATACAGATAATAATGCAGACAGATGCAGAAAGGACTCTCGAAAAAATTGAGTCGGTGGTTTTTTTACGATAGCACCTCGAAAATTTTACGAAAAAATAAAATAATTTTATCTCCAAAATAATATTTTGCAACGAAAAATAACGTTTTTTACATCTGGTAAAATTTTGAGAAAAATTGAATTGACAGTTTTTTAACACAAAATAAAAACCTACAAAAAATGAATACAAGTTAATAAAAATTTATTTTCGCCTCAAATATATTTTCAAAAATTTGATATATTGACCTTAAATTAATTTTATCTTATCAAAAATATTGTTTTCAATATTCAGTTAAATTTTGAGAAAAATTAAATTGACAGTTTTTCTTACAAAAAAATAAGAACTTAAAGAAAACAATACTAAAACTTTGTAAAAAATTACTTTCGACTTAAATATCTTTTCAAAAATTAAAAAATTGGCTTCAAACTAATTTTATCTCACAGGAAATATTGTTTTCGATATTTAGTAAATTTTTTATAATAAACAACAGTCCGTTTTTTCATACAAAAATAAAATCTTAAAAAAAATTTGGTAAAAATTGATTTGCGGTTCTGGATATCTCGTGAACAATAGAACATATTGACTTCAAATTAATTTCATTCATGCAATTTGTATTGGTTTATATATGAAATAAAAAATTTTAAGAAATGCTACTAAAATTGGTAAAAATTGGTTTTCGACTAAAAATCTCGGTAAAAAAAAATAGATTTCGAAATCAAACTATTTCATTATTATGCAAAATATTGTTGGTAATTGAAATTTTTAAGAATAATTCAACTGACAACTTAAAAAAAAAAAACACGAAAACCTACAAACCTTTTAAGCAAGACAAATCGACAGACAGGATGGGAAGTTATCAGTGTGGGTCGCATACCCCTTTTTTATATTTATTGTTAAGATGGGTCGTAAATACGGAATTGTTGCCTTTGACTCCTAAATCATTTTATTCTTACTATTTTATCCAACTTTCTCGGTCCTGAAACTTTTGTAATACTTCTTTATCAGTCAGTTGCAAATCAGTAAATGGACATAAAAAGTATTCCTCTTAACTTTGTTGCTGGTATTTAATATTGATTAGTTTAAAATTGATACAAAATTTATAAAAAGTGAAAACGTACACTTCAATTTAAACGTAATAAATATAAGCTTTAAAAAACTTATCTTATGTAAAAGTATGCAACTAAAAATGTTAAAAAATTAACACGTTTCCTGTTTTTTTTTTTTTTAATTTCAGAACACTATCACGTAAACTCAAACCCCATCTAGTAGCTGAAGGTGTCAAATCATATATCAACAGGGCTCAAAACCCTAAAACTTCTTCGCAAGACCAGCAGCCTAACATGGAGTTTTTACGAGGTGTCTATGCGTTTATGCAAGTGAGTAGATCATCGGTGAGTGTCGTTACGCAATTAAATTCCCTACTAATCATAAACTTCTTTTTTTCTATTTTATATAATTTGCTCTCGAAAAAAATCCAAAAAAAAAAAAATATAACACTCGAGAAAAGTAAAACTAACAAGATACTTTGCGTATACCAGTAGAGTTAAAAAAAAAAAATTAACAAAAGATACCAACAAAATCTATGTTAGTTATACCTACATATATAGAAACAAAAATTTAAACAAAACAAAAAAAAATAATAGGAACTTAATCATAAAACAAAAACAAAAAACGCACATTTTTTTAAGAGGAGTGAAATATTTATTATTAAAAATATTTGGTGGTGCGCAAAAGACATCATAAAGTTATATAATTTTGTGAAGAGGAGTTTTGATGTTAAGCTTTACAAATTTAACTAAGTGTACTCGAATCTCTATATTTTTGTACCTAATTTACTTAAACAAAAAAAAAATATACAAAAAAAAAACTGATACAAAAATATCATCATAATATATCTTTTTTTAAAATTAAGATTCAGATTCATTTGCAAAAAGATTTTAGTGAAACAAAACCATCTCGCGAACGAACAGAAGAACAGAAAGCAAAAAAGACATAAATTAACAATTATGCAACATTATTCATTTTTCAAAAACAAAAAAAAAAAAAAAAAATAATAACAGTTTCTCATCATTGTTATTGTCATTGTTTTATTATTTCATATTTTTTATTCTTCTTCTTCTTTCCACTTCTTTGGCTGTGTGTGTTGTATTTCGGGGGCCTGTCTTATCCTTACTACTGCCTTCCACCCCGTATATACCTACGAAATGCTGTTCATATACATTATCGCGCTTCGTCTAAATATATACCTACAAATATACATAAATTTATATAAAATTTATAACACTTCATATTTATATATATATATATATACCACAGATAATGATCAAACAAACAAAAAGCTAGAGACTTAATAAAAATATAGATACTACCATATATACACGCGACATAAATCCAATCCACGTGCGATATGAAGTCATAGCCAGTTGTTGCAGAAATATACTAAAAAACCATACCCTACCGAAATATAAAAAAAAAAACAGACATAGATACAATAGATACTACATAAATATATATGTAAATATATACATTGTGTGGGGGGAAATACAAATAATGGAAAGTGGACAATGGAAAACGAGCAAACGAGCAAAACCATATAAATAACTTAAAACTAATAAAAATTAAAATTACATTGTCAATTCATAAAATAGTAACTTTTTCAATACCGAACTCATTGAAATGTCAAACATTCACATTGAATACAAAACATAGATACAAAAATGTAAATATATAAATACTATATACGAAAAATATAGATAGAAAAAAAAAAAGTTCAAATCTACCTCCGTATCACTATATCTATTATTACAAAAATAAAATAAATAAATGTACGATATTTGTATCTGCCTATAAAACAATATACATATTATATTTGTATGGTACACGACAGTTGTATAAAACTGCATAAACAACGAATTGAAAAACGTACATACATCTGCGGGTGTATCTATGAGAATACCAACAGAGAAATAAAAATAAATAAACTTTAACACAAAATGGCAATACAATGCGTTTTATATACAAAATTTCCGGAACAATAAGGAACCCGCAAATATATAAACAAACAACAAAAAATACAATTCCAATGGAAAATTTCAAAATAAATTCAAACATAAAATCGTATTCACCTACAAAAATACCGATACAAAATTATACCAATATACGTAGATAAGAGCTTAACAACTACTACAACTACAACTACAACTACTACTACAAACAAACAAAAAAATTTAATAACAAAATAAACATAAATCTCGCGCTGAGTTTTCTCTTTTCGAGGAGAAAAAGCTCGCAGAAAAACTTAAACATTTTCGAAAAGCGAAAAAAATGGTAAAGTTAACAATTTTTTTAAAATCACAAAAATCTTATTTCTTAATTTAATTTTTTTGAACTTCTTTAAAAAAAATAAAAATCCAAACAAAAACGTTTCCCCATTTTTTAAATAATAGTAAAATTTATTTATATAATTTTGTCCTTTATTATTTTCTTTCGTAATTAAATTAAATCAAAATTTTAAAATATAAATAATTCAAAATTTGATAAATTAATTCTCCTTTGTTTAAAATAATAAAAAAAACATTAGCTTCCTTAAAAGTATCCCTTAGCATAGAAAACCAAAAAAAAAAAAACTAAAGTTTTCCAATTAAATAAGAAACATATATATAAATTCAACTTTCTGTGGGGATGCAAATGAAAATAAACAAATCAAAACAAAAACAAAAGTAAAAATCAAACCGAACCGAACGAAATCAATCGATATTTTATTTTAAACATTCCCACTGTATACCCACTATACGCCACGGGTGGGAGCAATGCAAAAATAAATACTTTAAAAAATGACCACGAAATATGATTTTCCTGCCAAAGAATCCTTCGATCTAAAAATTAATGTGAAAATAAAAAAAATGAAAAAATGAAAATATAATCTTTTTGCTCGGATGCTTAACATAATGCTGTCTCCAACGTTCGAACACTTTTTGCACCTTTTTTAAGCATAGATACAAAATGTTTTTTTTTTTATTTTTTCTTAATCTAAATATAAGAGGTTTATCTATTTTAAAAAAAATCAAAATATTACATTTTATATGATAATATTCACGTTGATAGAGTAAGAAAATATTATGAAAGATGAATACACATAAAGAAGTAAATATTTTAAGGATATTATTTATATACATTTTTATAGGTATGTTCACTTTTATCCCATTTTAAAATCAACCAAAATTTAAAGATACAATAAAAAATACAATTTTGTGTTAATTGAATTAAAATGACATTTTCACAAAAAATACAAAAAAAAAAAAAGGATATTTAAGGAAAAATGAACAAAATCAATGGAGGATATTTGTTTTTTGTTTGTTTATTAGAACATCTGACGTGCTCTTTTGCCACGTATATTCTGTCTGTGTGTGCTATTAAAATAGAATAAAACCAAAACTCTTATTTAATTTTTTTGTTTTTTTTTTTTTGAAACACAATATTCATATTGATGTAAAATGCACATGTTCAAAAGATTAGTAAGCAAGTAGAATTGCATGATCCTTGGTTCTTTCTGGTTTATATATATAAAACATATTTAAATGAAACAAAATGCAGAACCATACAAAAATTTAAGAAAAAAGTTAAATAAATATTTAAACAAATTTTAAGATTGAAATATCAGAAAGAACCCGAGGAAGTATTTGTTGTAATAATTGATTGTATCTGAGCACTTAATGTTACCAAAAACAAAAGACTCTGTAATGTGTTGCATAGGAGAAAGTATTCTTAGAACTTAAGTCAGTTGATTCTACATTACCACAACAGATTTATAATAAAATTTTGATTTTAATGAAAAATTCATGTTTGTTTTAAATATAGAATTGGGTGTTTAATGTTATCAAAAATTACCTACATACATACGTTATAAAATATTTTATTTCACAAAAATGAAGGGAGTAGGACAATACATTATCAAGGTGTACTTAAGCTGTTATAAATTACTTAGATATTTTAAAAGTTCAAACAAAAAAATGGTGGTTGAATTTTAAAAACCTATGTTGATTTTGAATAAAACACAAATTGTCAAGGAAATAATTGTCACTTCTTTTTATTATGATAACATTGGTATGGTTTAGTTAAGTATGAAAGAAAATATCGGCCAAATGGCCGTAGGCATAATTGGGGTTATATACCGTTATTGTATCGAATTATTTCATCGTTTAGCTATTGAATTGTTTTGTTGGCTTATCGAAGTACACCTTTTTTTCAAATATCCCGAAAGAAGAAGTCCGACTGTTTCAGATCACACGATCTTAGCGGGAAATTGACATCGACACCACGTAATATACACGGCCATTGAATATGTCTGTCTTCATCCTGTTGAAACCAAATATTGTCCTTATGCACATCTTCAAATTCAGGCCATAAAAAGTTCGTTATCATCTCCCGATAGCGAACACCATTCACAGTAACTGCCTGACCGTGGGTGTTTTGGTTTTCCGACAGTCACTCTTCGTTTTCTTGGAACCATTCTGACCATTAACGACACTTGCAATGTTCAAGACACTTTAGTTCTTTAGTCAATTGCAGCTTGTAAGCGTGTTAATGCATAATGTTCATCAACAACGAGCGTGGGAGGTGCAATTGTTGGGTAAGACGACGATGAGAGGTGGACGACTCTTCATCCACACTATCGCGAACAGTAGTAATATTTTCTACAGTAGGAGCTATACGAGCATTCATTGGTGTTTTCACAGCTTCTACAGACCCGGTTTGCTTAAATTTTCGTTGTTTTGTTTTTATTGTTAGCAAAATTGGACGATTAAATTGACCGACAAAAATCACAAAGAGCATACAATATGCATTTTGATTTGAGTGCCCATTTTCATAACAAGCCTGAATAACTTTATCGTGTTGCTCGATTATGTAGTTTTCCATGGTTGAAATTAAATTAAGCCTAGTACGCTGCTGATGCGAAACGAAATTTTTCGGTGGTCGCCAATTGCAGAGCGAAATGAAAACGAAAACCACAGCGGAAAAATATTTGTGGAGAGTTCTGTCTGGCAGTTGAATTTCACTGCTTGTCTTCATCACTTGTTGCACATCACCAATAACATCGTGAGTTTCCAATTCAGAAATGCAATGTTGGAACAAATTAGACAAATCCATTTAAATTTTAAATCAAATAAAAATCAAAGTCGAAACACCGAAAGTCACGAGTAAACATTTTTTTTTTTTTCAATAAAAAAATTAAACGTCAAAATTTCGCAAGCAATTAATGTGCTGGGCAATTAAATTGAGAACGAAAAGAGTGGAGAATTGTACTAAGAAATCTAGTACAGCTCTCCACTAAAATGTCACATTTCGTCGTTCAGCAGCGTACTGAAAAACGAAAAGCACAGCGAAATTTTTCGTTTATGATTTCGTCATGTCATTTTTGTATGGGAAATTTCGTTTCGCATCAGCAGCGTACTAGGCTTTAGTTTGAAATTGGGAAATGTCAAATGAAATGCAGGAAAAAACTTGACGTTTAGGTGTGGTTTACATTCAACATCGGCCCCTTAAATTTAACCACCCTTTAAACCAAAACGAAAAATTTAAAAATTAACAAATGTGCGCGCTTTTGAAAAAAAAAGTTCGTAAAATCGGTACTTTTCTCACAAGTTCTTTTTGTGTAAACATAGGAAATTATTTAAATATAAAATTATGATTCTAATTCTGACAATAGCTAAATAGATGTTATGAACAACATATTCAAATTTGAAGTGGTTCGGTTGAATAGTTTTTTATTTTCATCAACAACGCCATGCCAAAAAAAGTCGTTTTGAGAAAAAGATTTAAAGTTTTTGGTACAGATTTTAAAGCAGGGCCGCTATCTATCTATCTGGTAAATGGGCTGCATTTCAGAGTATCTTCGTAAGATAATATACTTTAGAAATATGTATTTTTTGCAATGCCTCCAAAACTTTAAATTTTTTTGATGTAGACATATTTTTTTTATTTTCAAAATAGAATTTTCAAAAGAGATAACAAATAACTAAGTATTTTAGCTTTTTTGAAAGATGCAATTATGAAAAAAGTTAGAAGTTTAGAAATTTTTAATTTTTCCGAAATTAATGGGAAACGATCGTGTCAAAGGAAAGTAAAATTTAATTACATTTTTAACTGAAGTTTTACTTCTTGGGTTCATAATTTAGAAAAAGATTGAAAAAGATGTTTGCATAAACCGAGATATTGGTGTTTCTTTACAAGAAATACTTCGAAAATGAGTTGTTTTCATATTTTTTATTTTAAACGTTTTAGGTAATATTTGCTATTTTAGAACTGAAGAGATTTAAAAGTTCTTCAAAATGTTTTTTTTTTTTTCATTACATTAGTTTTGATGTAAGTAGATTTAATAATTCATGTGTCATATAATAACATTGCATAAAAGTAAGTTTTTAATTTGTTGATAAAAAATGATCTTACGCCCTTCTTTAATCAAAAATACGTTCTCAAAAGATAGTCTTAAAGAATAATTGAATTTTTCATCCTTGAAGAAAATAGAAAATCGTTTTTTTTTTCATTCAAAATATATCAACTATATTTGACAAAAAAAAAATATTGTATTACGTATGAAGAACTTTAAAGTTAAATTTTGTATTTTCTTTCAAATAAATAATTAATTAAATACTGGAAATATACTATTTTAGACATCAATTGAAGCCTTCAAAACTTCAATTGATGTCTAAAATAGTATATTTCCAGTATTTAAACTTTTTAATTTTTATTTCATCTTTGTCAAGTATACTTAGATTCTTTTTGACTTGATTTAAATATTAAAATAAGTTCCATAACTTGGATAGCATACGTTGTTTTGTTGAAAAACATAAAACAATAATCATGATTTCAGCACTTTATTTTTTTAAAGACTTTGACCGATTCTGTTCAGTCAGTTGAACATAACTAGAGGATTTTTTTTCAACTCGTGTTTTTGTTTTTATTCTCTCAAATTTGACGTTTTCAACTGTCAATTTCCAATTTTAGAGTTATTTGACCATTCATGTTCATAACTCCCAAGAAAAAATGGGAGTTGAAAAGCAAATTTTGATTTTGACTCAGAAATATTGATTGTTTTTTATTTATTTTGCTGTAAAAAAGACTAAGATTTTGTTGAAACATATCTAAGGTGAAGTTGGAATATTCTTAAAAAAGTAGAATGATTAAAAGCATAAAACAGTGCTGATAGACCTATTGTTTAAAAACGAATGCAACTCTCATTATCAATAGGTTAGGTTAAAGTGGCTTTCCGTGATGGAGTACGACACACTTAGGCCAGTTTAATGGCTTATTGTGATACCACATGAATCTTGAGGCTTTCGTCTAAGCTCAATGAAACTAGTTTGAGTCTCTTACGAAATGTGAGAGGCCGATTATGTTAATATGGTTAACATCGCTTAGGTCGTCATTGAAAAATTCTCCTAGGTAATTCTTGCGTTTTTGAGCTAGAGCAGGGCATACACAGAAAAGGTAAAAAACTGTTACCTCCTCTTCCTCATCCATACAGCTCCTGCAAAAGTCATTTGAGAATACGCCTAGCAGCTTATTATCAATTACAATTCAAACATTCGAACGAGCTTTTTGAAAACCCAAGGGGCTGTAATACTTAAAAAAATGAAAATGTTGGAAAACGAGGGCCTTCCGGAAATATATTAATACATTCGTTTTTTTTTTGATAACCTACCTTTTTTTACTGGTCTTGACAATTTTTTGAAAGCTTTCGTTAAAAATTTAAAAACTACTAAACTGGGAAAAAATCGGTGGTTGAAAAATTTGGGACTTGCCGGTATTTTCTCCAATTTGCAATTTATTTTGTTCACAATAATAAAAACCACATTTTTAACGTATTTCAGTTCTTCATATAAAATTAGTCAATTTAAGTTCTAATCAATGGCCTGGCTGTATATTCATTCCTAAACCTTTTGATTATTGAAATCTGTTTATAGTAGCTGTTGTGCTTTAAAGTGTATATTGATATTAAAGGGGGTCTTTTTTTGTAGTAATTATACTTGAGTTCCATTTGAACATAATTGACAAATATAATGATTTTTGAAAATTTAATGTCAAAATATTTTGTTGCATTTATATGATACATAAATTGTATTATGTACCGTTTATATATAGTTAACTCTTAATCTAATTAGTTGAGAAACAGTAAATGAGAAAACATTCAAATTAATACATTTTTAAACAAACAATTTTTATAATTTAATACTAATACCTCTCAAAAGAGAAAAAGAAAACTAAAGGGATTTGAATAAAAATAATTTTATATTTACCACAAACAAATTTTTCAGAGTGAGTTTGTAATATCGTATGCATTTTGTTGTTGTTTTATTTTAAAAATTTAAACAAAATAAATATATATGTATATTTATAAATGTTTATTGCTTGTAACGTGCAAAAAGTATAATGTGTATCCAAATGTGTAGTTAAGTGTATCGTAGATGTATATTAATGTTAATTATATTTTATCGAAAGTACAAAAGTTAATCTAACCAAGAAAAACTTAAATTACTTTCGATAACTACGTAAATGTGTGTATCTTTTTTTTTTTTGTGAGTAAAACAATATAATCTGCATTAATATTTATTTGTAAATATTTTGTATTTTTTTTTAACTAACGGACAGCATATATGTTGGCAATCGAGCAATTAAGATTATTGCATTCATTCAATGAAATTAGAAAATTTTATTTAGTAAAAAAAAAATAAAGAAAATCGTTGCTCAAAATCAATATCAATGAGCAACATTTTGATCCCATATTATGCAATTGTTTACAATAAAAACAAAAAAACAGTAAACTATATTATTCTGCACTGAAATTTCGATAATTCTGTTATAGAAATAAATTTAAATAAAAAATATATATATCTTTATAAATCACCTGTAATGCTATTTGTCTCTACAAAACGATTTAAATAAAAACATAAAACTGCACCTTTAAATAAATTTTCCTTAAGAGAAGTCTTAAAGAAATTAAAAATATAATTAAAAAAAAACAGCTTAATTAAAAAACAGGCACAAGTAAGATGATATACAAATTCAACACCAAACCACGTAATCCACAATATAGTTTAAATAAAATTGTATTTTGTTAAAATAAATAATTTTTTATTTGTTGGAAAAAATCTTATCGTAAAAACCAAAATACAGATCACAATTTTTTCAAACCCTTTTTTCACTGAGAAATAATTTTAAAAAAAACAACAACTTTTTTTAGCGTCTTCCGTCTTTTGCTGCTATTACTATACCACAAACTAACACCACCTTTTATTATGAATAAAAAAAGCTAATATTATTTAATGTTTAGTTTAATAAATTGGCAATCACGTTTTGATAAAGTTGTGTTATTTTATTTATTATTAGAACACTGCTTGAGGTAAGAGTACATTGAAAAAATAAAACATTATGAAAAGGTATTTGTTTTTATTGATAGTTTTTATTTTTGTTAAAGAACACTCTAAATGAGTAAATTAAATTTAACGGATAATTGTGAAAGTTGAGATAAAAATGGTTTTACAAATAAAGTATCTGAGAGTGTATCTGTATCTAAGCAAAAGTATGTTTTCAAAGAAGAATCTTTGGATAAAAAAAAGTTGATCAAAAATTAAGTATTCGTAAGAGTGCTCGAAATTTTTTAGAATTGGTTCGTAGGTAAAAAGAAGTTCAAATAAATTGTTTACAACTAATATTCACTCGATGGAAATATTTGTATTTCTTTAAGAACTTACAAAACATCAGCGGAAATGTAAACTGATCTACAAATTTTTTAAATATTACAAAAGACATTCTTTGAGTTCGAATTGAATTATCATCCGAATTGCTTTTTATTTTTTTTGTTGATATAAGTAACATTTTTATTTTATTTTAATTTATTTTTGTTTATAAAAATGAATACTAAATTTTGTATTTTGTTATTTATGTTACTGATAATTAGAGTTAGATTTTATTTGTTTTTACACATTTTATATACCAAATTGAAAAAGTGTTTAAAACGTAAAGGCTCATAAGTCAATTTGTATAGTTTTTCAGAAAGCGGATTAGGATAGTTTGCAAATGAATGATATGATACTGTTTTCAGTAAATTTAATTAATAGTTAAATTAAATTTTGTTAAGTGGAGTATTTAATACATTTATGTTTTTTGACTGTAAAACAACTTTTACAGTTTTTCATTTACTAAGTATTCAAACATGTCCTTAGGTCTGTGTAACCGTTTTTGTGTTTTAATTATTATTTTTGTTTTTTTATTTAATATGATAAAACATCTTAAGTCAATATAAAAATTGTAAATAGAGAAAAAGTATTGTATTACAATATCTTAATTTGACATTACCTAAGATATAGTTGATATTTGACATAATTTAAGATATTTTACCAAAATCATGTCTGCTTTTTTTTTTGAAAACAAAATAAAATAAATTGATACATAAGACGAATCATGCTTTACTTAAGTTGACTTGCAAAACCCTATAGAAACTATAGCTTTTTTTTTACAAAAGGTACTAACTTTTTTGTTTTAAAAGGTTAAATTAAAAATAAATAAGGTGTCGTAACAGTCCATTGACAACTAGGGCCTAGTAACTTACAACTCTCAACCATTCCTACGTGCGATTAAAGTTGTCAGGGATGGAGGGGAGCTACAGTTTTTAAGCCAAATCCGAACGGCTAATTTGAGAAAACACTTTTCATGACAAGAATTATTATTCTTGGAGGATTTGTCAATTTCTCGCAAGAGGCAGTACCCGTAATTTTTTTTTTAGGCGAAAGATTTAATTGCAGAAAAATGAATTGTTTGTGGACAAAATTCAGGGTTATCCATTTTGCGGTTTCAAACGTAAACGTAAATAAATACATTTAAAATGTTTTTTTTTCATGATATTTCTTTCTTAAAGATTGAACGTTGTATGATCACTACGCGAATCGTTGGAAGCATAGATTCTTTTTGACACATATCGATTTGGCAGTATCTCAGTCACAACTAATGAATGTTGGTTTTTAAGTGTTCAAGAGTTAAAGGTTTATCTGCATAAACACGGTCTTTAGCGTAGCCCCACAAAAAAAAAGTCCAGCGGTGTCGAATCGCATGATTTTGGTGGCCAGTTGATATCGCCACGACGAGAAAATACGCCGCCAGGAAATATGTCTCTTGCAATAAAGCGTATTATTCAATTGCATGAAAAAATGTCATTTATCATATAACCAAAACGCTCCGAATTGATGGTGACAGTCGTTCCATCGTAAGTAAAGTCCAATCACACCTCCGGACCAAAGAGCGCACCAAACAGTGACTTTTTGTGGGTGTAATGGCCTCTCTTCAATTATCTGAGGATTTTCAAAACCCCAAATACTCAATTTGTTTATTAACATACCCACCGAGTGAGAAAAGTGCTTTGTCGCTGAAGAAAATTTTGTTCGAAAAATCGCCATCCACCGACTGTTGTTCAATCCATTCGACATATCTACGAAGTTCTGAATGGTCAGCTGGCTTCAGTTATTGTGAGAGCTTGACTTTATATGGATTTAAGTGTAGACAAAGTATACCGTAAGACAGTCCTCATTCCTGAGAACGACAAGGAACCAACTCATTCGGGTCTTCGGCAAAACTTTCACTTACACCAGCGATATTTTCAGTGGTACGAGCAAGATGGTGATGCACACTGCACAGGCCTTACAATATCTGTTACCAATCCAGTATCTTCAAATTTCTTCACAATTTTACCAATTGCTTGCGTAGTTGAACGATTATGTAAATCATAATCTCCACTTAAAGTAAGATATGTGGCTGTGGCAGAATCACCATTTTTGTAGTAGGTTTTAACAATTTGTATACGTTGTGCGATAGTTAAGCGATCCATTTTCGTAAATGTCAGACTTTCAACTGAAAAAAAACTGATTTAATAATTTAGTTTGACAGATATCGAATTCCAGTCCAATACTTTTGAAACCGAAAAATGGATAACCCGTTATGTAACAACAGGATAAATAGCTGAAACCACTTAAATTGACTTAAGAGCCTTTACCTTTTCAGCATAATAATATTGCAGTTCCAAAAATGTGGGACTAATTAAATAATGTATTTTAAAACTAATTGGTTTTTGATTATTAGTGAAACATTTTAAAATAATTTATGTCCAAGTAAGAAAAATATATGTATGGTTAAACGTGTTTTCATAAAAATGTAGATGAGGATTTTTGTTTGTACTGACGATATTTGGATATTTTCTTCCTTTCTTGTCAAGTAAATTTCAAAGTCCGTGAATGGCTACAATCTATGTGGAATGAAAAATATTCTGAAAAATTGGAAGCAAGAATTGATCTAGTTAAGAGTGAATCGATAAAAACGGAAAACTTATAAAAGCAACGATTTCTAGTCTTGTAAATTTCTTGTGAACATTTTTTGATTTTAACGAAACTAAAACTACAAAACTTCTTATCAGGTGTCTTTAGTTCGTGCTTAAGTTTGTTTATACGTCCTAAGTTTCATTTTAAATCATCTGGTCCCAGATTAGGTCAGAGCTGTTGGTATTCGTGAAATGAATTATAGCCAACTCAATTTTTTTAAACTGTTTTCTTAAAAGTTAAGTAAACATTAATAACTCATTTTAATGTACATATGTATAATTGAAAACGTAATCAAATAAAAATTTCATTAATATTTGATCATCTGCTTTGTTCAAAAAATGGAAAAACTTGATGACCTCTACCTTAAAGACCAAAGATTTTAAATAAGTTTAATATCAAAATATAAAATTAGCAGCGATACAAATTAACGCAAGAGCATTCGCCCTTAATACCAAGCAATTTCAATACTACCAACAGCGATACAAGTCCCTACCTTGTTCATCTATGTTGAAAAGACCAATACATAAAGAATATACAAATAAATTACATCTAAAAATCCGAATAAGGAGTTTTTTGGACTTAACCGCTTTTTAACAAAATTAATTGATCAGAAATCTTCATACAAATTCTTTCATACAAAAAATGTTACGTATACGAATAAGGAGTTTTTGTACTTAACCGCTTTTTAACAAAATTAATTTATCAGAAATCTTCATACAAATTCTTTCATACAAAAAATGTTACGTATACGCCTAAGTAACCTTTTCTTACTCTTGTGCTTTAAATTCTAATTATGAAGTTTAGAAAAAAAGCAATTGATCAGCAAAGTAAATAAACAAACAAATTATTTCTAAACGTTTGTAATTGTTGTTTTTGAACAAATTCAAGTTGAATTTGCATCAAGTGTGAAAACATATTCACATCCAAAAAATAGACCCCTATGATATAATATTCATGCAATCAGATACACTCACAGGTATAATGGTTCTTAGATATCAAATTCTATTAAAATATTTTAATTTTTATAGGAATCTAAATAAATAAAAATAAATAAAGAAAAAACAAAAATTGCTTTTTATGCATCCTTTTTTGTTATTTTGTTCTCAATTTTATGTTTTATAAAGTTGCTGCTTTTAAAATTGGTTTGATATTTCTTTTTTTCAATTTTTTTTTTTTTTTTTTAAATAAATTAACTTTTTATATAATTTTGTTTATTATGTAAGCCTCTTAAAACAAGGTACTACCTCTATACAAACTCAAAATCAGTTTTTGTTTTTGTTGTTGTTGTTCCTCTTTTTGCAAGCTTATTTTTCTTTTCTTTTCACATGCAAGGTAATTTGAGTCTAGGAAAGTTCTTGTCGTAATGATTCGCTTCTTGCTTCTTTTTTCACAACAACTCGGCTGTAAAATTGTGAAGCGCATACAAAGTTTTGGCAGAAAGCGTAAAGTTTTCTTTGTTTTTTCTTCTTATTTTAATTTTATTTCTTTTTTTTTTGATTTTTATTTAGGTTTTGACTTTAAAGAAAATGCATTTACTTGCTAAAGTTTTTTCTTATTTTGTTTAACTTTTTTTTTCTTTATAATTTATTTTGTTTGTGTTTGTATTTTGTATTCAGAGTAAGTTTATATCTTAATTTGAATTCTGTCACACAGTTGAATTCAACGTTTATTTTCACAAAAAATGCATATGTATATTATATGCATTTTTTCCTATGGTAAAAAGAAAAACTTACTTTGCCTTAATTTGTTTTATTTTTCACAGGCATTCAAGACAAACAAAATTCAATGAAAAATTGATGCAATTTTTCTTAACTTTTTAAAAGAAAAAAAAAGATTTTTTGGCTTTCACACTATAATAATCTTGTTGAGAATGAAAGTTACTGCTTTAAAACTGCTGCAATATTCTTCTTTGCTTAATAATTTTAAATTTTATAGGTACTCGATAAAATTATATATATATATTGTTTTTTTTTTTAAGTTTGGTTGTAGTAGAATATTTGTATTTATTTTGTTGTTAAGGTGTTGTTAAAAAGTAAAATTTTTGTGTGGAGCACTTCAGTATACTCGTATGAAAACAGTTTATTAAATCAAGACCTTAAGTAAAATTATCACAAAAGCTGTAGTTTGACAATAATATTACATTTAAAATACAGTTTTTATTAAATACTACTTTTTATTTTAATAAACTTGGATTAATTAAATTATTTATTTAATCTAGTTTTTTTTTATTGTTTTAATTTCAATCGTTATATATTAAGCTAAAATATCGTATGTACGAGTATTTAGTTTCCTTAAAATCAGTGTCATAATTTTCATAGAGTGTATTCAAAAGGTGTGTCAAAGTAAGGAAATCAATAACTATATTTTGTGTGACTTAAAAAAGTAGGTAATGTAACAAAATAATATATAATAATCTGTGTTTGTGTGTTGTTTTAACAATTTGTCTGTGTATTGTTTTTTTTTCTGTTTTAAAAAAGGGTGGTGTTTGAACAGATAAACATTACAAAACAAAAATTAAAAAATATTTTATGAATCGAAATAAGCAGGAACAGATAAACAAAAATTTAGGATAAATGGGGTCTTTAAAATTAACCTCCTATTACCTTTGAATTAAAATAAAATAAAATAAAATAAAATAAAATAAAATAAAATAAAAATAAATACATTAGGTGGCACAACTGCTCGTAGAGAACCAGAGCCTAGCGATTTGAAACTCTCAAACATTTCTATGTGCGAGTAATGTCAGAAATCAGGGGGACCTACAGTTCTTATTTGAGAAAACACTTTTCATGCCTTTAAGGTTGCACAGGCATAGGTTGAACCCAAGACTTCTGGCACTATTGTACTGTGGTACTAATAAAAGACACTCATTTGCACGTTTTTTTGAAGCTTTGAAGAACGACTATCAACTGTCAAAGCTCAGAAGTTTATATTGAAATACTTTATGTACTAGAACTGGATATAAGCGGTATGTTTGAATAAGACGTTTCATTTTGAATAGCCCGCTGTTGTCGCAGTTTTTAAGCTATCATTTTTTCACAATTTACTATCACCACAAAAATTGTGACTATTTGGCAGTCACAGTTCACAAATCCAAAGCTCTTTTGGGTCGCTGTGAAGCACATTCTTGTTTGGTAATATTGAAAATTCTTTGAGCTTTTGTAAATATAATGCTGCCCTAGAGGCTGCCACACTTACTTATTAACTTCCCATAGAAAGTTATTGTAATGGGTCCGATTTGTCAAATTGAAAATTTTGACATTTCTCGACGTTTCAAGGTCCCTAGAGCCGAAATAAAAGATTTTTAGAAAGATGACTGTGCGTGCATGTGTACGTACGTTCGTACGTTCGTATGTCCATTGTCCGTATGTCCGTATGTCCGTATGTCCGTATGTCCGTATGTCCGTATGTCCGTATGTCCGTATGTCCGTAATCCGTATGTCCGTATGTCCGTACGTCCGCACGTTCGCGACGTTTTTTTCGTCGTCCATTTTATCACCAACACAATTTTGTGCAAAGAAAAATGAAGTTTTCAACATTTGGTAAAATTTTCAGAAAAATCGAATTGATAGTTTTTTTTTATAAAAAATAAAAACCTAAAAAAAACATTACTCAAAGTTGGTAAAAAATTGAATTTCGACTCAAATATCTTTTCAAAACTTTGAGATATTGGGTTTAAACTACTTTTATCATTTAAAAAATATTGTTGTCAACATTCAGTAAAATTTTGAGAAAAATCTAATTGACAGTTTTTTACAAAAAATAAAAACCTAACAAAAAACAATAGTAAAATTTGATAAAAATTTATTTACAACTCAAATACATAGCTTTTCAAAAATTAAAAATATTCACTTCAAACTTATTTTATTTCACAGAAAAATTTGTTTTCAGTAGTTTTTTTTATAAAAAACGGAATTTTCATAAAAAAATAAAATCTACAAAAAATAGTACGCAAATTTGGTAAAAATTGATGTTCGGTTCTTGATATCTCTCAAATTAATTTCATTCATCCAATTTGTAAAAATTTAAGAAATGCTACTAAAATTTAAAAAAATTTGTTGTCGACTAAAAATCTTTTTTATAAAACTAGATTTTCAAACTAAACTATTTCTTTATATGAAAAATGTTGTTGGTAATTTAAAAATTTTTAAGAATAATTCAACTAACAACTTTTTTAACCCAACACGAAAATCTACAAACTTTTAAGCAAGACAAATCGACAGACGGGATGGAAAGTTATCAGTGTGGGTCGCATCCCAGCCTTTTTTTTACTTAAGTTGTCGCTATAGTCCTGTGTGAACTAGTGCTTCAACCAACAAACTTCTCCATCTAGCTCGGTTCCTGGCTAGATGTCTCCAGTTACGCACTTCAAGTTGGGTGAGGTCACTTTCAACTTTTGTGCGCCTCTACTGCGCTGTCCTATGGATGTGGGTTTGAAGACTTTCCGGGCCGGAGCATTAGTTTAAATTCGCTCTACGTGACCCAGCCATCTCAGTCGTTGGACTTTTATCCTTCTGGCTAAGTCTACACCGCCTGTAGAGCCCGTATAGCTCTTCGTAATATCATATCTTACACTCACCTTCTATTTATACTGGACCGTAGATCAAACGAAGAACTTTTCTCTCGAAACGACCTAAGGTGCCTTCATCCGCTTTTGTCATAGTGCATGCTTCTGCACCGTATAGCAGGGCAGGGATGAGGGTATTATATAGCGAAACTTTGGTTGCTCGAGAGAGGGCTTTGCTACTTAATTTCTTTCTTAGCACAATGAAACAGTGGTAAGCAAGAGTTATTCTCCGTTTGATCTCAGCGCTGGTGTTGTTTTCTGTGTTCATAGCGGAGCCTAGATAGACGAAGTCCTTAACTACCTCAAAGTTGTGTCCGTCGATAGTGACGTTTTAACCAAGACGTCCGTCGGTGTTGTAGGTCCTTTCTTGATGACAACATGTACTTTGTTTGGCCTACATTAACCGTAAACCCATTTTTTCCGCTTCTGCCTCAATACTCGCAATAGCCCCATAGACATCACGCTATGTTCTTCCGATTGTGTCAATATCATCAGCATACCCCAGTAATTGAACAAACTTTTGAAAGATATTGCCTTAAGAGTTGACGTGTGAGCTCTGCACTTGTCTAAAGCCTCTTTTGATACGGCATTTTAAAGATTCACAGTTTTGAAAGGTGAACACCTTTTGACTTTTTTCTAAGATCCTCGTGACAGGTTAGGTTAATGCCAATGATCCCCATCAAGCTGCTCAAGAACTTAAAGATGGATTGTATGGAGTTATCGAAGACTTAAAGCATAAAATGCCCAAATTATCCTTTTTAATCTAACAAATCTAAATTCGTGTTTCTTCTAATGACTTTCATCAAATTAATTCACTCAAGAGTGAAATAGAAAAAATAGGAAAAATTAAAAAAAAAAAAAAAACACTGAAATACTAAATGGTACTTCTGTATGACATCAAGACAAAGTACCCTGCCAGGTTGCATGTAGCACCATTAGTCTAACTCTCTCTCTTATTGCTGTTGCACTTTTAATGTTCATTGAACTTAAATATACATTTTTCTATAGGTACACAAAAATAAAAACGAAACGAAGACAACTAAACAAGAAAAGAAAAATACTTATATACATATATCCTCATTCAAAAGCAATAGGCACTCAAAATAAAAGTGCACAGGAAAATTGTGATATTGCAAAAAAGAAATCCTTATTCCATAGTCAACTTTAGTTTCTCAATCGTAGGTAAGTTATAAGCACGGGGTATCCTATATCCTGTA
Organism: Eupeodes luniger; assembly: GCA_951509635.1. Lineage (NCBI taxonomy): Eukaryota > Metazoa > Arthropoda > Insecta > Diptera > Syrphidae > Eupeodes > Eupeodes luniger. The sequence continues at coordinate 104,347,845 of OX608074.1, forward strand.
TATCCATATCGCATTTATAACATTCATAGCTGGCCGACAACGTCAACGATGACGACAACGACAACGACGACGACGTTCCCATTTACCAAACATGTAATTTCAACACAAGAAAAAGGAAAAGTAGAATGAGCACCAGTACCAAAAACAACAACAACAACAAAAAACAAAACGAACGCCAACGAAACGACACAATCATTCAAAGGATCACAAGGAAATGTATTAAGGAATGAAACGGAAAATCTACTCGCATGAGTCGACCTCCATATTTTTACTTTTTTGCTCCTTCTTCCAGAATCTGAAAAATGAGTATCAAGTAAAATACTATTTATATGTAATGTACCCATGAATGTATGAACACAAAAATCTACTCCTTCTTATAGAGCTAAGACTCTCCTTCATATATACAATAGATCTGGATCCTTAAAACTACTTTTCTTATGCTCTTCGACTACCGACTACGTCGAAAACGAAGACGAAGACGACTATACCTATATTCGTTCGGTTCGATTCGATTCAAATAAGAATAAGAATAAAACAGGATGTCTTTGATTTTGAAAAATGTATTGAATACAGTTATTCGTAGAGACATATGTATATGTTGTACACTCGTATACCTGCTACACTAAACACACGGTATTTTGCTGCTATGGACTTTTATGTAGGGAATCATAGATAAATCAATGCTGTATAGTTTATAGACGAGTATTTGCTCACAATAATAAAAGTGTTACACATATGAACGAGAAATCAAATCGGCTTCTAATGAATAATACATTTCGCAAACGCGATTGGAGAACATATTATAAAGAATGATTTCTGTCATTGATTTTTTTTTTTTGAAAAATATGTAGGTTGGCAAAAAGACATTCAAAAGGATTTTTGCATTTAGGTATTCAACTATTCAACATCAACATGCAACGAATTATGATTCTCTTTTTTGTTGTCATTTGATGAAATGCGTTTATTATTTACAATACAATGAATATCGAGAATGGGATTATTATTATTTTTACTAGAACCTTCATGTTACCCCAGATGACACATACGATAGAATTTGTTAGAAGAGATGTCAATTTCTGGATTTACATTTGGACACAATATTTCCATGTTTGTTTTGCACTTAATTTTTTCAAGGCATGAAACTTTTACTAATAGGTTTAGTTTACATTTTATACATTTTTAAAACTGAAGTAAAATGTCATTTAAAAGAGCCCATCATGTTAAATTGAATGCCCTGGTTAGGAATAGTGATTCGAAAGTTTTGTCGAAAGCAAACTTTTTTGAAATCACAAATTTCGGAAAATTCATTTCAATGTTGAAGCTAATTTTTTTTTTCGAGAAAGGGATGTTGCTTTATTAGAACATCCAAGTTCACCCATCTTAATTAATAATTAAAGGCTCACCAAACAGAAATACATTGTTAGAAAATAAAATTTTGTCAAACTTTATTTTCTGTGGGCCCTGTCTTTTTTGAAAATAAATGGTAGGAAAATGATAATTTAATAATAGAACTGTTAAGATGGCCGTAATTTCCTGTTAGTGAGTTAGTGAAGGATAAACTGCATTGAATACTTTAGTTTTTAGCTTGAAGCTTTTAATTTTAAGAATAATCTTGCACTGTGTAGGACGATACTATATAATTCTGCGAAGTTATAAAAATTTGAAGAAAAAAGCTCTAATTGTTAAAATTACTGAACGACTTTTTTAAATTTTTAACAAATTTGCATCCTAAAGGATAAACATATATTCCAAGTGCAGTCAACTGCGTTTTCTGTTCAACGACGTATCCAATATTAAAAACGTCATTTGGAACCTTAATATTGGATTAAAAGTGGCGCTTCAGTCCTGTGTGAACTAGGGCTTCGCCGTAGAAACCTTTCTATATAGGTCGGTCCCTAGCTAGATGTCTCCAGTTGCGCTGTCCAAGTTGGGTGAGGTCACTTTCCACAAGTGCATACCACCTGATCCGCCGTTTTCCTCTACTGTGCTATCCTGTGGGCTTGCATTCAAACACTTTTCGGGAAGGAGCATTGGTTTCATCACCTTACATCTCTTGGTTCTATCTTCTCCTCCACTCACCTTCTCTGCATATGAGACTGTAGATCACTCGGAAGAACTTTATTCTCGAAATGACCCAAAGTGCTTTAATACGCCTTTGTCCATGCTTCTGCACCACCGTATAGCAGGACGGGGATGATGAGGGTCTTATATAGCTACATTTTGGTTGCTCGAGAGAGGGCTTTATTTACTCAATTACTTTCTTAGCCCAAAGAAACAGCGGTAAGCGAGAGTAATTTTTCGTTTGATCTCAGCGCTGTCGTTAGTTTCTGCATTCAAAGTGGAGCCTATGTTTTCAAAGCATTTAACTACTTCAAAGCTACGTCTGTCGATGGTGTCGTTTAAACCGAGACGTGCGTCGTCAGTGTTGTAGGTCCTTTCTTGATGAGTTCTTCCGATTAATGTCAATGTCATCAGCATTTGCCAGTAATTGGATGAAAGAAATCGCATGACAGTGCATCACCTTCCCTAAAGTCTTTTTTGACATCGAAAGGTTGGGTTAAGTTTTTTCTAAACTTTCATGAAGCTGAGTGAATTCTCCATGTTCATGCTGCACAAACGGATGAATTTGGCAGGGATGCCAAAAAAGACATGGCTCTAAACAGTTCGTCCCTGTAGATGCTGTCATATGCGGCCTTGAAATCGATGAAGAGATGGTGGGTGTCGATTTGATGTTCTTGGGTTTTTTTCCACTATCTACCGTAATGTGAATATTCGATCGACTGTGGATTTTCCTGGTCTAAAGCCACAGTGAAAAGGAGCTATCAGGTTGTTGACGATGGGATTTAGACGTTGACATATTACAGCAGAGAAGAATTTTTAAGCGAGGTTAAGTAGACTGATTCCTTTATATATGGTGCAATTCAGAGGGTCTCTTAATTATATTATTTAAGGTAAGTTAATGCTCTCAAAATTCGAATTGCATATCCGGAATGATGTTGTAATAAATACAACATAACTTAAACCTGAGAATAGCCAGAAATGGTACTCTTGTCAATTATTGTCTTCATCCGTACGGAAACAATTTTTGACATTTTGTCGATCTAAATTGTTAGGATAAACATTTTTTTGGAGAATTCATTTTACTCGTTCTATGAGATTGTTTCATTTTTCGGACTCTTGCTCTTAGTTCCTAGTTTGAATATTTGATGAAGCTACACGATCCGATCTCTTCAACTGCAGCTCGAAATTTTAATATTGGAAATAAGTATTTCCTTGAGAAATATGAATGCTTGAGTAATACCAACATTCTCAAGGACTATTTAAATTTAACACCTTGGAAAAAGGATCTTTCAGCTTATTCATGGTCTCTTCGTCAGGAAATTTCTGTATCTAAATTTATGATGGTGATAATATTCTTAAGTTTCCCAACAACTCAAAAAAATATATTTGTTTGTCATTAAAATTGGGTTTTGAAGTGTCCATATTTACGAGATTGTGAAGGTTTTGGTGACCACCTCTTGGATTTTTTAATTATTTCAAATATTAACAATTTATTCTATCTAAAGCTCGTTTCAAAATTTGTATGTTATGGTGTTTAAAATACCCTTCAAAAGAATAGCTAGTTTCAGGTCTATAAATTGAGTATCATGATCTGTTTCTTAAGAAAGCCTAAAAATCGAATCAAAACTAAGGTTTAGTTTTATCCATGTTAATTTTTCTTACATACATTTTTTATATTAACGTTCAAAATTAAATTGTCCTAATTTAAGTCGGTTTAAAAATTGACTGTTTAGAGCTATTAATCTAAAAAAAACCTTCACATATTATGTTAAAAATCATGATACCCAATCAACTTCTTCAGTATAAAAGTTAAACAAAGAAAACCATATGGTCTAAGATATTATACAAAGTTCTTAAATCGATTTTTCCTCTTTAAAAAATAAATAAACAAAACTTTAACACATAAAAAGGGTAGGCAATATTACCTCCTTAGAATTATTTAAGTTTTAGAAACTGCCTTGTTAAACAAAACCATTTTTATTGTTATATAGACCTTTAAAACTTTAAACTTTGAACATAAACTGAAAGTCGGAATTATGTTATTGTGATGTGTATACCTCTCACTTACACGTCCTTAAAGGGTTCTCAAAAGGGTTTTTGAATTTAAATAGTGTGAGCGTTTTTAGAAAACAGTGAAGAAAGTTTCAAAAAAAACTTTTAGTAATTTCACATATGTATTGTGTCCTTTATTAATTTTTGACAATATCAATAAATTTCAAACTATTTTCGTCCTCAAAAATTGTTTTAACCAAAACAAAAAATAAAGAAAGTGGTATTTCATTTTATTTTCTTGTGTATTTCTTCAAAAGCAAAACAAACATTATATCAAAAAAGAAAAGTATACACCATTTCGTTCCAGCAAAACTCAAATAATCCAAAACTTAATCCATTTACAAATCTCTTTGCCACCATTTGTGCTTACATCATTTAACACACAGGACTTTGATGATATGAATTTGTTGTTTTCCTGTTTGTGTTTTTATACTCTTTGGAATCATTGAAAGAGATTTTAACAAAGCATCCCCAATTCGAGTTACGTGTAAGTAAGTAGACATGGATACAGCTACTTGTACGAATATATTGTAATAAGGACTTTTATGAGCACAGGAAGTAGTAGAAGCTATTGAGTTGAAGTGGAGTGCCGATGCCGATGCCGCCACCGACAACAACAGACAACAATAAAACAAGAATAAACATCTAACTTTGGAATGTTTTGACAAGCTCCAACGTTGATAGCTAACTTTCACTTTCACTCAAATGTTTATGTTGTTAAAGGGTAAAGGGAGTCCAGTCAGATTTTTTGTTGGTAGGATTTCCACCTCTTTATTCTTTATATTGATTCCCATTCTTTGCATGGAGGAAAACCCTTTCTTAAACATAAGACATATGGTTTAGAAGGATGGGAATATTTTAAAATAGGTCATTTTCGCTGTTTTTAAACTTACAAATCATTAAATTTGTATAGAAAATGGAATATATTGCAAAAATATCCAAATTGAAATTTTCACTCAGATGAACCATTTTCATGTGAGTAATCTTTTGATGTGTTTTTTAGATTTCAATATTTCGCTTTGGAGTTTTGTAATTATCGCATAAGACAACGTACAAAACTGTGCAATACAGATTTTAAAGAGATTTGTTTCCCTATAAGACTATTAAAGAAAATTTGTTTCAATATAAGACGTTTCAAGAGCGTCCTTTTGCAAAACATAATTCTTCAAAAAATATTCACTTTTGAAAAAAAAAAAATTAAGTTTTAGTTTGTTTTTACTTTCTGTCCCTAATTTTTCTAATTAATTAGCGGCCCGGTACGTGCTTAACTACGTATAAGGCATAGTAGTAAAAAAAAAAAGATAATTAAGTTCATTTATTCAAACAAAAAAATATTTTAAATTGCTAGCTATCTAAAAGTCCAAATGACCAAATGATGTATTGTTTACATTATATTTATCAGCAAAGATTAAAAACTAAAAAATAAAAAAGAATTGGGTACTCTTTGTATGGTGGGTCTATATGGGTTAGTCTAAAACAGTTGGATAAACAATATTCTTTGTTTTTCCATTTTGAGCATGAATAAATAAACCGTTTGGGGTACCGACTCTGGAACAGGCAACATAAAGTTGGCCATGTGAAAAACACGATTCCTCCAAATTGACACCACAAACGTGAAGTGTTTGCCCTTGGGCCTTATTTATGGACATCACAAATGATAAACGCACAGGATATTGTAATCTTTTGAATTCAAATGGCATATCAATTGTAATAATAGGGATACGCGGTATTAAACACACTTCTCCTTTTGATTTACCAGTTAAGATTGTAGCTTCAATCAAATTTGGCAATAACTTTTTCACTGCCAATCTGGTGCCATTACACAGTTTTGTTGGATTAATATTTCGCAATAATAAAATCAAAGAACCAATTTTCAGATTCAAGCAATGCGGTGGTATACCAGCCGGTCCCAATGAATTTAAAAATTCAATTGGATAATTCATTGCCTTATCTTGATTCATAACACTGTCAATTGATCTATATGTCGCGTATACACCTAGCAGTTTCGTTTGAATTTGAAAATTAATGGCATTGATATGAATGTTCTTCGGTGCTAAAATGGAGCGTTCTCTCAACCAATCATGATTTCTGTAATTATGAAGTATATTCGGAATTGTACAAAAATTGTTCGGTAAAGTGATCAATCCGTTGGTACTGTCGATTGGTATTTTGCCATCACCAATTTCTAACAATTGTTTTGAAAACTTAAGTTCAGTTGCATCATTATGTAGGTGAATACGCGTATTAATGTTCAGTGTCAATTTTCGTACATGTCTCCAAAGAACTGATGACTTCAAACTGGCGTTTATTTCATCAGCAGGAGTTGATCGAGGAATAACAGGCAATGTTTGACGAAAGTTCCCTGACAGCAATATCAGAGCACCACCTAAAAGCTGTTGATTACCGCGTAAATCTTGCATTGTTCGATTAAATGCTTCTATTGATTTTTTATTCGCCATTGTGCACTCATCCCATAAAATAATTGACATTAATCGCAGAACTTTTGCCATAGCAGAATTTCTCAAAATATTGCAAGTTGGAGTTTCAATCACCTGTACATTTAATGGCAATTTTAAAGCAGAGTGTGCGGTCCGACCACCTTCTAATAATGTAGCAGCAGTTCCCGAAGATACAAGTGCCAGTGCAATTTTCTGTTCCGATCGAATAGTCGCTAAAATCAATGATACAACGAAAGTTTTGCCAGTACCACCAGGTGCATCTAAGAAATATAATCCACCTGCATTATTGGAAACGGCTTGCATGATTGTGTCATATACATGTTTTTGTTGAATATTCAATTTGGTGCTATTACAATTTTGTGATTGTCAGATGGAGCAATTTTGAACAACTGAACTAATGCGTTATGCTGAAACAATTGCACAACGTTGATCCAATTCACGGTTTTCATCAACAATAAAATAAATTTGCAAAAATTGATGATCAGCGTCGGGGTATGGCAATAACAAACCAGCTTGATGATAAATCTGGCCCCGAAGTCATTTGAAATGCCGAATTGTACTGTTGAATATTACTCAAAAACTGCTTTGACGTTTGAGATGTCCCAAAAATAATTGAATACAATAGTTCGGGTGGAGTTTCTAATCTTGGTAATCTCACTTTACCATTAGCACAACACATTCCGGGCGTTTCACCTGGAAAGTTAGCCGCATCACAATGTGGACATATTGCTTCCATCATTCCAATGTATCCGTACATACTACATATAATCGATCTGACTATTGTAATTATTAAAAGCAGCACGCAGCATTTCATCCAAAACAGCACGACGTATTCGTGATCGCCGTGCAAGATTAAGTACAGATACATGCTCGTGGCATTTTACCTTCAATTAACAACTCAACAATATTTTGGAAAATATAAACACAACAAAGCAATAATTATCGCTGATAACATGAAATGACATATTATGATGACATTAAATTTGTTTGACAGAACTAACGTCACTTTTTTTACCTTCGATTGTTTTGCCAAAGGTTCAAATTGGCTTTTAAGTATTAGTACAAATTGTTTGTAGTTGATTTTACACTTTTTCAAGATTTTTTTTTAATCTTCTCCTTCTTTGGACTTCCACGAATAATTCAAGACCATAATTAGCCAAATCGGTAAAGGCATTTTTGAGTTATATATAACATTACAACGAAAAGTGGCATTGATTTTTATATACATATATAGATGAAAAAATTGACATTCTGCACTCCTAGCATTAATCTTTTAATTAAATGACTTAAAATATTCAAATTTTATAATATCAAATTTATTCTTGCTACATTCTTTTTTTCAAATAATTTTTAAATAACAAAATTGGATAACAAAAATTCAAATGCATATGCTTTTCCATTTAGAAGTTGCATTTTAATATTAAGAAAAAAACTAGTCTTTTTCAGAATGTTCATTGTCTTTTCAAGATTCTTAAACCCAAAAAAAAAGGAATAAAAGTTGTTAAATTTCAAGATATCTGTGATAAATTATAATCACCTTTTCAAAAAAAAAAAAATACGGTCACATTTTTGTAGTATATTTAAGCAATTTCAATGCCTTGTTATAACATGTATCGATCCATTTTGAGTTATGAAGTTTCTTCTTCTCAAATAATTGAAAACAACTCATAAAATGATATGTTCACAAAATTGACAACTGTTAGAAACGGTATAAACTAAAACATCGTTTCTTTCATTAAATGTATGCAAAACTGTTTAATAAGTTATTTTTTGCGAGTTAAATTTCCTTTCAAAATATTTATGGATCGTTTTTGTAGGCATGCCAAAAGCTCATATTTCCGCTCAGTTTATAGCTCTATCTATTTTTGGGCTAGCTCTTTTAATGTGATCTATAACATAAGCTCAAAAGTAAGCTGGCTGCTGGCTCATTAGCTAGTTATTGAGATTGTTTGGAACCCACCCTGAGTTTTTGGATGTTATGTTCGTAATACTTTTCCTATTTTTCGTCCTTAAAAATAAAATTAGTGTTTCCAGTATTCCGTAATTTTTATTTTGTGTTGAGAAAAGTATAAATGAAATACTCCATTTTAAGCTGATTTCTAACAGTTTAAATATGTTTCAAACTGTATACAAAACTTGGTCACTTAAATTGTAGTGTTTTTCTGTCTTCTAATTGAAGTAAAGGAATCACTTAAACTATCTTTTTATTTTTTCTTAATTTTATGTCCATGAAAGTATTGAAAGTTTTTGGATTCAAAACCTACACAAATTCCCAAACCAAAAAAACAAAAAGGAATACAAGTTTAAAAATCAATAATATCGGGGTTTTCAATAAGAGCGCTACAAAAGTTTTTTTTTTTAAATAAAACAAAAACGGTTTTGTATATCAATGAAATTCTTTATTAGTGTGAAAGTAAGTTTGATGCCAGTATGTATGAAACTCTATTTCTTTTGCGTAGTCACCACGGGCACGCTTGCAGAAGTCCAGACGCTCAACTCAATTTTCGACGGTTTTCAAGCATAAATCGGCCGATTTGCAATCTGCTGGAATTTCACGTTCGATATTCGTACGAAGTTCATCAATCGTCGCTGGCTTGTTGGCATAGAGCATAGACTTGACGTAGCCCCACCAGAAATATTCTAAAAGCGTCAAATCTCACGACCGAGGCGGCCAAGCGACTGGACCATTTCGTGAGATAAAACGTTCTCCAAACCTGGTTTCCAATAAATTGGTTGTGACATTCGCTGTTTGGCTTGTGTCGCCGCGCCGCCGTCCTGTTGCAACCACAAGTCCTCTAAGTCCATATCATCTAATTGGGGATACATATATTCGGTTATCATTCAACGGTAGTGATCTCCATTCACAGTAACGTGCCGGTCTTGATCATCACGGAAGAAGTACGGACCAATGACGCAGCCGCCAGTCGGCCCATAAACCGCACCAAACCGTAATTTTTTCGGAATGATGACTCATGGAGCACGTGTGGATTGCTTCCTGACCAATACCGCATATTTTCTTTATTGACGAAGTCATTCAGCCAGAAGATGATTTTTCGATGAAAATCTTAATCATTTTCAAGTTGTTGCTCAGCCCAATTCAAGAACATACGACGTTTCTGGTGGTCAATCGGCTTCATTTCTTGCTTTAATTTAATCTTGTAAGGATGTAAGCCAAGATCTTTTCTCAAAATTTGCAACAACGACGACGCGACGTCACAGAGATGCCCAACACTTGAAACGACGTCGCGACGTGTGAGGGACACATTTGGGCGTTCTGCAACTAAAGCCTCAACGGCAGAAATATTTTCGACACTACGGGCACTTCTTCATCTCACTCGTATATCTTTCCATCATAAAATGGCAAACCATACTGAAGAAAAATGTCAAAAGAGCGGCAAGAAATATGGCATCGTTTGCCGTCCCTGTGGCTCTACTTTTGTAGCGTCCCAGTATAAAAACCCTAAATAAAAAATATGTATACGCATACGCCCTAGTGCACAAATTGGTGTATAGTTGTTTTTATCATATTTATAGTTTAAATTTCTTAATAAACTTTTGACTTGAGGATGTCTTAAGTATGAAGTTATGGAAACAAAGGATCAAATGCCATTTTGTACCCTTTTTAAGATTTTGCTCTGAAAAAAATAAGTATATATGAAAGGTGCCACAGTTTATCATATAAGATGTACTATATAAACAAATGTAAAAAAAAAAAAAAAAACGAGTATATAATTGCAGGGGGATACCTATGATTATAGGCTTTGGAAAATAATGCTCTTGAGATAAAAAAAAATTACTCAAAAGCAATTGAAAATAAATTAACACTGCTTATTTACTATTATATTTTATATTTGATATTTAGATATTTAGCAAAATGAATTTATATTTAGGTACGTTAAATATTACCTTATGTTTATGAAAGTGCAAATGATTTTATTTTTTGTTAAATTTATCATTTATTTGTTAAGAAAAAAATAGTTGTTTAAGACACCGACTCCACATAATGCCTAAAAAATCTGTAGAAACTTATATAAAACATTACGAATAAAAGAACTTGGATATCAAAAGTTAAGAATTAATTTATCATGAAGAAAATTTAATAAATATTAAAAACAAACATACAATAATGAGATTCAAACATCAGAATGGATATCAACAACGCCAATACCAGAATGTTAAACGTCAAATTGTGTACCTTTTACTACGATTAATAATGCCGATTGTTCTACTTATCTACATTGTACAATAAACGTTGTCTCTAGTCAAAAAAAAAAGAAAACAAAAATTGTTATATTTAGCCAAAGAACTTGAACTGACTCAATTTCCTAAAGATGGGAAAAAATCTTTGCCTTATTATTTATTTAATTAATTTTCTCTTTATGATTTAAGCATGTAACCATTTTAATATTTTTGTATCTTTTATTTATAACCACCTCACCTCACCAAATCTGTGTTTTTTTCTTAACTAGTTTAATTTGTCCACCCTTCTATACCTAAAAAGGATGAAATAAAAATCACTTTATCACGTAAAAGAAAAGTTTTAAACAAAAATCACTCTTTATGTTTTTTTTGTTAAGTTAAAAGTTTCAAATCATTTCAATGCATTCTGCAGGATTATATTTTTCACAATCAATTATAAATTGTAATAATTCGTAATTTATATTCATTCACCATTTTTATTTTTTCTAGACACCACACGATAAATAAAAAAAAATTAAAAAAATATTAAATCACAACTGTATTATGCAATATAGCTATATACAAAACACAACAAAATATAAATCACAAAAAAGTTTAAAAAAAATATAAAATAGAGCACCATTTTTCGCAATATGAAGAACTTATATCAGCCATATTTTCTTTCATCACCACGTTTTTTCTCATCACACGTTATTTCATCACTTTCAAGCATTTTAAATCGCAACATGAAGATTTATAGTAATTCTATAGTATGCAATTGCAATTCGTTTAACTATGTATGAGAAAATATATACATATATGTATAAGAAAATAGTTAATTATATTTATGAAACAAATGAAGTTAATAATTATTTAAAAATGTCTATATATATAACTATATACAACACAATTTCTGCACTACACATAGCAGTCAGCATAAAATAATTATTTTTGTTTCTAAATGAAATCAGCTTCATGTTATATATTTTGAAAGAAATTAAAAAAAAAAAACAATAATAAATCACCAATTCACCATTTTCAATCACAAAAGATATATATAATCACCAACGTATTGCACATTTAAAAAATGAAAATAATCAAATTACAAATCACCACTTTTTCCATATATAATATTTATATACACGAAAACTATATTTTTTAGAAGTGGAATGCTCACCATAATAAACAAAAACCAAAAATAAACAATAACAAAACAAAACTCTCATAAAGGATCACATTTATATATATAGAATAAAACTTAACAAAATGTATACTCGTACCTAACTACCTAACCGACAGAAAAATCAAATAAAATATAACACTGAAACAATTAAACTGGCAAATACCTACATATAACTACTGAAGCACTTTATGCAATATACTATATATATATCTACATGCAACCACAGTAATATTATATCACAGAAATATTTTATATCCTAACTACTACCTACACCGGAATCAAACCAAAAACAAAACGGAAATCTATATATATTTTTATTACAATAATAAAATATCAATGAAAAGTTAATTGACACACTTCTTTGACACCACGCCCATCACTATAACATTTAACTATATATAATTACCACTGCATTTTGTATACAATCTCACCACAAATCCAGTGACAGAGTGAATTCAGTATAAAATTCAAACCTGTACCTCTTATACAGTAAAAGTCGAGCACAGCAACATTTTCCCCAAACTCTTTTTTCAATTTTTATATTAAACAATTTTATACCTTTACCTTTACTTTTCAAAAAAATAATTAGAAATCCATTAAGTTTTAAATTCAAAATATTTATAAATTTATTATGGTTGTGTTCTTTGCTAAACGAATAACGCCATCACTCCTCCATCACACTCACAAAAATTCTATATAGTTTTTTTTTTCATTGTACAATTTGTAATTCAAAAAAACTTAATCAAAGACTAAGTAGGATGTGGAAGCTTCACATAAATAACGTGGTTTGAGTTAAAATGGTTAGAAGGGTAGTTTTTCAATCACAGTAAATATTTTATACTTCTTCATGAAAAACATAAATCACAAAATAATTTGTTTAAATTAGCAAACACTTAAAAGCTAAGGACATAAGAAATCGGTTGCAGGATACAGCTTTGAAGGAATTTTTCTGATTCCGCATCCTTAATGCAATTTGTCAATATTATTATGATTTTGTTTAGTGGTATGTTTGCATTATTATCCTTGACAATTTTCATGTCAAACGTTAACCAAAATTTAATAGGTTTCCTTAAATACTAACCAGACAATTAGTTTGCTACAGAATGTCCTTCCGTTACCAAAATAAAAAGTATTAAAGAACATTATGTAACTTAAAATACAATTGTCAATTTATTTTTTATATTAAAAGAAACCCCAACCATTATTATGTTATTATGGTGCTAAAATGAAGAAATTCAAGTTTTCAACAAAAATATCCCTGCAAAGCGGTACCGAAAAAAAAAATCAATAGTAGAAAAAGGCTTCGTCTGCAAAAATGTCTTTCTTACCTAAATAGATAACGAGAGTGTTAATGTCTTCTGTCTGAGTGGAAATTTAAGAAGGTACTTTGAAAATGCAATTACCTTAAATGTTATAATTTGTTTTTTTTTTTTTTTATAAATTTAAAAATAATTTTAAAAGTACGGATATTTCGTGAAAATGATACAAACTTTGAAAAAAAACCTTCACATTAGTCCTGCCGGTGTATCCATTTTTTTTTTAATAAAATATGTATTGGCATGAGGGTGGGACAGTTCTATTTATAAAGTAGGAAGTATGGTATTAAAGACAGACTGACAAGTTTATAATAAAACATTTTAAATTAAAGAAGGGTTGTTATTAAGTATTTTTAAAAAATATCCCTCAAGCATTGGTATGCGTTGAAAAAAGAAATTATTTATCAAAACATTTATACCATGAATGAGTATCACCTTAGGTATAAACAATGTTCAGCAATTGATAAGTGCAGAAGGTCTATAGTTTTAGGTTAATTACATCGTGATTATTTTAATTTTACCGTTTGTATGTTTTCTATGCATTATTTTAAGTTTTCTTTGCTAACTTGATATCAACTAATTGAAGCATCTTTAAAAAAAAAAGAGGTTTAAAGTCTTGTCTCAAATATTTTTTTTTTTTCAATTAGTTAGCGGGAATTAATTGTGACGGTTTTAAGTTCTTGTATATTTTCTTCGATCATTGCATTTTATTCTTATAAAGTAACCGAATCAAGTCCTTAAATCCAAGTAAAAACTTAATTCATTTTCATTCAGTTAATGTTTAATTACCAACAAATTAATAAACCATAACTCATTCAATATACAGAAAGTCCTTACATAATAGGGCGTGGTTACTGAAGTTGATCTTAATGTAGAAAAAATGTACTATGGCGAGAATCCATTATATCCGCTAGTCCGGATGGTATCCCCGCTATTGTTCTAAAGAGGTATTCTTCAACGCTGGCAATACCATTGCGTAAGCTTTTTCATCAAAACTACTCCTCAGGTCTAGTTCCGAGTGGATGAAAAACAGTACTTGCGAAGTCCATCTCCAAAAAAGACGAATCTTTTACACTTTCTAATTATCGACCGATTACACTTACGCCCCTTCTTTCCAAGGTCATGAAAACGCTGAATAATTATCAGCTCAAGAAATATCTCGAAAATTGAAAGCTTCTTAATGACGGAAGTACTGTTTTTGTACCAAAAGGTCCGCTAATGACCTCATGGTTTATCTCACCGAATAGTAGAGCAAATCTTTACATTGTTTTGGAGAAAGTATGATTATTGCACTTGATATTTCAAAAGCATTTGATAGGGTTTGGCATCAGGCTCTCTTATCGAAAATGCGTACCTTCGGGTTTCATGAATCAATCTTTCATTGGATAAGTAATTACCTTTTGGATCGTTCAATATAAGTAGTATTAGATGGGTTGAAGTCTGAAAACCACATAATAAATGCTGGTGTGCCCCAGGGCTCCGTTTTTTCTCCAACACTCTTTCTAAATTTTATTAATAATCTCCTGTCTGCAACTTCTAATCCAATAAATTGTTTCGCTGACAATACTTTTCATATTCGTTTTCAGACTCACATCCCTCTTTTTCGGATGTGAACTGCAACGCCAAGATATGATAGGCTCATTAAATTCCGACCTAAACAGCATTGTACAATAGGGAATAAAAGACCATTGGAATTTAATGCTTCGAAAACCCAATACTGTCTTGTATCGTTAGAGCGAGATATAACACCCTCTTGCCATTATCCATGGATTGCACTTGCATCAATGAGACTGAACATTTAGAGATTCTCGGTATGTTTGTTACCAACCACCTCAAACATTCAGCAAGGTGTTTGGGTTGACGCAGAGACATAGGGCCCAGGGACATAACGCCCAACTTTTTTTTTTGGGGCTTATGTCTCACTTCGGTGGGACATAAAACCGAAATTGAATTTGGGCCTTAAGTCCTACTCAAATATGACCTAAGTCCCAAATTTATTTGTTAAAAATGGGACATTGTCCCCAAATTTTTGTACAGCCAAAAAAGAATAAAAAGTTTTCGTATTTCAATACAATGAACAATAATTTGTTGATACGGTGATAATACAAAAATATCAACAACTTCTTTTAATAAAAGCACCTGTGGGTGGCCCCCTTCGCGGGTTCTCAGGATTTTAATTCCCTTTTTCGGGTTCACACCCGCTCACGCAACTCCGTTGCTCCGCTTAGGGTATGTAATGTAGCCAGGCAGGCGCCAATATCAACAGCTTTTTTGAATAAAAGCACCTGTGGGTGGCCCGCTTCGCGGGATCTCAGGATTTAAACTCCACAAAACGAAGTCTTGTGGTATTGAAGTGCTCCAAATTTTGTCATTTGGTGATTCTTATTAAGTGGGACATTAGCCCCAACATTTTTATTTGGGGCTTCGGTCTTTCTTGGGTGGGACTTAGGGCCCAAATTAGATTTCGGCTTTATGTCCCACTCGGGTGGCCCTATGTCTCTGCGCCGTTTGGGTTTCCTAAGGCGATGCAAGAAATTCTTATGTCCTTCTGATCTGGCTTTTATCAACAAGACTTACGAGTAGTACGTCCAAAAGTCCAAAGCTGGAGTATAACTCCGATTTCTGGGCTGATGCTCCTACAACTTCTTTAAGGCTCTTGGACACTATTGAATATAGAGTAAATATTGGTGATCATATCATCATTGGTTTATTTAAGTCGCTTAAACATCGTCGTAAAATTTCTTGTATCAGCCTTTTTTACAGTAATTTTAACTGTTTATGCTCTACAGAAATAGCCAGTTGAATTCCTCTCCTTTAACAGTTAAACTGTAATACTGTGCTTCTAGGAATACTCATCAGTATACCCTCGAGCCCAACTTCGGTCGTACTGTCAAGTACAGAGATTCGTTCTTTAGCCAAACTACGTGAATGTGGAATGCCTTACCACACTCTGTCTTGCCCAGTCATTGCAATATTCGGGTGTACAAAACCAATGTGCACCGACACCTCCCTTCAAACCTTCTCTCCTTTTCCTAATAATCACACTGTGTCTCTGCATAACAAGGGTATAAATATCGCCTTGAGTGAGTGCTTATTATACAAAAAAAAATATTTTTCAAACTTAATTTCGATACTTTATATAAATTATAAGAAAACTCAAAGTACTTCTTTTGTCGACCGATGGTTTATTTCAATTGAACTTAGAACTAGACAATTGGTTTCTTAGAAGGTAGTTACATAAGATTAAGACAGTAATTTTCTTAGAAGGTAAATACATAAGATTAAGAAACATATAATGTCGCATCATAAGATCGATGACGTGCGTTATTAATTTCTTGTCGATTTCTTTGATATTTACATAAACGAGCATGCAGACATGCTATCAAAATTTCACTTGGTTTTTGTATTGCGATAAACAAAAATAAATAAATATTTTTGTACTACTGTTTTAATTTGGTTTGTCAAAATATAACCTAGGGTGAGACTTGGAAGACTTAGACGACAAAAAGATCATTCTGTAGCATAGGATCAACATTTCTGAAATTTCAGAATTTTGATTTGAAAATTAAATTTTGTCGAAATGTTTGTTTGAGTTTCGAATGACAATCCAATAATATACATATGTCTGTCAAAAAAGTTCTTTTCTCATTTGTTAAATCATAATGGATTTATAAAAATCCCATGAAAATGTTGACTAGATTAAACTACAAGTCTAACTTGGTTGGGTGTTTTTTTTTTTTTAATTATTTGATATCTTTCAAAAAATATCTTAAAACCTCTGATTTCTTCTATAGCATAGGTATGGCGTGTGGATTGGATTTTGTAAATAGATATAAATATATACATTTGTAAATAAAAAAACATTAATTAAACTCCCAATATTTTATTTTTTTTTGTCTTCAAAATTTGTTTTTATTTTATATTTAAACCGTTTGCATTGGTATATGTTTAAGTTTTTCAGTTTTATTCTCTACAATTTTTTAGTATTTGTTATGTTAAACTAAAAATCTATAAATTTTACAAAATATTTAATTAAAAGTTATTTTTTGTTTGTATTCTGTTTATCGCAAAATAAAACGAATAAATTAAATCTCATAGTTCAATTCTGTATCTATATTGAACCAACAGTTTCAAATCATATTCTTCAATACAAGTATTAACATTTATTTTTAAAGGGGGGTATAACAAAGCAGTTATGTAAGGTCTGACAGGTCTCCTCGTATTTGTTTTCTTTTTATTTTTTCTTTAGTTTTGAATTCTGTGTTTTTGAATGTTCGCCAAAAGAAAGAAAAACACCACAAATTCTCTACATATGTGAAGTTTGCCACACTCTTAGTCTCAATCACAATTAAAAACAAACAAACAAACAAAAAAAGAAAACTATATAAAGTAATTTAGTTCATAAGTATAATAAATTTAATTTAAAAAAATAATGCTGTAGTTAACTCACATTACACACGCTAGTTGTTATTTCACTCACCAGTACAATAAACTTATATTTCTTAAAACCACCGACACCAAGGATCTACAATATTATCGAAATTTCATTCATTGTTATAAAATATCGATTAAGGACTCTCTGCCATAATATCGTCCAGTCTCATTCATGTTCATCATGACAAATTCAAAATAATAATAAACAAAAAACAAACAAAAAAATATAAACATCAAACGAAAATGTTTGCATAAAAAAAAAGAAACATTTTCATAAAAATTATTCTTGTTTTTTCTTAAATTGTCAATATTTGTGTAAGCATTATTTCGTTTCAACTAATTAAATCATTCGGAACGAAAATAATTTTATCCATTTTATCTCTCGAACAAATCCATACGGCATCGACTATGTTGGAAAAGAATAAAACAAAATAAATAAAATAAACAAAAAATTTGCATTCCTATCACTTTCAAAATTTAAATCAATAAATATGAACAAATTAAAAAATGTCATTTTAATTCACGTTATTTATTTTATGTATTTACTCACACACACACAACACACTCAATTATTATTACTACACACTCTCATTCGAAATGTACCTATATTTAAAATTTACTAAATCAATACAAACTTAAATATATTACATTATGCCACACATCAAAGTATAATTGTAAATAAAAAAAAAACAATAAACTAATTAAAAGTAAACTTACCTATTGATTTTAAATTTGTTTTTATTTACTGTTGATAACAAAAACAAAAAAACAATTCAATTGCTTTAAACAATTTATTAAAACCTATAAAAAAAGACTCAATTTTATTTAAAGCTTAACGTAAAGTAAAGTATTATACATATGATTATTATTAAAATAATTACCTATATTTTATTTTTATATTAAACATATTTAAGTAAAAGCCTATTTTTGAAATATACATTGATTATTATAATTATAGTAAAGTACCTACATTACAATTTATATATTTACACAAAACTAGTATTAAGATTATTTTTATAATTTCTTTTTTTATACATAATTTATTTTAAAATTATAAAATTAAATTTTTTAACAACTATTTCAATGTCAACTAATCTATTTAATTGTTTTTTATTTATTTTTTTATTCGAAACGTATATCACGAATTATGTGTACCTAAAATAATTCAAAACAGGTGTCTCATGTTAAAATCGACTCGCCTGTTTTTCGACTGCATACAAATGCAACTGTTATACTGTTAATAACATTTTCAATAGCTGTTACAACACGCCAATACGTAGGAAATCCAATAGACTGCGTTCATACGAGGTGAGTATGAGAATTTTTGGTGGTTATCTTTGATAAAAGTTTTTCTTTTTTTTTGAAAATGTAAAATTGGTTCTTATCTGTGCTATTTATTATAACAGAGATATACCGGAAGATGTTCTTAATACATATTGTTGGATTCATTCAACGTACACAGTGGTGGATGCTTTCATGAAAAAGCAAGGTTCCGAGGTGCCTTTTCCTGGGGTTCATAATTCACAGGGACGTGGACCTCTTACAATAAAACATACAAAATATTATCAATGGGTGGCGTTTACCCTATTTTTTCAGGTGAGTGATGTTTTTTTTAATAAATTTGAAGATTTATAAAGTTTAAAAGGGAAAAAGCTTTTGAGAGACTGGTGAATTTATGTTAATTTTAAAACGAGAAATGTATTTCAAAAGCTTTTGCAAGAATGTTTTTCACCATAAGAAATTCTGGTGAAAGTTGGTTGAAGTATTTGCTATCATGATAAAAGCTATCATTTATGTGCAGTAATGCCAGGTACACATTTATATATCTTTTGAAATTTAAATAATTTTAAATATCAGAAAAAGTAAAAATTTTAGCATTAATAATTAAAATGTATTTTTTTACAATCAAATTCAAATTTAACAAATCAAGATTGAAAGAAAGAAAGTGTTACTACTTATGTTTTTCTGAACTAATTTATATAAAACTAAAATAGTTTTTTTTTTAAATTTATCAATATCTATCTATCGTCAGTGAGTTCAAACGAAAAACTTATAAAACGTTGAAAAACTGTTCAACAAAATTACCACAGACAAATTAAAAACAAAATTAAGTAACCTTGAATTCCTAGAGAAAAGATATGATGAAATATATGGTCAAGTTGAGAAAAAAAGATGGAATTTAGCGGCTTAAACGATTATTGGGCTTGTTGCATTTATGGTTTGAATTTTTAAACTTGAAAAAACATATAAACAAAAAAATATATATTTACCCGATTCAAAACAACACCCTTTTCCTTCCCAGGGATAAGGCTATTGAAAATTATGTCAAAAACTAACTTTTTTTAAGATTTCGACTCATAAAATTGGTTAATTTTTCTAAAGTTTTTGTCCAACTTAGCCACGTAATTATTTCATTCAAACTTAAAGCTCTTGGTTTTCCACACTTTTTCTAAGCTTGAAATAAATCTTACCTTAAAAATATCCTAGGTAAAATTCAGAAATTGACATTTAGAACCTTTTGTTGCTCAATCTGGTGTTACCCAGGGAAGCACATCTAGGCCCTTTTCTATTCATCTTGTTTATTAACGACGTAACGTTATTTTTGCTCTCAGGTGGGGTTTACGTTTTTGCCGATGTCATGAAGATTTCAGAAATAAAAAGAGGCTGGAATGCGACCCACACTGATAACTTCCCATCCCGTCTGTCGATTTGTCTGGCTTAAATGTTTGTAGGTTTTCGTGTTTTGTTAAAAAAGTTATCAGTTATTTTGCATATGCTAAAAGAGTTTGATTTCAGAATCTATTTTGGTTAACGAGATTTTTATTCGAAAACCAATTTTTACAAATTTTAGTAGTATGTATTTCTTAAAAGTTTTCATTTCTTATATAAACAAATACAAATTGGATGAATGAAATTAATTTGAAGTCAATGTCTTCTAATAGTTCACGAGATATCGAGAACTGAACATAAAATGTTTGCCAAATTTGCGTGCTTTTTTTTGTAGATTTTAATTTTTACGAAAAAACGGACTGTTAAAAATATATTTAAAAAATTTATTGTATGTCGAAAACAATATTTTCTGTGAGATAAAATTAGTTTGAAAATCAATTTTAACGAACTTTTAGACATTTTTTTTAGGTTTTTATTTTTTGTTAAAAAACTGTCAATTAGATTTTTCTTAAAATTTTACCAAATGTGGAAAATAATATTTTTTATAAAATAAAATTAATTTGAAGCCAAAATCCCAAATTTTTGAAAAGACATTTGAGTCGAAAATCAATTTTTACCAACTTTTAGGACTTTTGTCTAGGTTTTTATTTTGTTGTCAATTCGATTTTTCTCAAAATTTTACCAGGTATCAAAAACGTTATTCTTCGTTGCACAAAATTATTTTGGAGATAAAATCATTTTTTGTTCGTAAAATAATCGAGGTGACAAATATTTTTTTTCAGTTTTTTTGATTTATAAAAAAACCGTTAATTAAATTTGTTTTCCAAAAATAAACTCATTTGGTATCACATCGCTAGCTTTATTGGTTTGTTATATATTTTGGGTTAACCAAACCACATCTCTCTAAAAATCTTTTATTTCGACTCTAAGGACCATGAAACGTCGAGAAATGTCAAAATTTTCAATTCGACAAATCGAACCACCCATGATCGTATTCTTTTACAGGGCGAAATTGATAGTTTTACATTTTGGTGTAGGGAAAAAAGCCTTTCCCATCTCAATCGATGGCGTGTTTATAATGTTAAATATATATAACACTTATGATAAGAAACTGATCGTAGTTGGACACTTTCTAAAAGATAAACTATTTTCTGGAAATTCTGAAATGTAATAAATTATACAAGCAGTAAATAAGAAAAACAACAATTGTTTTAAAAAATTGTATTGTTTTTAAATAATGGGTTTGAAATTTTGTTTTCCTGAAACCATACACCGAGATAATTTTGTTTAAAAATATCACTGACAAATATATTTCTAGTCTTAAAGTTGTAGTGTATAACAATCTAGGTGTTCCTGTTGTTTTTCAATCCTAGATCTTGGACGTGAACTCACTTTTCTAAAATACAAAACATAGACACCCCATCCCTTACCATTTTTTCTTATTTTGGCCTAATTAAAATGTTCCATTGTTATATTTAACTTCATGACAGACTTTTGGTTTAAAAAAAAACAAGTATTTTATCTAGTTTTTAAATAACTGTATCTTGGAAACTTTTAGATCTACAGACACAATCTTTCCTTCCTTTTAAACTACATTTAATAGCCTTAAACTTAAAAATAGATGTATTAAGAAATTGCCTTAACAGGTTTAAGATCACTAATAAACTAATTCTTATAGAAATACTAGCTGACCCGACACACGTTGTTTTGTCATATAAATAATTTCTATAGAGAATATTTTGCTAGAATTAAATAACTTATTGTAAGTGTGTAAGGATGTGGTATATAAGTGGGTGAGATATAGAGCACTGTAAACGGTGACAAAATATTAAAATAACAAACCACCAAACAAATTTTTTAATTAATTAAAATTAATTCTTGAAAATTATAAACATATCGCTAATTATGACAATACTACAAAAAAACAATATCAATCCCTTAATATAATTATAAATTGAAAGCTTTTTACTTGAATTGGCACATCTGTGGGTATAAAAGGGATTCGCGGTAATAATATACTTTCACCTCGGAATTTGCCATTTAGAATTATGGCTTCGATAGCATTTTTCATCAATTTTTTAAATACTATTCGCGCGCCGTTGCACAACCGTGGTGGGTTCAAATAACGAAGCAAAATTACCGGAGATCCAACCTTAAGTTATAAATTATGCGGTGGAAAGTCTGGTAAATCCAATGAGTTCAAAAACTCAGTGGGATAATTTACAGTTTCGGTAGCATCACAAACTGTATCAATAGATTTGTATGACACGAAGTCTCCTTATAACAAATGTTGTATCTTGAGATTTGATTCCTTGACATTAACATTTTTTGCTGCTAAAATTGCTCTTTCTGCCAGCCACTCATGACTTGTATATTGTATGTGAACATCGGGAAATATCTGTTCAATGAGAGCATCTTGTAAATCAATAATCGTCCAGAAATCCACCGGTAATTTTATGCATCCAGTTTCATCTGTAGTAACTTTTCACAGTTGTTCTGAAAATGTTTTAGCGCTTTGATCTCATCGGTGTACGTTGAACGCGGAATAACGGGAAGTCTTTGTCTAGAATCACCTGAAAGGAGTAACAGAGCGCCGCCAAATAGTCTGTCGTTGTTTTTTATATCTTTTAATGTCCTGTTTAACGCCTCAAGCGAATGTTTGTGTGCCATACTGCATTCTTCCCAGATGATAATTGTACACTGTTTCAGCACTGTGGCCATGGATGATTGTTTCCTTATACTGCACCCAGACGTGGTGGGTTATTTTGAATATTTAGTGTCAGTTTAAATACTGAATGAGCTGTTCTGCCTCCATCCAATAAAGTTGCCGCAATACCAGAATATGCAACAGCCAATGCGATACCATTATTTGATCGTATTTAAGTAAGAATTAGCGAAATAGGGAATGTTTCGCCAGTTCCACCTGGTGCACCCAAAAATGAAGAATCCACCTTGTCCTGCCAAAACTGCGAGCATGATGTGATCATAAATGGTTCTTTATTCTTCATTCATTAGTGGGACATTGCGAGGGACAATCGCTGCCATTTCTACAGTATTGTATTGTAGTTCACAATTCAATTCAGTGTCTATCAAATCAGATGCATTTCTATTTGGTGAATGCATACCGAAATGACTGAGTGGTAAGTTGGAAATGATAATGCAAAGATCCTCAATAGCAATCAATGCTTCATTGTACATAGCGTCACTAAATACTATAGTACGATCGTTGCACCGTGTACGATGTGGATTCAATTAAACAATAGCACTTAGGAATATAAAAAATAGATACAAACTTATTCTCAGACCTACCGAATGTATATACAAAATTTAATTGAAATTGGTTAAGCCGTTTCGAAGGAGTATGGCAACTCTGTGACAGGAGAATTTTATATATTAGAATAACTATATTTTTGTATAATCTTAATCTTGGTAAAATCTACTCTCGGTTAATTTCTAACTTATTTTATCATCAAGGTCTAAGGCGTTATAACTCCAATTAAGATTTTGGTTTGAGATAGAACTTCGATTTTTTAGAGCGTCGAATTGCGGTAGGATTTTATTACTCGTCCGGTTATATATTATTATGTCCAATTTGTTTTATTATAGGAACCTTCACACCTTAAGAATTATTTAAAATACTTTTATAACGACAATCCCTTCAAAGGCCTTACATTTTCAACTTTTCTTAATATTGTTGCATTTTTCGATAGAAATTTTCTGGCTGAATCTACTAAACGCGGTATTTCTTCACACTTTTCAATATAATTGATTTTATCAATAATATTGCATGCGCATCATATTATGTATGAGACTAAAGGATTGCAACTTTTTAAATCAGAAAGATTTTTTGTAAATTTCAATTGATTTTGATTTTAATGTCTTTAATGAAGTACAAATCAAACATGTACAAGCAAAACAAAAATTTGATAGATGTTTTTTAATCTCTTTTAAAATGTCATTTTAAAAGCGTCATCCGTCGTTGTGAAGTTAATATTGTTTGTCTTAAATTGTTGAAGCAAACAATACTTTTTCAGTTTAAATTCGATAAATAGGACAAATTCCAAAAACTTCAATACGAATTTATGTAGCTCTAGCCACTTAAGGCTGTGGGCTGAAAAAGCCAACACTCTTAAACCAGTTGAGAAGAGCTTATTATAAATGGAAACTTATTAACAGAAGTTTATAGTTTTAAAATTCTTTTATAATGTTGTTTAATACAAATAAGAACATTTTTTTTGAGTTGATATGTTATCATATTTATGAAAATTGAAAACAAATCAGAGAATTGGAGTATTTAAAAAGCAAACAAATTGGATTGAATTTTGAAAATTTGTAGGCACGTCAGAAAAAAATAACATATACATACATATGTTAATAAGTCAAACCACAATTAAATGGCAATTAGTAAAATAATTTTGTAAGGAATTCTCTATACATTAAAGGAATATTTCGAGTTCTCATAACAATTACCTTAATATTGATTCCTTTCAAATTTAAAGACAAACATCTCGAAACAAACACTTTTCATGTTATGAACTGAAAATTGTATATATTTTTACTCAACAATAAAACGTTGAGTTTTTAAAGTGTAGACAGGTAAATTTATTTAAAAAAAATGCAAATTAAAAATTGTGTACACAAAATTGCTACAGGAAATGAATTCAGTCTAAAAAACAGCGAATAATTTTTGGAAATTTTATTATAAACAATTTAATTTTAATTAACAAGTCCTGTATTTTTAAACAAAAAAAAAACCTTATTAAGAACACAAGAACACTTAAACCACAGACCTGGAGCAGAGCAGTACATTTTCTTTGTTTAATTTGAGTGGACAAACATTTACGTAAACTCCTCAAAGTGTGATAAATATTTTTGTTAGTTATGACACTTGTTCCGCACACTCCCACAAGCCACTGTACTCATGCATATACATTTAGGTAAAATGTTGTTTATTAACTCTCAAAATGTTGGGACTCCGACACCAATCTGTTTTAAAAATAATAAAACGAAATTTAAGAGAAACTCTTCCGTAAATATTCAAAACGACGAACATCATCCCTATGGATTCAAAATCACCATCATCATATCAACATCACTTGAGCGATGATGATAATATTTTGTTTATATTGCACGAATGAAACAAGGAAAAAAAAATTCGAACGCCAACTTGACATAAACATTTTTCCATTCCCCACATAGTTTGGTTTAACATAAATAGCTCCCTCTGCGGTCCTAGTTATTCTAATTTTCCTAATGCAGCTTAGGGTACATTCCCGAAAAACCTGCTAGTTTCTTTTACACAAAAATAGTGATGTGAAAAAAAAATTTTTGTTCTTGGTTTTTAAAAGAACACAATACAAATAAAAGAAAATATTAAAAAATACACAATTTGATTGAAAGTTTTTACTTTTAAAGTTGTGGTATTATTTTTTTGATAGATTAATTTAAAGAAAAAAAAGTAAATTAAAGAAAACAAACTAGATGAGAGAGAGTCTTTTGTTAATAAAGGGGTTTTCAATAAGGGCGGGTAGATGTAGAAAAGGAATTAAACAAGCTGTGTGTGAGGTATTAAAAAAATTATGTGTTGTATGCCATTAAGTGTGAAATATGACATCATTCAAATGCTTGCCTCGGCTTCTTACTGTGGCACGGATCCGATTGGTCCAACTTTCAATGATTCTTCCACATAGATCCGGCTGAATTTAAACGATAGCCTGTGTTATGTTCACCTTTAGAGCATTGGTCGATTGCGGTTTAATTGCATAGACCTGCGACTTCAAGAAATCCCACAGGAAAAAGTCTAGCGAGGTCAAATCGCATGCGACCATTTCACCCATGCGAGATATGACCTTACCCTCCCTCGAGTGGGTTGTTGTCGTCCCATATACGGCAATTTTGCTTTTTAACGCAGCCATTCATCCAAAAATGCACCTCGTCACTAAAGATGATTTTTCGGCCAAAATTCCAAATGATTCGAAGCTCAGTCAGCGAACAAACGGTAGGCCCAAGTCCCGACGCAAAATTCGCCAAGTAGAAAGCTGCGAAAGGCCTGATTCTTGTGCACGGGGAAGAATAGACTGCATCGGGTTCTGCTGTCCACTTTCACGGACCGCGGCGATGTTCTCGGACGATATTGCGTTTCTTGAACGTACGGGTGTTGGCTGATTGTTTACTGAATCGGTCTTCTCAAATTTGGCCACCAAACGTTGAAGAGCCGACTGTGAAGGGCTACCACGCTGTTCAATCGTGTAATTTTCCATGATGATTGGGAATAAACAACTGAATAATAAACAGAAGATTTGACAGATGTCACCAAAACAAAATGGCCGCCACGGGGCGCCAACATCTATCCGCGCCCAATGAAGCACCCTTTATTTTTAAAAAGTCCAAATTTTTTTAATAAGTGTTTTAATTTAATTTTTCTTATAAATATAAAATTAATAAATGAATCAACTAAAATTTAATTTCTGTTTTTATTTAAAATAAACAAATTAATAAAAAAAAATATTTAAACTATTTTTTAAATAAAATTTGGTACTTATGCAAGTAGTTAAAGAATTTTTAAAAAATCTATATGAAGTTTAAAAACAAATACAAATTTTAGATGCAATTTAAAAAAAATCACAAAACTTAGCTACGAAATTTGTAATTTTTTAATAGCTTGAATATTTATTTATTTACTTTTTACAAAAAAGTATAAATTAGTCAAAAACTGACCTGGTAAATAACTTTAAATTTGTAATTTTAAAAATTAATAAGTATACTACTTTTGATGTGCTCGCTCTTATCTAAGAACTCAATTGTTTCATTTAAGATGCAAATTTTCATCGTAAGTGTTGTTTTTGAACAATACTGTATTTGAATTTCCCTCGATATGAAAAACGCACACGCTCGATCAACCACCTCTCCAAATCTAATGCTGATGCGTGTTTGTATTTGGGAGTTTATGGAATCTATTTTTGTAACCCTACTTGATAAGATAATTTATTTGGGATTAAATCATGGAGCATTTTTACGGTCTATTATTTGATTGCCGATCATAGGTACGCAGCGCTGCTGCCGCCATACTACCGCCCCCTCTCCATCCAATTTTGACTTTATTTCCGAGAAAAAAAAAATAAAAACAATATTTATGACGACACTGCCCTTTGAATGCAACACGCGCCCCCATCCAGTGAAGAACGCGTGTCCTGAACTATGCCCATAATTTTATATTGTAGCTCCCTCTGCCGGCCTGGCGATGGTGTTGGGGACACGACCTCCTTCTCCTCCCGCCCCCTTCTCTTAAATTTCAAAATTCCGACCAATAGCCCGTTGTAATTATTTTGATTCTTGTATCATTAAAATACATATTTTATCCAATAAGTCAAAAAGATATGGAAATAAAATTTATAACGATGCGGGCAAGATTTATGTGCTTTTAAAATGAGTTCGCTGATTGATGTCTCAATTAAAGAGCTTGTTTTATTAAGTTTTTTTTTGTTGTGCTATTTTGTGTTTTTTTTTTTTTGTATTATTGTTATTATTTTGTTGGTTGGTCTATTGTTTTTGAGTTATTTTTAAATTTTTGAATTTATCTGGGTAATATTTTTGAATATTCGAGTAGTTGGTTAATATTTCTGAAAATAATTTTAAGTACTTCAAAGACGCCATATTGATGCAACAGCTGCTGGCTGGAATTGCAAATAACTTACCGCCGACTATTAGTTATTGAGTTGCGGGCGTTTTGGTCTTTCGAATTTCGACGTTGAGTCCGTTGAGTAAGTTGGTCGTTTGCAATGGTTTGCCGTTTCGCGTTTTATTGCGGCTGACGTTGTATACGATTTTACGATTAGTACTCGCCTTTTATGAACTGCACTATTGCATATACATATGTTTTTCTTACTTGATCTATTCTTGGATTCCCGGATCGTAGACTTTGGCAAGGTGTTTTAAAACCACCACCACCCTCTGTCAGAAAAGATGATGTCTATCAAAAGTAAGACAAAAATAAACATCATAAACTGCAAGCGGCAGGCGACAGAGGTGGCGCGAATGGGTGGCCGGCGAATATGCACTAGTGTCAAGTTTTTGGTTAAATTCACCAGAAAGACCCTAATGGCATATAGTATGAGGCACGACGTCAATAACCGTCAATCAGTATTTCCAAAATTAACTAAAATTACACATGAAAAGGGAAATGACTTGTATAATGTACCAATGTGTAAATATATAAGGATTATACTGGAACTTGTATATATGTATGAATATACAATATTCTCCACAAAGAATATAAGCAATAAAATTAATCCAGAAGATAATAAATCCATTAACGATCTGCAAATGCAAAAACAATCAACCTGTCAAAAGTTGTGTTATCGCACAATATACCAGATGCAGCTACATTATGTACATATATGTGTATTTACCATTGTAAAGATCTCAAGCCAGCAAATATACATACATATATATAAAACACTAACAAAGAAACTCAGCGGGCCTATCTATAAATTAAATTGAATTTTTAATCGTGCAAGAAACAATGGGCATGTAAGAAAAGAATCAAATGACTTAATTCGTTGCATGTTTTTTTTTCTAACATCAGGGCATCGGGCGTGAGTCATCTAATAATCAATAGTTTTAGTTTTTAGCACTTACTATCATCTTTAGATAGCTAGATTTTTAAGATGAGTTCGTAAGCTCTAGGCATAAATCGCTGTTTCATAGGAAAGTAGCTCAAGAAGATGATTTTCAATTTTAATGTATGCAAAAGAATCCCACGAAATATAAATAAAAACCGATTGCGTGAATGAGTCTAGTTTGTTAACTTATCCTTTGATAACTAGTGGTTACATGATGAGACCACATCTACAATATTGTCTTCTGCCCAAGTTATATATAAATTATATGAATACTAATATATTAACTTAAAAATTAATAATTAGAAAATGTAACGATTCCTCAAAAAGTGCTTAAATCACCCTTGAGGATGATTTGATTAATAGAAAGAGGCTGGGTTGCAACCCACACTGACAGTTTCCCATTCATGCCTGTCTATATTTGTAGAAGTTTTACAAAAACTATTATTAACAACATTGTGTGTAACACAAAATAAAAGTTTACAATCAATGCCTTTCTTTGATCTTAGTTCTGAAAAACTAGAGTCGAAAAGCATTTTAATTTGGTTTTGTAGGTTTTGTTTTTTCGTAAGAAAATTGGAAATTGAATTTTTCTAAAAACTTAACAAAAAGTTAACCACAATATTTTGCATATAATAAAATAAGTAGGAAGTTATTGAAATCAGTCCGATTTGTCGAATTGAAAATGTTGACATTTCTCGACGTTTCAATGTCCCTAAAGTCTAAATAAAAGATTTTTAGAGAGATGCCAGTGTGCTCAAGAACCAGTAGAGATATCGACTTTAAATAAATTTTTTTATACAGATTATGATGTAGAAAGGACTCTTAAAAAAAATTGAGTGGGTGGTTTTTTTACCATAGCAATTTAAAACAGGTGAACATTTTGGTTAACCCAAAATATCTCACGAACCAATAACGCTAGAGACTTTAATTATATTGTATAGTAGTATATTTTTGAAAAAAAAATATAATTAACGGTTTTTTTGATAAATCAAAAAAAAATAGTTGAAACCTCGAATATTTTACGAACAAAAAATGATTTAATCTCCAAAACAATTTTATGCAACGAAGACAAAAGTTTTTCAGATCTGGGGTGGAATCGGCTAAGGTGATTGTTGATTGTTGACAGTCAAAATAATGGAATTTGATCTGTGTAAGGTAATAATCAAATTGATACCTAAAAAGGTGTCACTAGAAAAATTTGATAGTCATTTTCCTACAAATATGTCGGTTCTGAATAGAGCTACCAGATGCTTACAAAAAACGAATGAACAATTTTTTCAGTTACCCTTTTTAGGTACAAAAACACATTCTTGTGACCGACAAAGCTTACGTAATTCGAAAAAAACACAAGAGAAATAAGAATGTTATTCAAACACAGCCCATTTGATACTTTTATTTAGATATTTTATAGGAATAATTTTAAAATTTCACCATAGCAACAATGAATTGTGACAGTTATAATCAGAAATTGTTCAATCAAATTGAATTGAGTTGAATCATTTTACACAGACGGAATGAAAATGATAGTCAAAATTGACTATCAAAAATATGATAGTCAATTATCAGCTTAGCCGATTCCACCCCTGGTCAAATTTGGAGAAAAATCAAATTGACAGTTTTTTATATAAAAATTAAAAACCTAAAAAAAACATTACTAAAAGTTGGTAAAAATTGATTTTCGACTCAAATACCATTTCCAAAATTTGAGATATTAGCTTCACACTAATTTATCTTTTAAAAAATATTGTTTTCAAATAATAAATTCGAGAAAAATTGAATTGACAGTTTTTTTTACAAAATATAAAACCTAAAAAAACATTACTAAAACAAGTTAAAAATTTACTTTGAACTCAAATATATTTTCAAAAATAATGTTTTTGATATTGAATACATTTTTTTATAAAATTCTGAAAAAGTCAGTTTTTTCATACAAATTAAAATCTACAAAAAATAGTCCGCAAATGTTACTAAAATTGGTAAAAAATTTTTTCGACTAAAAATTGATTTTGAAATCAAACTACATATTTCATCATATGCAAAATATTGTTGGTAATTTTGAAATTTTCTAGAATAATTCAACTGACAACTTTTTTAACAAAACACGAAAACCTACCTTTTTTATTTTCCGAAATTCATTTTTTTTTATTCATTTAAACTTAACTCTACTTACATGCTAGACAAAATGGGAAACTAGCCTAATTAATTCTACTTAAATATAACTTACTGGCCCTAATCGGGCGCTCTAAGAAATTCATGATTCTTAAAATTAATGCCTTTCGGCCTACGAACTAAGATTTTTTTATTTAATTCAATTTATGTTTTTTTTTTTAGAAAAGTTAAAAAACTAAAATCTTTATCATTTTTTGGGTTTTTTACATACATACTAAAGTCCTTAAAATAAAACTTATAATTACCTAATCTACCTACAAACTACTTAAAACTAGAACAACCACAGCGGCAAAACAACTATGTCCTTCTATTTGTAATTCCATAGAGGATTTTTATAATATTGTCTGTGATATGTGTTTGCATGTATTTTTGATTTCTTTTTTTTGTTTTGTATTTTATGAGATTTTGTTTTTTTATTCTTTTTTTATTTTGTTTTTTTTTATTTTATTGTGCCACCATTCCTGCTCTACTTAAACCTAAAACTTAAGACTAAAACAAGTAAGAAAACCTACCTTTTAAGCCAGACAAATCGGCACAAGGTATGAGAAGTTATCAGTGTTGGTCACATCCCAGCCTCTTTTTTTTTTGGAATAGAAATTTTTTGGCAAAAATCGAAAATTAAAATTTTCTCAAAATTTAACTATTTTTAATAAAACAAAAATATTTTGTATCACTCAAGAAGGGTATCCCCCATAGAACCGTTATTTTGTTTTTGAGTTTTCTCAAGAACTAATCAACCGATTTACATAATTTTTTTTTCTGCACAAGCTTTTATATTGTCTTAATAATTTATGATGATCAAAAATGTAATTTTTTAATTTTTGATTTTTAAAAAAATATTTTTTTTTCGAAATTCGATGTCTTGCAAATGGATCATCAATTTTTTACGAAATTAAATTGCTAAACATATATTAATAAGCTCTAAATAACTGCAAACCAACAATATTTTTAAACAAAAACTGTATGTATACAAAATTCATTAAAAAGAAAACGCTCTAACGATTTTTAAATAAAATAAATAAAATACAATTTTGAAAAATTAAAGTTTTTTTTGAGAAATCTTTTATATTCATTGTTAGACTTGTGTAATTTCGAATATCTTATTGATGCTGCTTATAACCTTTTTTGCAAAGCTCTTAAAAGCCTCTAATAAAAATAATTGTATGAATATCAAAAAAAAAGAGTTCTGTCTTAAATAACTCCTTGCTTGTTTTAACATTAATCTAAAACTTAGATTTTTGCTAAAAGCATTTTTTCAAAATGTCACAACCAAACACCAAAACATTCACTAAAAGTTATAACATTTTTTTTTTTGCTAATTGCACTACACAAATATTTTCGAAAATTTTGAAAATTCCAAATCTATCAATTTTACGAACAAAATGTTTATAATTTTATATGATACGACATTTTCAAAAAACATTAAGTGTTCGAGTTTCAGCAAGTAGTTTCAAGTTTTATTATTATTGTACTGAATCAATTAACTATTAAGAAAACAAAGGTTATTCTTAAAACTTGTTTAAAGGCGGTTTATGAATCTAATAACTCACGTATTTTATAGGTAGTTGCTTTCAATTATTTAAGTAACATTTGTTGATGTTTAAAAAAAAACCTTTTAAAAACTTGTAGTATTAAATGCATTGAACAGAAATGAGCCCTTATTGAAATTCAAATTCCTGAATCAACTTTGAAATAGCTTTGAATTACAAGATCAAGTAAAAAAAGTGTACTCCTGTAATATGTACATTTTTTTAAAACAAAAACAGTGGTATATTGTATTTTATAAAACAAAACAAAGCATCACAAAATAAATAAAAATACAAATCATTTCATTTATCTACGATATAAACAAATGCATCTACTTTTAAATTCTAATTAATTCCTTAGTCATCTGAGTTCATAAGAAAGTAAGTGAGTATCTGACTATACCTAATTTTATCTCTTGGGATTACCGAATTAGCTCTTCGTATATGTACGTGTCTTGGTAAACAAAATTTCCAACAGGAAACTGACTCAAAAGAAATTTGTTCATACAAATACCTTGTCACTAAAATTTGTATGGTAATTAATTTTAAACAATAAAAAGCTTTTCCTATTTTTTGTGAGTTGTATTTTTTTTAACAAATATATGTATGTTTTGCTCGTCAGTGGTCCTTTAAAAATAAAAATATAAAATACTTTTAAAAAATATGTGTCCAAATAATGATATAAAGAGTTTTTCAATTGGCGCGGGTAGATTTCGGCGCCACGTGGCGACCATTTTTTTTTGGTGACATCTGTCAAATCTTTTGTTTATTATTCAGTTGTTTATGCCAAATTATCATGCAAGTTACACTATTGAACAACACGTACAAATGATTAAACTTTATTATCAAAATGAGTATTCGTTAACGCAAACGTTGCGCGCATTGCGCCCATGCCATTTTACGGTAGACGTGGTAGCCCTTCACAGTCGACTCTTCAACGTTTGGTGGCCAAATTTGGGACAGTATAAGATAGGTTAGCCCGCAACAGCGACGCCTAGCGGTTAGCCCTTATTCACTGGCAAGCTTACTAAACTTGCTGTCCCAAGACATTGCTTTGTCGCTTAGTTTTTGAAATTCACTTAAAGTAATTTCATAAGAGTCCCCTTCTCTCTATTCAAAATTCCTTCCGTCAATTCCTCTTTCTAAGCTACCAAGACCTAACAAATGCCGTACCATTCGTTATCCTTTGGTAATGGTTTTTTTTATCTAAGTATTGGTTTAACCGGGCTATTAAACCAATACCCAAATTTGGGACAACCGGTTCAGTAAACAATCAGCCAACACCCGTCGTGAACACGGTTCGTGAAAGTGTACAGCAGAACCCGAGGCAGTCTATTCGTCGCCGTGCACAAGTACTCGTCCTTTCGCAAACTTCAACTTGGCGAATTTTGAGTCGGGACTTGAGCCTTCACCCATACAAGATCTAACTGACCCAAGAGCTCAAAGTTCATGACCATAGACAACGCCGTTTGTTCTTATGCGCCTTTCAAATACTAAAATAATTTTGTTAATACCTCACACAAAGCTTGTTTTATTCCATTTCAACATCTACCCGCCCTTATTGAAAAACCCTTTATTATATTGATCAAGTCAAATGGAGATTTAGAGATAATAGAATCTAGCACCAGTGTAATATGCGAAGTTTAAACAATTGTTTAGATTTTTTATTAGGATTATGATTTAAGTTCCGGGCCTGGTCATATTTTATCTCTCCTCTAAATTTGTCCTTATTCAAGATGAAATATGTACAGGTTTTGAATCAATCTTTTCTTCTTTCTTTCTTCGTGGTTTTAGTCTGGTGATTTTCAAAGAGCTCATGTATCCACAATATTTATTTAAATCACCTGCAAAATATTCAATATTTAGTTCTAATATTGCAGAGGAAAAGTACAGTTCAAAAAATTTCAAAACCTTGATTTTTGAATGCTAAATCTGTTATTGGAAATTTAAGTTCTCTCTCTGGGCCTGAAATTCAGTATTCGAGCTATGGATTGGGGAGAACTAGACAGCTACATTTTTTGTAGTTATGCAGTTAAACATTCAACATTAAGAATTAAAAAATTGATTTAGAAAAGTGATATTGTTTTTGTTTAACTAAAAATAAAAAAATATATAAAATGTTTAATGACTTATATTTGTATGATTTTAATTTATAAAAAAATAGCTGGGATGCGACCCACACTGATAACTTCCCATCCTGTCTGTCGATTTGTCTTGCTAAAAGTTTGTAGGTTTTAAAAAGTTCTCAGTTGAATTATTCCAAATAATTTAAAAATTACCAACAATATTTTGCATATGATAAAATAGTTTGATTTCAAAATCTATTTTTGTTAACTAGATTTTTAGTCGAAAACCCATTTTTACCAATTTTAGTAGCATTTCTTAAAAACAAATTATTTCTTATATAAACAAATACAAATTGGATGAATGAAATTAATTCAAAGTCAATATCTTTTATTGTTCACGAGATATCGAAAACCAAACATCAATTTTTACCAATTTTGATTACTATTTTTTTTATGATTTTAATTTTTTATGAAAAAAATGACTGTTGGATTTTTATAAAAAAATGTACTGAACGTCGAAAACAATATTTTCTGTGAGATAAAATAAGTTTGAAGCCAACATTTTTAATTTTCGACAAGATATTTGAGTCGAAAGTAAATTTTTACTAAGTTTTAGTATTATTTTTTTCTAGGTTTTTATTTTTTGTAAAAAAACTGTCAATTTTATTTTTTTCAAAATTTTACCGAATATTGAAAACAATATTGCTTATAACAAAAAATTAGTTAAAAGCCAATATGTTAAAGTCTTGAAAAGACATTTGAGTAGAAAATCAATTTTTACCAACTTTTTTTAATTTTTGTTTAGTTTTAATTTTTTGTAAAAAAAACTGCTATTCGATTTTTCTCAAAATTTTACTGAATGTTGACAACAATATTCTTGAAAATATAAAATTTGTTTAAGGCCACTATCTCAAAGTTTTGAAACGATATTTGAGTCGAAAATAAATTTTTAACAACTCTTATTAATATTATTTTTTAGGTTTTTATTTTTTGTAAAAAAAACTGTCAATTTTACTTTTTCTCAAAATTTTACCGAATGTTGAAAACAATATTTCTTATAAGTTATAATTAGTTGGAAGCCATAATCTTAAATTTTCGAAAAGATATTTTTGAGTAATGTTTTTTTATAGGTTTTTATTTTTTATACAAAAAACTATCAATCCGATTTTTCTCAAAATTTTACCAGATGTTAAAAACATTATTCTTCGTTGCACAAAATTGTTTCGGAGATAAAATCGATTTTTGTTCGTAAATTTTTCGAGGTAAATAATATTTATTTTTGTCAGTTTTTTTGATTTATAAAAAAAAACGTTAATTGGAATTTTTTCCAAAAATATATTTGTTTGGTATCGGACGTTACAATATATAATATAAAATGTAATTCAAGTGTCTAGCTTTATTCGTTCGTGGGATATTTAGGGTTAACCAAAATTTTCACTTATTTAAAACTGCTATGGTAAAAAAAAAACACCAGCGCAATTTTCTTGAGAGCTCTTTCTGCCTTATTATCTGTATAACAAAATTTATTTGAAGTCGATACCTCTTCTGGTTCTTGAGCTATGGACGACGAAAAAAACGTCACGAACGTACAGACGTACGTTTCTGAAAATCTTTTATTTCGACTCTAGGGATCTTGAAACGTCGAGAAATGTCAACATTTTCAATTTGACAAATCGGACCCATTACAATAACTTCATATGGGAAGTTAAAAAAAAAGGTTTTAAAGTCAAGCTGACGGCTTAGCCAAAGCGTTAAAATTCAGAATACGTATTTTATGCATTAACATGGAAATTTTATTCTCATAAATAAATTACTAACTAATTAATATTTTAATATTAAGCTAAGCTAGTTTTAAACTCTTGATTAAACATTATAAAGCAATACATTTTTCAGTTTTTTGAAAATATCACGTATTTTTCAAAATTTCAAAATTTTTGTATTCACTTTTAAAAGACAACACATTTCACACTGATTCATATTTTATGGATTGCACATCATTGTTGCATCTTCTCTTATTCTAACATCAGTAAATACCATCAAATCATTTCTGCATACCAATTTTTCGAGTTGAAATATATCCCCCTTCTAACTTATCAACCGTCCATCTTTTCAATATTCCTTCCAAGTACCTTTTCGTTCTTCTTGTTCTTATCCTATGTTATTTTCAGAAAACCCAAACACCAAAATAATATTCTTAGCATCTGTGACATGACATCTTCTTGTGAATTAATTTTCAAATTTACATCATCTGCTTTAACTTTATTTGTCCTATATGTATATATAGATATATGGAATGAATGTGTATTTAAAAGTGACTTGACTTTTCTATGACTGGCTGAATTGTTTGCACTTGAAATTCCATCCGGTCTAGTCGGGCCTTGAGATTTGTCAGGATGATTAGATTCAAGATCTTTGATTTAAATAATAATTATCCTTTTTAATTGTTTGTCGTGTCACACTGTCCATCTTTTTCGAATGCATTTGGATGAATGCCACAAACCCGACAACGAAAATGACGACGACTAACGTGAAATCAGGTCCATTGAAATGGTGTTGTATATTTTTAATATTATGATGTGTTCGTATAATGGTGTTTTCTTATGTGATGTGATGTGATGGTGCAACGTATATGAAACTATTTTTTTTATCCTTTTTTATTTTGGTATTTGAATGGAATGCATATCCGGTAGAGACGACCATATACAGCATTAGGGTTTTTTTGTTGTTGTTTCCAAAAAACAATGTCAAAAAAACTGTCTGTTAACTTTTTGTTTTTAGTTTACATAAAACCGAATCACCAGAATACTGGAAACATTAGAGGTATATATGATGCTTTGCATTTTATTGATTAAAATTCGTAGACATTATTTTAATTGATGAGGCTTTTAGAAAACTTTACAGAAAAATTCATATAAAACATAAACATAGAAACAAAAAATATAGTCAAGAATACAATACCGCGAGAACTTGGCAATGACAAAACACAAAATAACCTTGATTAATGACTGCATTAAAAAATATGATGAATTATATTTTTGATTTTTGGCGAGAATTAAAGGAAACTTTTTCGTATTTGCTTTTAATTTTTGGTTTTCTTATGAAAATCAATATTGTTTTATTAATAAATAAAACCTAAGAGCATTTTTAAGAATGTGATGAAAAGAGATTTTAGTATTAAAATCTAAGTGATACTTATTTATTTCAAGGAAATATTTTAGTTTTGTTAAAATAAAAAAATAATTCTCAAATTAAAAGTAAATATTTATTTGGAGGTAAGAAATTGTATACAAAATACAATTGTTTGAGAATTTCTTGAATTTAAAAAAAAAATATTTTTCAAAACTTTGATTATGTTGCATTAACAATTTACTTACATACAATATACATTATTTATAAAAACTAAAAATATTTCAGCTCCTGCAATTCAACTGGGCTCACACTAAAGGCAACTTGTTAATGCTTTAAATGATTCTTATTCCAAAGTGTAGTAGTTCTGCATAGTATAGCCCTGGAAACGAAAATATCTTTATCTTGTTAATAAATATTAGGATATAAATATTTCTGAAAAATCATATTACAAGAAGTTTGACAAAAAAAACACATCTTCAAAAATCATCTAACAATCTTAAAAAAACTCCAAAATTTAAAGTAATTTCTACTTCAAATAAATTTTAAGAAATCTAAATTGTACTTTTTTCGAAATTCAATGTCATTAAAAAATACAATTTAATAAAATTAAAATAAATCGTTTGTGAGATGAAAAATAATAAAATGGTTCTGTATAGAAGGTTCTCATAACAAACGATTTCTTATATTCGTCCACCTACGCTCAAAATGTAGATCATACTTACGTTTAAAATCATTTTCAAGGTGTGATTATTTTTTGTGCTTGTTTGGATTATACAGGGTGTTCCGTAAAAGATATTGCATTCTGGTTGATAGATCAAGATACGACCTTTCAGAATTTGGTGAATTGTTTATCCCTAACAATAAATGAAATTAAGAAAAACTTTTAGATGGTTTTTCACTCACACAGTCCACATATGATTTTTGTTTTTAATATTGTTGTATGTTTAAATCTTTTTGTAATATACTAACAATTTTGAATATCAATCTTTAAAGTTGTAGGTAGACTAGAATTTGTATAACCATATTGTTGTTTTGTTATCTGAAAAGTTTTGTTTGTTCTTATACATTCTTAGCTTTTACCAAACATAAGCTCAACGCAAATGTTATACCCATTCCTCCAAACCACAACCATATTTTTAGTAGTTGTTTAAAAATTTAAACCGTTTGCATAAAATCCCATATGCTAAAAAGTTTTAGGAAAATTGATCTGTGTGACACTTTGCTAAAGTGAAACTTTGCTTCTAGATCTTCAGTGACTTATTAGATATCTTAGCTATTTTTAAAAGGTTTACATTTTTGTGTTTTTTGAGGACAACCAAAAATTTAAAAACTTTCTAAATATGGTCTTTTTATGGACTCAATTTAAATAGCAGATTTCTCCCGTTTTCTGTCATAAAGGGTTTTTCAAAAGGGCGGGTCGATTTTGAAATGAAATAAAATAAGCTGTGTGTGAGGTATTCAAAAAATTATGTCTGTATTTCAAATGCCTTTCTCGGCTTCTTACGGTGGCACGTATCCGAGTGGTCATCATAGATTCGGCTGAATTTGAGCGATGGCCTGTGCTATGTTCACCTTTAGGGCATCGGTCGTTTGTGGTTTTTTTGGATAAACCTGCGACTTCAAGAAACCCCACAGGAAAAAGTCTAGCGGGATCAAATCGCATGACCTTGGTTGCCAATTCACATCACCGCTGCGAGAGATACCCTTACCTCAAATCGTTCATGCAAAATGTCAATCATGGCGTTTGATGTCTGGCACGTAGCGTCGTCCTGCTTAAACCACATGTCGTCTAGGTCCATATAGTTTAATATGGGGAAATAAGAAATTAGTTATCACTGTTATGTAGCGCTCGCTGTTGACGGTGATTGCCTCACTAACGTCGTTTCAAAAAGGTACGGACCAATTACTCCAAAATCCACACCAAACGGTAACTTTTTGAAGATGCATTATCACCTGGTGAACCTCGCGTGGGTTGGTGACGTCCCATTTATGTCAATTTTGCTTGTTTACACAGGTTAGGTTAGGTTAAAGTGGCTGTCCATGATGGAAACGGACACACTTAGGCCAGTTTAATGGCCCATTGTGTCATTGTGATACCACATGAATCTTGAGGCTTCCTCCTAAGATCAATGGCACCAGTTTCAGTCCCTTACGAAACGTGAGAGGCTGATTATGCTGATATGATTTAGATCGCTTAGATCATTAAAGTAGAATTCTCCTAGGTAATTCTTGCGTTTTCGAGCTAGAGCAGGGCATGTACAGATAAGGTGAAGAACTGTTTCCTCCTCTTCCTCGTCCATACAGCTTCTGCAAAAGTCATTTGAGAATATACGCCTATAGTCCCATGGCGTGCTTTCCTATTAGACAGTGTCCGGTTATGACACCTATTATCGAGGCTATAGCGATCTGCTTAGAGATAGCAAGCACCTTGAACGTTTTAAATCTAGTGTTTTCCAGATATTTTTTGTGACCTGACACGTGGTGATGTTGTTCCACCTGGTGTTTGCCTTCTTCATGGCGTCTGGCATTAGCAACAGTTTACAAGTAGCGATTGGTATGCCAGTATGTGCCAAACGTGGTAGGATGGGCTGCACTGTACCGTTCCTGGCGAGTTTATCTGCCTTACAGTTACCTGGAATGTCTCTATGGCCCTGCACCCAGCAAAGGTGAATATTAAACTGTTGTGCCATCTCCATTAGAGATGATCGACAGTTATGGACTGCTATAGAGTTTGTAGAGGCAGAGTCCAGAGATTTAACTATCTGAGAAAATACGGATATCAGATGTTGATATCACGTTTTCTTTAACACAGCCATTCATCCAAAAATGTGCCTCGTCACAAAAGACGATTTTTCGGCCAAAATTGGGTCCTCTTTGAAACGATTCGAAGCCCAGTCAGCGAACAAACGGCGGCGTTGTCTGTGGCCATGAACTTCGAGCTCCTGGGTTGGTTGGATCTTGTACGAGTGTAGGCTCAAGTCCCGACCCAAAATTCACCAAGTTGAAGCCTGGGAAAGGCCGAGTTCTTGAGGACGGTGAGTTCGATTTTTCTTGCAAAAATTAAAAAAAATAGTCTTACATTTTTGTATATAAGTAAACTCAAAAACATTGATTTCTTAACTTGAAAATTGTTTTTTAATTTTTAAAAGTTTAAAAAATTAATTAATCTTCTAAACTACTTTCAAATAAAATCACATCTTTATACAAGACATTATTACACACTAATCATTATATATTTGAATACACAAATGCTTTTTATAAATTTACTTATTATTGTAAGACTGATCAACTGTCAACATTTCTTAAATTCTTACTCAAAATAAGATTTTTGTTAGTTTGGATTTTGGTTATACAAATAAAAATATTAAGCAATTGCTGACTGTCTATTAAAATATTATTCTATCTTCAAACAATACAGTTCAATGGGAAAAAGAAACTAAAGGGAAACATTATTTTTATATTGAATTATTCTTCTTAACATATTTCTTTGAAAATTTGAAAAAACAAAATAAAACACTTTTTTTCACTCAAACAATATTTTTATTTTAAATTCAAGAAAATTTATGGTCCTCCTAAAAAACAACTCACATATTATTTTTATCAAATGCTTTTGAAGTTCCAACCAACTAGTAGTTCATGAATGAATATGATGACTGCTTTAAGACTGACACGACACTTTTAATAATATACGAGCATCAGAGCATCCAGCATCCACATCACTGCCTCAAGGGGCTTCCCCCGTTCTTATGATGTTTTCCGTACGCACATTCTTTATAGAGCTTAATCTTCTGCATAGATACGTATAAGCATATGAAAATTCTACTGACTTGATGCATTGTTTAGACACTGCTCACTGCTCAGTTCAGCTCAGCTCATGAGATGCATGGAGACAAAATTGTAAACGACATAATGCAGTTTTTGGTCATTGAACGAAGGACTGCATACAAATCTTAATTATTATCACAAAACCGACATAATTCTTTTGTTGAAGTGTGATAATGATGACGACGATGATGATGATTGTGATGATGATAATACCAAACGACATCACACAGAGTATAGATGTTTTATTCTCTTGAACCTGTGATGAAGAAATACACAACGATGCGGTAACCGGTAGCATACTTGTTGCCGGCGTTATTATCGTAGAATAATTCTTGCCTTAAACTTTATGCCGGACTGCGAAAACATACCATACGTTCATATGTGTAAGGATATCTGAAAATACATACATATATTCAATTCCTTGTTGTTCCTTTTTTTTGGATTCAGAATCAAAACATACTTACCATAACGATGCTTCCCCAAAATACTGTATTATTAGCATATTTAGAAAAAAGCTCTACATACATAAATATGATGATGTCCTTTTTCGTTATTTTTTGTTGTTGTTGTTGCTTGTTTGTGTATGAATAAACTATCCTCTTTGCCACACTTGCATTTTATTTATGTTTTTCTTCTATATGTTCTATATATTGTGGTTCGTCATCGACCATTTCTATCAAAAAGCCTATACGATATGGTTTGGTTACATGAGTGAATGTTTGTTGTCTGTCATTCTATTCGAAATTTTTCAGGGCCGCATTAAAGGATTTGGAGATTCTTACATTATGTTTGAAATAATATTCACACAAATTCGAGGAATTTAAATTTCGAAATATAAAGCTAAAAAACTTTTTATTTTGAAACTATGTTCTTTAAATCTCCTCAATGAAGACGTTAAAAATATAAGAAAAAGAGACTGGGATGCGACCCACACTGATAACTTCCCATCCCGTCTGTCGATTTGTCTTGCTTAAAAGTTTGTCTATATGTATCAATTTTTACGAAATTTGCGTACTATTTTTTGTAGATTTAATTTTATTGAATATCGAAAATAATATTATCTGTGAAATAAAATAAGTTTGATACCAATATTTTTAATTTTTGAAAAGCTATTTGAGTCGAAAGTAAATTTTTACCAAATTTTAGTATTGTTTTTTTTTTAGGTTTTAATTTTTTGTAAAAAAATTCGATTTTTTTCAAAATTTTACTAAATGTTGACAACAATATTTTTTGAAAGATAAAAGTAGTTTAAAGCCAATATCTCAAATTTTTGAAAAGCTATTTGAGTCGAAAGTAAATTTTTACCAAGTTTTAGTACTGTTTTTTTTAGGTTTTTATTTTTTGTAAAAAAAACTGTAAATTCGATTTTTCTCAAAATTTTATCGAATATTGAAAGCAATATTTTTTATAAGATAAAATTAGAGTGAAGCTAATGTCTCAAATTTTTGAAAAGATGTTTAAGTCGAAAGTAAATTTTTACCAAGTTTTAGTACTGTTTTTTTTTTAGGTTTTTATTTTTTGTACAAAAACTGTCAATTCGATTTTTTTTTTAAAATTTTACTGAATGTTGACAACAATATTTTTTGAAAGGTTAAAGTAGTTTAAATATCTTAAAGTTTTGAAAAGATATTTGAGTCGAAAATCAATTTTTACCAACTTTTATATATTTTGATTTAGGTTTTTATTTTTCTGAAAAAAAACTGTCAATTTTATTTTTCTCAACATTTTTCAGAATGTTGAAAACAATATTTGGTATAAGATAGAATAAGTTTAAAGCCATAATCTCAAGTTTTTGAAAAGATATTTGAGTCGAAATTCAATTTTTACCAACTTTGAGTAATGTTTTTTTTAGGTTTTTATTTTTTATAAAAAAACTGTCAATTAGATTTTTCTCAAAATTTTATCAGTTGACAAAAAAATTATTCTTCGTTGCACAAAATTGTTTTGGAGATGAAATCATATTTTAGTCGTAAAATTTTGGAGGTGACAAATTTTTTTCAGTTTTTTTGATTTATAAAAAAAACCGTTGATTGGATTTTTTTTTCAAAAATGTTTTTGTTTTGTATCACGTTACAATTTATAATATAAAATTTAATTCAAGTCTCTAGCTTCATTGGTTCATGAGATATTTAGGGTTAACCAAAATGTTCACCTTTTTTTTAAATGCTATGGTAAAAAACCACCCACGCAATTTTCTTGAGAGTCCGTTCTGCATATTTCTGCTCTTTATCTTTCTGTATCTTTCTGCATTATTATCTGTATAAAAAAAATTATTTGAAGTCAAAATCTCTTCTGATTCTTGAGCTTTGGAAAAACTTCGGACGTACGTACACACGCACACACATACATCTTTCTAAAAATCTTTTATTTCGACTCTAGGAAGTTAAAAAAAATTGAAATGGGACTCAAACTTCACAATGTTGATTTTAGAAACTTTTTTTTTGCTACAAGCTGAATTCTCATTTAAAGAACTTCGAAAAGTTCCATAATTAAATAAAATCAAAATAATCTGTTGTATTTCATTATATCATTTCTTTACTAGTGTGTTAAATGTGTTTTTATTTAAGTCAATAGGTTTTTGTGCTCACAAGATTCTCCCTCTTTCAAAATTTTTAGAGTAAATCAAAATATTTAATGAAAAGTTATTTGTTAAAACAATTTATTTGAAGTCTATAAGTCTGCTTTTTCATAAGATATACAGAAAATAAATGGGTAAAGCCAACACACTTACCCACTGATATTGAATTTAAATTCTAGGATCTTGGAACGTTGAGAACTGTCAAAATTTTGAACTTGACAAAACTGAAAGATTACAAAAACTAACAATGGAACGGTCCTTGATAATTCTTTTCTCTTT
The DNA here is from genome assembly GCA_951509635.1 of Eupeodes luniger. Lineage (NCBI taxonomy): Eukaryota > Metazoa > Arthropoda > Insecta > Diptera > Syrphidae > Eupeodes > Eupeodes luniger. Next base: position 104,392,392 of record OX608074.1, read on the forward strand.
TAAGGAACATTATTTTACTTGGATGTTACCAAAATATTTGTTAAGACAATTTTCAGAGCTGTTTTTGAAAAAATGAATCCTATTTTTTATAAAATAAAAGTAAAGTACTTAATCGAAAAATGCAAATTGGGTGTTCTCTATAATTGTTTTAACCTAGAAATAGTAACCATCCTAAAACTCTAAATTTTATTGGTTAGAATTTTTTGTTTTGAAACTACAAAAAAATATTAAATTTAAGTTTTTACTTCACATATTCTAAGTTTATAGAAAACATTTAAAAATTCTATTCAATTTTTGTGCATACTTATAACTAGGGCAACCAAAAATATGTTCGAACATATTTTTTGTTAACATCACTATTAACACGAGACTGTGATAGAAATGCGTTTCATTGAAATCTTCGTTTTTTAAACGTCATCTGTTAGGGCATATTTTTGCATATTTCACTGAAAATGCATATTTTTGGATTTTTGCTTTTAAAAGGCATATTATTGCATATTTTTCCTTTTTTTTGTTAAGGCAAGCAATTGAAAACAAAGCATTAATAAGAACAAAAAGACGAAACAAAAAATCAGAAAAAAAAAATTAAAGCTCCATCCAGAGTGAAAACTTTTAGAGTGGAACCTGGACTGGAACTTCCTACACAACCAATCATAACGCGATGGGGGACTACTACGCCAAGCAATTTGAAAAGATTGTTTAGATTTTTGATGCTTTTGACAACGAGGAAGCTGCATCAGGAAAAATTTCTAAAGATCTTCTTAAAAAAACAGAATTCAAAGCCGACTTAATTTTTTTAGCATCAAGCTATGGGTTTCAAGTAACATCAATTTCAAAACTTGAAAAACGCTACGATCACTTCTGCTGACGTTGAACGGAGCTTTTCCATTTATAAAAGTGTTTTTCGATCAAACAGACAAAGCTCAATTTTCAAAAATTTGAGTGAAATGTTAGTTATTTACTGCAACAAAAATTTGCAATAAATTTTCTTACTGATCCCTGACATTAAAGAAAATTCTTGTATTCAAAAATGAATCTGCTTTGTTAACTTTGTTTTTTTTTTTCTTTCTTAAATAATATACGTGTGCGAAGTTGAACTATTCGCCATTAAACAAATTTTTTGATGTTTTATTAATCTTCAAAAAGTTGGAGTGAAGAAGAGTTTTGATTTTTCTTTTTTTGATTGGTATTGTTCTTATTAATTAATTTCCTTAAGCAAATAACGCTTCTTATAAACATCTTTTACATTTATTGAGCATATTTTGAGGGCATATATTTGATTTTTAAGGGTATATTATAAGCGCTTAAAACTAGTTTTTTAGGACATATTTTTGGTTGCCCTACGTTATAACTCTCTTCTGGGTTTAAAAAAGATTCTGGTTTAATAGTCAGGAATTATGTTTTCTTGTTGTACATTAAGCCCTACCTTGTTTGCACTGTTCATAGACGACATTTTAGACTAACTTCCGGGTGGAGTGGATTTCGGCACTTCTGTTCGCAGACGATATAGTCATATTTGCAGCTCCGGATTAACAGAATTTACCAGTATTGTCAGCTATGGAATTTAATAGTAAATATTGATAAATCGAAGGTTATGATTATTAAAAGTGATGCAAAGTAATGCATCAAATGAAAAATAGAGCTTTACTACAAATAACTTGGCATTACTGTTACAAATAATTTGAATATGGAGAAATTGGTTAAGGTAAAACTGCTATTAATATGACATGGAAACAATGCTTCGTGAATAAGTGTATAACGCAAAGTTGAGAGCATATTTTTGTATGGATCGCAGGTATGGGGATTTAAAAAGTACAATTCGGTTGAAAAACTCCTTATTCCTTATTTCATTTACCGAAAAATACGCAAAACTACATTATAATGCTGGAAACGGGTCTCTGTTCTTTGTTTATAAAAAATATTTAAGTTACAAGCGGACTTCTTGCTTAACCTTTTTTAAAATGAATGACTACCCGTGGGTCGTGAAAAGAGTGGGCATAAAAGCGATACAAGATTAGACTAGTTGGTATTGAGAGTGGAAAAATCTTGGAAAAATTAATTTTAATTTACCCATCGAGGATTTATCAACCGCTAAAGTAATTTTAAAGTCTAATTCCTTTTACAGAACAATTTACAGCAGATTAAATCATAACCCTGCAGAGAACAACTATTTTGAGGATTCCAATAATGTCTCTGTGATTTCTATGATGGTCACACTACGTAGTGAACTAATAGATTTAAATTACATTCCACACTGCCCACTTCTTCGGAAAATGCCAATGAGGCAGAAAAATCAGAAGGAATGTATTTAGAACAGACTTTTTATCGGAAGATCAAGTGATAAATTTATTGGATAAAATTAATGTTGTAAAACTTTATGAATTTTGCCAAACTGCGCTTAGATATAGAACTGCTATAATTAACGAAGATTTCTGATAGTGTTTCTACTCATTTTTTAAATTTTTTTTTATTTATCATGAACTTTATCGGTTTGTTTATGAGAAAATTTGAATTTTTGTGTGTGGACTACTGTTATTTTTAGTCCTGAAAAAATTAAAAAAAAAAACGCCTAACACGAATCGGCTAAAAACCTCTATTTCTAAGATTGGGCAAGGACAGACAGACGGACGAAATCGGTGGACCCACTTTTTTCGACTTCTCTACTATATCGTAATTTCATGTTTGATTAAAATCTCAAGTTCGAAATTTATTTACGAATGCAAAACTTACCATATACATATGTAGTTCCTATATGTCACAAGTAAAAATAGTCAATTTCTAAAAAAGTATGTGTCAGTCTTTATTTCTATCATTAATCAATTAATTTACTGAATCTACGAAACAATTTTTTATTTTAAAATATTTATTTTCTATGATAATAAAATGTTTAAAAAAACGATCTGTACATATCAATTTGACAAATAAATGTTAAACATATTTATTTTGTGATTTCTTCTTTTAAAATAACATCAACCAACATATTCAATTCATTTAAACTTAAGAAAAAATGTATTCAAGAGGCTTGATTTAAATTTTGTATAATTTCTTAATTCAATGTTTAGTTATTTTTGTATCATATAAAAAATTAAACGCAAGTGAAATATAAAATCAAAATTAATCCTATTTTGTCCATATAAACAAAAATACCAACTGAGATCCTTTCCCTTACAACCATTGTAAGTATCAAACCGGCCATGTTGCTCATATTTGTATTCAAAAGGACATGTAAACAACACGAATATAATGAATGAAGATATGACCGGGATGTGGAAACGGAAGCATTCACGCCATAGTTGTATCCTAGGCCATTTGTATTAAACCATCATCCCTTTATATACTTTAGAATGTTAAAATAAAAAAAAATTATTATGTCGCTCAGCTGTTCCAAAAAAAAAACAAAACAAAAATCAAAATTCACCATCTTCACTCAGGAATACGTTGAGTGAAATTTACACTAAAACTGCAGGCAACAACAGACAGATAACATCAACATCATCGATTGTTCAGCAGAAGCAGCATCTTTAGCAACAGAAGCAGAAGCAGAAGTCTCCATCATACATACGTAGAGCCGAAGCCAGAGCCAGAAGAGAATAATAAGTCTGCGGCAAAATAAATAGAACCGCTCGGCTCTGTGGATACGGCAAATAGACGCGATTCTTTTGGCCAGAATCAGTGTATATTTCGGCGTTGGAGCGTGCGTATCTTGGACTAAGAACAAAAACAAAACAGTTTACACGGAACCGTCTCGCGCTATACGATCGTGCTCGAGTTTATAAATAAAACAAAAATATCTAAGCAAAACATCATCAGTTCTTCGCTAGATACAACTCCCGATGGAGTACGGGTATCCGCATCCGCACGCACCACGTTATTGGGACTCCTCCGTTTTGGTTCTAATTGAGAGAACTTTTCTTCAATAGTTGGTTCCGAAATTTGTGTTTTTTGTTCTTCTTTCAAAATAACAAAATATGTAATTGCATTTTTTTTTCCATCGAAATTAATTAATTAATTTGTTTATAATATTAACAACCTTGTGAACGTGTTGTGCCTGTGAGACTTGTAGTTTTGTTCATGTTCAAAAAATAGAAAAATGTATTTGCAAGAGGACATTTAGTTTTCTTACAATTTTTGTTGTTGTTGTTCGTCTAAATGTTAATTTTAATTTTTAATGTTTATATTTATATTTAATTCAAATTTAACCAACCATCTTGTGAAATGGCATTCGAAAAGGCCACATGATTCTATTTTGCGGTGGCAACGTTGATGACGAAGGCGTCATCAGTGATGGCGATGATGGCGTCGGGCGGCTGACAAAAAACACACACAAAACATATTCATACATAAATATATTCAACGTGAAATAGAAAAAGTTTATTTCATTAAGTTATTTCTGTGAACCGTGAAATTGAATCATTTCATTTCGGATAAAATTCATAATATTCTCATATAGAATATATAGTGGGAGAGAGAAAGAGAGGGAGAGAGAGAAAGAGAGCGTTTTTATGCAGTGTTTTATAGACGTGTTCGGAGTTTTCTCAAAAATTTGATTTGATTGCGTGTAAAGGGAATTTCCCGGAAAGAAAGCAAAAAAATGCACGTTCGAAAAAAGCATTTTTGACCTCATAAAACAATAACTTTTGAAACAAAAATTAAACATCCGAACCAAAAAAAAAAAAACAAACAGACACAATGTTTTTGAAATTAGAAACACAAAAAAAAGAAGAAATTTGTAATTTACCAAAAGTTTGAATTTAAATGAATATTTTTTGTATGTTTCCAAGTTGATTGACCTAATTATCTAAATTCAAACAAATGTATATTATTATAAGTAAGGAACGCTATTTTCAAGAATTTATTAATTTTTAGAACTATTGTTCTTTTTTTTTTTTAAATATTAGTTTTGTTTTATGTGATCATAAAAGAAACTTATTTGATTTTAGTCTTTGTTTTTATAGCTGCTTTGTTGATCCTGTCTTATAGTTTTGTTGATATTCGTAAAAATTATATGACCTATCCACTCAAGTCGTAAATTAATAAGCACTATGGAAGAATTTAAAAAATCTTAATAAAATAAAAAAGATGAATTAGTCTAAAGTGGCACGCATTATTTCATTTTGAATTATGATTGTTTCTCAAAATTTGAGTGCTGCTTTTAAAATAAAAAAGAAACAAATGTAGTTAAAGGCAGTAATAGGTGGTTTTTTAAAACGACATTTACAATTTTTTGTATTAAAAGTGCCAAAATAACTATATTTGAAAGCCCTGATGACTTATAAGAAAACTTTCTTCTTAATCGGTGATTATGCTTCCCTGGATTGGATTATGTTCAAACTTATTTTATTGATAATAAATTACAGCGAGAAGTTAATTTCTTACACCAAAAACGGGAAAGTAATATTCACCGTTTTTTTTTTTTTTTTCAATTCATTTTTATTAATTCAATCTTAAATCTATCTTAAAGCTAGACAAAAATTCATAAAACTAGCCTAATTAACCATAACTTACAACTAACTTACTGGTCCCATACGGACACTCTAAGTTAAACAATAATACTTAATTCTAATGCCTTTCGGCCCTAAGATCTATTTTAACTTCAATTCAATTTTATTTATTTTTGTATTCATTAGAAAATTTAAAAAAACTAATGTCAATATCCTTTTTTATTTTTACTTAAAAACTACTTAAAATAAGGTCCTTAATATAAAACTTAAAGCTAACTAAAACTACCTATTCTACCTATAACCTACTTAAAACTAGAACAACCACAGCAGCAAATCTAACTATCTAACGTTTTTTGTTTTTCATATTTTGTCTTTTTTTTTGTATTTTTTTTTTTAATTATTCCATGTTTTTTTTATTTTTTTTTTATTTTGTATTTTTTTGTATTTTTTGTATTTTTTTTAATGTTTTTTTTTTTTTTTTTGTGCCACCATGCCTATTCTACTTAAAACTAAACCCTAAAACTCTAAAACAAGTATGTAAGCCGGCCAAGGCTTAAAACCCCATCCCGACTACTCACTATCAAGTGCCGATTGAAGCCACCAAAACTGGTTCTCCTGCTTCACCCTATCAGTTCGGTCCCGTTCGGACACAGCCCTACTGAACCGAAGGAGCTCTGCTCCGCCTTGTGCCATGACGTCCCGATTGTACAGGAGTCGCCTATCCACGGTTCGTCGTCTGACGTGGTAGATTAACGGAACTGCCAATCTATCCTGTATCAGACCGCATCTATCTAAAAAGAGGAATGCCTCTGGTGGAATGAAGCCGCTCAAGCGTGCACTTTCAAAATACTCGTCGTTGGGATAGAACGCCCCGAAAATTAAATTGTTGGTCGAAGACATAGCTCTTGCAATGTGACCTCGAACGAGTTTTATCACGAAATTGTCAATTCTGTTGATTCGAGCCCCGTTGTATAGGACCTCGTTGGAATAGTAATGCACGTAAGAAGATTCGGCTGTTCGATATAAGCCGGTACAGCGTCGTAAACACTGCCGCTCGAACACCCGAAACTTCTCCATCTGGGAAGGGGCAACGTTGAACCACACAGGACAACCATAAACGATCATCGGCCGTATGAGGGCCATGTAGCAAATTACCTTCACTCTGGGGTCAAGCCGACTGCTAAAAAACAGCCGTTTCGTCAGAGCGAAGGCTCCTCTGGCCCTGGTCAGAGCAGCATTTATATGTCTGTCGAAATATAAATACTGATCTAACCAGATACCGAGGTACTTCACTACACTTTTGCTCGCTAATGGCTGCCCGTGAAGATCAACGATAACCATCTTGCGCCAATTCTTGCATGTATCCCTAGTGGCCCTAGCCAACAGAGTCCGGAACAGAATTGTCTCCGACTTCTGGACATTTATTTTCAGTTTCCAGTCGTCGCAATATCGCTGAATCTTGTCGAAATCACGCTGCAAGAGAATTCTAATAACCTCAACCTTTCGGGCCGTTCTGTACGCAATTAGATCGTCGGCGTACGCAATTGCCTTTGTAAGACTACCTATCAGATCACTGGTGTAAATGCTGAAGAGAATCGGTGAATTCACCGCTCCCTGTTGAAGACCATTTTTAATTAAGAATGTCGTGGTAGAAGTTACATTGCCACTTTTGACAACAAACTTTCTACCGTTAAGCATATCATAAAGTATATAAAACAATGGCTTGCTTATGCCAAGCCTGCTCAGTTTTAGGTAAAGACCCTCTAACCATACGGTATCAAAGGCCTTTTCCAAATCAACCAGAACAGCACCTGTGCATTGTTGTTTTGTTTTATTCCATTGGATATCAGAAACGAGTTTAGACGCAGCATGAATTGTGTCATGACCCGCCTTGAATCCGAACTGTTTATCCGGAATTATTTTGTTGTCCGCAGCCCACTTAGTCAGAGCCCTATTGATGATCTTTTCGAAAACTTTGCTGATGCTCGGAAGAAGACTTATCGACCGAAGATTTGACGGGTTGGAGTTGTCCTTTCCCTTTTTCGGGAGAGGATGAACCACAGCGGTCTTCCAATGCACTGGATAATATGCATTATTCAGTGCATTATTGAAGAGTGTGGTGTAAATGTCAATTGCCTCCATCGGTAAATGTCTTAGTACAACGTTGGATATACCATCGACACCTGCTGACTTTTTATTTTTTATTGAGTTGAAGATGAGCTGAAGCTCAACCTTCGTTACTAACAAGGGACTTGGTCCCGTTTGCTCGGCGATTATGGCATTTGCCAAGGTATCGTCATCGAACCGCATAAAACCGCGGTTCTCAGATCGCCAATGTGTTATATCATTTCGAAGATAAAAGTGATTAAGTAGGGCTCTGTTTTCCAGGTCGTGGTTGGGGCGAATGCTAACATTCACCTTGTACACTTGCTGGAAAGCAGCTCCCACCGCCTCCACTTTTTCCTTCGGATCTTCAATTATATAAAAGTCATCGTCAAAGATGGCTTCTTCTGGATCTATTTGCGCTGTCCTGAGTACGTCTCTGTTCTCTTCAGTTCTTTGGAGTTTCAGACACGGAAGGTCATTGTCGTTCTTTTTCCTAAATATCTTATTGATTTTAGGGAACATACTAGGGTCACTGGAATTAACTGACCGGATCTTGCGGTCCCAGTACTTGTTAATTGGTAATATTCACCGTAAATCATATCAGAAAATTGAAACTTGTTTAAACGGATTTCAGTTTGGGTTTCTTTTTTAAACATTTAAACATAATAATGCGTAAGCTGTAGAACCAACATTTTCGAAATCCTTTACATTGTTCTGTGTCCTGTTAATTGGAAATTGTATGTAAATTGCACTGGTTCTGTAAAGTCTTAGAAACACAAAGACATTGACAAACCTTTCATTGAATTTCGATCTTTAATATTTAGAAACTTGGAGTTTTTTTTCTCGAATTGATACCTTTCATACAAATCGTCTTCATCTACATTTATTCAAAGGGGTCGGTTCGGGTTAGGTAGAGCTTTCGTTTTCTGTTGGGTGGTAGCATTCCAACATCTAGCAAAATATCAAAACATTGATATATGCTTAAGTCTTTTGACATTTTAATTTTAATTTTTAAATTTTAAATTAAAATGTCTCGCAACGTAATTTTCTAATCAGTTTATTTTTGACGTTTTATAGATTTAAAAACAGCTTAAACATAGGTTCCGTCGTGTTAGTTTTAGACTCCAGGCTATCGTTTAAAAATGGGTTTAAATTGTTAATGAACAACATAAACTGAAGTTTAGTTTTGCAAAGACAAATTCAGAACTTATCAAAGAACTATCTATGAATACGGTCCATTGTATTCTAGATATACAAATATTTTCCTTAAAAGATTGATCAATCAAATTTTTCAAACAAAAAATTATAAGAACATGTTTTGCACATGAGAGGATAGAATTCCCTAAAATTTAAATAATGTTAAAAAACCAAACTCAAACTAGAAATATTGAAACACAATTCAACAAAAAGTTTTAAAATATCAGTTTTGGGTTTATTTTCCAATTGTTTTTGAGTAAAATGTTTTTCAACAACAAAATTAATTTAAATATTTAAAAGAAACTATAATTTTTTAAGAAATGTCAAAAGATGATTATTGCGTAAACAAAAAAATATACATTACATATATTATAGTAATGGAAAATATCTTAGCCAAGTAGCCTTCACGGCTACGCTTGCAGCGGAAGTACTTCCTCGATAACTTCATAAATTTGATCTTAAAGGCCTTGGAAATATTGTGAAACATTGGTATAGACCTTATCTTCTAGATGGTTTAAAGGAAAGAAGATCTCGGTTACAAATTGTGATCACCTCTTTGAGAAATGACACTGTCAGGCAACTTTCTTTTCGTTACTTGTGTGAAACGTAAAGCCGTTTTTTTTGAATATAGGTGTCATATACAAACACATTTTTCAATTCCGACCATGAAAAATCATTAAACATAGCTTAGAAATACAATACATTCACCGTAACTGTTGCACCAACCTCTTATTCAAATAAGTAAGGTTTAGTCATTGCGCTAGTTCAAAAGCCTCAACAAAAAGTTACACATTGAGAATGTAGATGCTTTTCAAAAACATTTTTAGATTTTTCAAGCATCAAATGTAACATTTCCTCTTATTAACTTAGCCTCCGATATGAAAATGGGCCTAATCTCTAAAGATGATTTCTCTGTGAAAATCTGGAACCAATCAGTGAAGATACGACTTTTTTGTGTTTACTTAACTTTAAGAGCCTAGGTCTTTAAGCAAAATACGGTGTTAGTTGGTTTGTTTAATGCTCTTTTCCTATTTCATCAATGTTACATCAGGCCACAGCGCAAAATTCAAAGTTTTTCTTGATCGCTGCATGCGGTTTCCATTATTCACACTACTAACTTGTCCAACTTGGCGGCCGAGAAGGTGCTTCACATTGACCCAAAAACGCTTTAGATTGACGAATTGTGATTGCAAAATATTCAACATTTTGAAAGAATGTGTCGTTCGATTTTTAGTAGATTTGTAAAAACTAAAATCTTTTACTAACTGCAGTCAGTAAAATAAAAGTCAATTAACTAAAAGTTAAAAATCAATATAAACATAAAGGTTAAAAGCCACTTGACTAAAAGTCAATTTGACTGGAGTCTCTTTGTAAGAAGATTAAAACGACTCAAATGATTTAAGTCAAATAACTTACTACCTTTTAAAATTGACTTTTAAATGAGTCAAGGATACTGCAGTTAAATTGAGGAGTCACTTGACTTATATTAATGACTTTTAATTCTTATGTTAAATACCAAATTAATTTTGGAAATCAAATTACTTTAGCTTTTTACGGACTTTAGATCTTACAACTACTCTGAGTTTAGAAATAAAGTAGTTTTTACTTGTCAAATGATAGCTTCAACAGTGACAGCTAACCACTTAACGGGCTATTCAAAATGAAACATATTATTACAAAAAAATGCTGTGCTAAGTTGTTTAATAAAAATTAGTAACGCTTACGTTAACCTCGTGCCACCATTGTCAACATTTTACTCTTACCACACTCTGAATCTTTCAGTAACCGTGGCGTGATGGTTAGTGCGTAGGGCTGTCATGCTAGAGACCTTGCGTTAAGCTTTCTCAAATTAGCCATTTGACTTCGGCTTAAAACTGTAGGCCCCCTCCATTCTTGACAACATTACTCGCACACAGGAATGGTTGAGTGTTGTAAGTCACTAGGCTCTATTTGTCAACGGACTGCAGCGTCACCTAACTTATTTATTTACACTCTGAATCTTAAATTTCGCTTACACATCTATTGCAGTTGTAACTGTTTGATTCAATTCCCTTAAATTTAGTTTGAAGGAATCTCTGCGTGAAATAAACTTAAATATTCAACTGAAAAATCCTACTTTCATATTTGTCAACCTTGCGAAAAATTGCGACTTAATGAAAATATATTTGCTTAATTTAATTAAATATTATTTTAATCTTAAATCATGACGACAATAAAATCTGTTGTGGTTAAGATATAAATTATAAAAAAAATAAATTAAATTAAATCTACCGTCACAATATTTTTTAGTTTTTGGTAGATATTTTTGTATTTAAATTACTGCAATATATCATGTCATCTTTATGTGAAAAAATCGAAGGTGTTGAAAAGTTTTTGACAAATTTTGTCAAACTATTTTGTTATAAAATTGATAGATATATTAATGCAAAAAAATCTCACATCAAGTAAAAATAAACAAATGAGCTATTAACAAACGTGTAGTATATTATATGCAAAGCAAATAAGTTAGCTGGTTTTTGGCGCGGGATTATTTCGTTGCTGAGTTATTATGGCTAAAAAAGTGCTGCTGATTCAGAAACCAAAAATATTAGAATTTATTTTTTTTTTGAAGCTTTCTTTCTCTTCATTATCTGATAAAATTATTTATTAAATTTAACCAGATGTGAATTTTTTTGGTACGTAGTAAGTAGGTAGAAATTGATGATTTTTTTTTTTCGTTTTCAATTGTTTATGTTTATTTGGATCATAAGGCGTGTTAAAAGATACTTATGTTTCTCACTAAAAAAAATAAAAATATGAGGAACCTGAATCGAAAATGTTATATGGAGGTGGAGTAGATAGAATATAATATACTGGCAGAAGATTGATTGTTTTGAGTAATTCGGAAAGTAATTGTACTTTAAGTACCCCAAAGAGATTTTTAATTATAGAAAGGTATATTTAAAAAGCTCGTGCTGTTTAAAGATCTATTTTTAATTAATCTTGCTATACTATTTCCACGCAAATCAATATTGAGTTTTTTTTTTTTTTTTTTGTTCAAACCATTAGAAATTTCCACTTAATATAAATTGTATTTCTTTATACATACTCATAAGTGTTGTACATTATGTATGCATAAATGTATCTCAAACAAACATTTTAAGATATATTTGATCTTAATAAAACACTAATGTATCTACATAGTGTATATGTGGCCTTCTAGCTAATTAGTTTTCATTTAAATATAAATAGAAAAATATTTGCAGAAATTATAAAACAAACGTTTTATAAAAATATTATGACTTTTGATCAAATTTTTTCTATAATTACAACATATTTACAATAACTCTGAAAGGAAAAAATTCAGACTTGTTGTACGTTAAAATTTGAATATGGGCCTAGTAAATATTATTTTTTATAGAACAAAAGTTTTTTTAAACGTCAACGGAAATTTCAGTCTGTTGTTTCACTATGTGTAGTTTTTGAATGTATTTTTATCGTAGTTTTGTTCCTTTTTGTCGTAAATATTTACGGCCCTATTTTTATGAACATTTTTTCCACGTGTTCAAATTCTAAACATTCAAAATTATTTTATTATGAATGTAAACACAAATTGTAGTCGCTAAAATTTGTGTTTACGTTTTCTATTACAAAAAATGGGTACATTTTTATCCATAGCAATGATTTTTTGTTCGTTGCTGATACTTCGCCAATTTAGATTTTTCAAATTTTATTGGATCAGATTCAAAATACAATAAATGTAAATTTGAGATCATATACATACATAAGAAAATTGAAAGAATTATCTTTAGTCGAGTATAAAAAGGATTGACTATATTGTTATCTATATAATAAAAAAAAAGTAAGAAGATCAGAAGACTAAAGCTACCTTGAAAATATTCTAAGAATATAACAATAATAATTTATGTGTCTTCTTTTGAGCACCAAACAACTATCGGTATGAGTACTTTTATTATTAAAATTCAATGAGTTTCAGTACTAATTTATAAGGAATACCAATTTTATTTTTTTTTTTCGGGTAAAGTTCAAAGAAGAAAAATTGAAAAGTTTATGAAATTTACCCCTGATTTTATTTAAAAATAAACATATTCTTAACTTATATTACTTCTTTGTGTTTTATTAGTTTAACACTTAATAATACCTTGTGTACGATTAGCATGTGTAGATTTCATTACTGAAAAAGAAAAAGTGTTTAGCTTTATATTGTATGTGTTTTTGATTCTTGATGGATTTTTATTTAAATCAAATGTAGGATTAGATCATATCTGATTGCTATGGTAGCTGGAATTGCTTCAATTGTATGCTTCCTTTTGGATGAAAACCGAAAATTAAATTCATATACAAACTCACACAATCTTGAAGAAAGTTTTTCACACAAATAATTTGTATATTAAAGTTTTTTAAACATTATTTTAACCACAGTTTTAAATGATTTACCTTCAAAATTTACACCTGAAAAAAAAAAATTCGGAAAAATTCAACAAATTCAAGTATTTTGTAATTTAAATAAAGAAGAAAAGGCGTTAAATTTTGTTTTCAGATGACTTAAATTTAACTCACGTAATTGACGTTAGGTCTATTCGCCAAAACCATATTGCCCAAATTAAAAATTCTATAGCATCTAAGAAAATTTGTTAAGATTTTGTTGTTGTAAGGCTTTTGTCAACCCTTAGACCAACCCTTTGGGCGTTGAAATTTGTATGTTTTTTTTTAAATTCAAAATAAAAAGATCGGTCGTATTGCCCAGTAAAATAACGCCAACATATTAAAAATGTCATATCGCCCAAAAATGGCTATCGACCAAAAATCTTTTCAGAAGAAAATGCCACAAAGCCCAAAATCAATGTCATATTGCCCAAATTAATTTTAAAGTATCACAACGCCCCAATTTGCTTATTGACATATCAACCAAAAGATGTCATGTGTTTCAAAATTTGGACATTCTGACAACATTTTTGTTTATTTTGGGCACTACGATATTTTGAGTTTTAAACCTAATCGCCCAAACGCAAACATTGAACGAAAAATATGTCTGTTCGCCCAAAAACTCAAAACGTCAAGAAAGCTTAAAAAATATGTTTGGTTTTTTGGCACCTTCAAAAATTGAAACAAATGAGTTGGGTTCAAAATACTATATAGGTTATAATACTGTTTTTAAAATACTGTATCTCAAAATACTGTATTTCAAAATACTGTATTTCAAAATACTGTATTTCAAAATACTGTATGTACAAAATACTGTATTTAAAAATAATGTATGTACAAAATAGTGCATGACCAAAATGAGGTACCTCAAAATTCTGTATTTCAAAATTTTGTATATAACAATTCTGTATTTCAAAATGCTGTTAATAGTCTAAAAATAAAAATCGTTTTGATAATGTAAGAAAGTGAAATAAAAACAAAATAAATGGTATCTTCTTATTTTCTCTTTTTCATTTTCTTCTTCTTAACTGTTTCTTCTCTCTCACATTTAAACATGAATTGTTCTTATCATAATCAACAATTGCATTAGCAATTGCACCAAAATAATTGATCTGCCAAAACCACCCAGTATTATACAGTATTATGAGTATTATTACAGTATTTTGACAATACAGAATTTTGAAATACAGTATTTTAAATATACAGTATCTTGAAATACAGAATATTAACCATACAGTATTATGATCATACAGTATTATACTGAATTTTGACCTTACATAATTTTAAAATACAGCATTTCGACCCGCTCCCGAAACAAACAAATGAACCGTGTATATAATATGCATAGGGGTGTGTGTTATATGTTGGGGTAGGTGCGAGGTTGTGAGGTTGTGTGTACGCAAATAAGTTTCTTTAAACCTAGATTCTTTAAATGTAAAGAAACTTTGCGTACCCCGAACTTCGCACCTAACCCAAATCTTATAGTGAGCTCAATCAAAGTTGTTGCAGGGTGCAGCCCGCGTCTTAAAACCCAAATAGCCAAAATGTTTTCAAAATAGAAAATTTTGGGCGTTACGATATTTTCAAGTTGGGCGTTACGATATGGAAAGTTGGTTTGTTATGAGATTTTATATGGGCTTTGTGACGTTTTCTTAGGAATATTTTTTACCACGTTTCTCTTTTTGGGTTTTATGTCATTTTATGATTTTAGTGATAGACTTAAGAAACGATAGAAATTATAATCCATGTCCAAGGTCAAAAACTCTCTTGGGCAAAATGACTACCAAAGATTGTAGCGTTCTTTTATATAATACTAGCGGCCCGTCCCGGCTTCGCACGGGTAGACATAAATAGGTACAGATATTTAAGTTATAAGCATGCTAATTAAGACGACCATGAATCACTAAATTAGAAAACATTTTTTTGTCATTAATCAATCATTAATACTCTTCGCAGTGTATGCGATGAAAGACATTTTATGGCTAATTTTTTTACACCTTCGGTTAATTTTATTAGGAATTTCTAAAGATTTCCATAGTAATCTAGTACTAAATATAGCCTAGTTACTCAGTGATAATGTAGCTTTCTAATGAAAAAAGAATTATTAAAATCGGTCCAGTACTTTTTGAGTTTATTCGTTACATACAAAAATACAATATAAGTGTAGATTTATTTGAGCGTACAACATTCGCTTTGGTTGTTTTTCGATTTTTTGCTCACATAAAGCCTACAAAGGATACTTAGATTTCTTAGAATCAAAGCTTTAAAAGAAATGTAAACAATATTATGTTAATTATTTTAGATTTAACTTTATAAAATGAAAGAAACTATTTTCAAAACAGTAAAAAAGTGTGGTTTAAATATTTATTGACCACTGTTTATCAGTTCATCGCTTATATTTTAATATAGGCTTATGATCTCCTCTTTAAAATTTATTTAGTTTTGAAAATTAAAGTATCAATTACTTTTCTACCTCAATCACTGAACTTTCAGAACTGCTATCTTATTATTCCTTGCTGTTGGTGATTTTTAGCTTTGTTGAGTTAGGAGCTTGAGCACAAAAACTTTGATAATTTATAAGATCAAAATAATAAACACATTCCTGTAATACGGCGTTTGAGGTCGAAAACTTATGTCTTTAATTTGACTGGCATTATTATAAACTTAGCAAAATACCTGATTTGATATGATGAAATATCAGATTTATATATGTATGTTCTTATGTTAAAAGAAGTGTAAGGGACGTAAAAATAAAGCTCTTCACACAAATTGCAACTTTGTCAGAATTATTTCGAAAGGTCATTCAAATCAATTATTTTATAAAAAAATATACTTTTGATTTTCGTAAAACAACAAATTTAAAATCTTGCTACTTTGGCACGTGGAAAGCATATAGTAAAATATCCTTGCTTTAAAGCTTTGAATTGGAAAGATCAACAACTTTAATTTTTAAAACAACATTCGTTTGATTTTAAGTTCCAAAATTGGCTTCATGAACTTTTTCTATAAAATATCTCTTTTTGCTCAAAATTTTCTTTTCACAGAAAAGTTGCTATTTAGCAACTTTTCTAACTGAACATAAGTCTAAAATAATGGGTATTTAATACAGTTTTAAATAAATGTTTTTTTTTATACGTGATACAAATATTTTTGTTTTATCAAAAATTTGATTACATTAAATAATATTATAGTTAATCTTAAGTTCTATTTGAAACATTTTATTTATGACGTTATCCAATGATAGATAACCAACATATGTAGGATTTGTTTTAAATAAAAATACATAGTAAACATATAAACTATCACCTAAATACCTATTGTCTAAATCATCATTTATATTGACCATAGAATTAAAATATATGAATACTACAAAACAAATGTCTTTTTATAAAAAGTAATTAATCAATCAATGAACTTGGAACGAATTTGAAATTTTCTGGTTTAAAAAAAATCTTAACAATAGATTTTTTTTTGTGTTTCTACATATCTCAAAAACATTTACAAATCATCCGCTTGAAAAAAAACTCTCTTCCTCTATTTTTTCCCTGCGTTGAACTTAAAAAAAATTGTAATATTTTTAGAAAGAAAAAATAATAATACAAAATCAAAACAACAACATTTTATCGGATGTGCCTTAAAAATGCAGTGCTTTACCAAAAAGACAAAATATATCAAAGCGTAGTTGGTCCTTTATATTGTAAATGATTTTAATAAAATGCGAACGTTATTCGAAAAAATTCCTACGAATTCTATATTTAAATTCAGTCACTGGCCAGGGCCACCACCGGACAGGAGACACGATCGGGATCAAAATCAAGATCAGAATCATATCAGATGCCTTCAATTAAAAATTATGGAAATACGACAACATCAGATGGCAAGAAAAAGAAAATTCCAACACACTAAGCCGGTTTCATCTTAGTAGTAATAATGCATAAAATAATGAAAAAAACATTTTTTGTTTTTTGGATAAGTTTCCTAAAAATACAAATTTAATAAAAACAAAAATTGAGAGCAACAATATTTTTGGACTCAACACAACGAGGAAAATATATTGTTGTTGATGGCTATAAAATAAATACACCTTTAACGGTATATAAAGAAAATGTTAGATATATTTCGTGGTTTAAAAAACCTTGTAAAGGTCAGTCACATTAAAACCGATTCACCAGTATTTCGTTTACATTATTCAATCACTGTGATGGTACTAATGGCGTTTTCATTGATAATAACGACAAGGCAGTACGTTGGCAATCCTATTGATTGCGTTCATACAAAAGATATACCGGAGGATGTTTTAAATACTTATTGTTGGATACATTCAACGTACACGCTTAAATCTCATTTCCATAAAAAAATTGGCATGGCTGTGCCTTATCCAGGAATTGGAAATTCTGAAGGGGAAGATCATGAGAAAAAACACTATAAATATTATCAGTGGGTGTGTTTTTGTCTATTTTTTCAGGTTTGTAACTATTTTTATTCGTTTTTTTTTTTTTTATTTTCTTTAAAATACTTATTTTCTTTACTTTTTCAATATTTTTACAAATTTATTTTTATGTCATTTAAAAATGTTTTGTTTTATGCAGCTTGTATCAAAATGATTTCACTCAATTAAGCAACTGATGTGTGATAAACCCCCATTTTTAAAATTGTCTTGTAAATGGTACACCAGGGTGTATGCGTACTTTTTTGTACTTAATTGATTTTTGTATTAAAAATGTCTATTTTCGACCACTTTTTGATCCATATGTGGCGGTATCTCAATCATAACTTGAGGAATGTTGGTTTTTAAGTTCTGAAGAGTTAAATGTTTATCTGTATAAAAACGGTATTTTACGTAGCTTCACAAAAATTATTATCATATGACCATAACGCTCCGAATTGATGGTGACAGTCGTTTCATCGTCGTTTTTGAAGAAGAGCAAAGAGCGCACTAAACAGTGACTTTTTGTGGATTTAATGACCTCTCTTCAATTACTTGAGGATTCTGAGAACCCTACCCACCGAGTGAGAAATGTGCTTTTGTTCGAAAAATCGCCGCCCACAGCATGTTGTTCGAGCACCCATGCGACGTATCTACGACGGTGTGAATGTTAAAGCAGCGATATTTTCAGTGGTATGAGCGAAACAATGATGCACAGGCCTTACAACAATATCTGATACTAATCCAGTCTCTTCAAATTTCTTCACAATTTTACCAATTGCTTGCGTAGTTGAAACCATAATCTCCTCTTAAAGCACGATATGTTTGTATGCGTTGTGCCATAGTTAAGCGTTCCATTTTGGTAAATGTCAGACTTTCAACGTAAAAAAAAAATTAACAACTTAGTTTGACAGATATCGAATTCCAGCCCTATGCTTTTGAAACCGCAAAATGGATAACCCGTTATTTGCAGTTATTTAAAATATTTTCAAAAATAAAATATTGCCTAAGGATATTTTAAAAAGTTTCAACAGAGAATCTAAAATCAATTTCCCCAAATACAACTGTTTTGAGAGAAAAAAATAATCAAATTGATTCAAGAAAACAATGAACACAGCTTTGCAAAACTTGCAGATGGCCTTTATTGTATTCTAGCGTATCGTATCGATCTCCGAGATCAATACTCTTTTAGTTCATAGAACACGTTCGATCTCAAATATATTGTATTGTATACTTGATCGTATAATACCTATGCCACCATTACGATTGTAGTTCCCAAAATAGATCGAAATTATCCAAAATGTTTCTCGTCGACGAAGTTCTGGAATCTTAAGTTTCCCGATTTATGACTATATCATATGTATAGAGTACTCTATGGCACGGTACTAGTAAGTTGTTAGTGTTGTTTTGTTTTTATTTTTTTTTTTTGGATGCTGCTTTTGAGTTTTTCAAAATGTTTTGTGTTGTTTTCTTTTTGTTTTGCTTCTTTTTTCTTTGAATTGATTTCAAAATAAAGTTGAAATTTTGAAACAGTGCACTTAAATGAAATCCAATCGTCTATATAGCCGCTCGACTTGCAGTCAATAATAGCATTTTGTAAATATTATACACAAATCGAGTGATTTTCAAGTTTCGACTGTATAAACACAAAAGTTCTATCGCGTCTGTCTGCAAGTAATTTATTACATTTTAGAACTACCTGTGAGATGTGATGATGAATTACTGAAGTATAGATATAGTCGGAAAATTAGTAGAAGATTGAAACTAAAGGACTTTTGAAAATAATATATGTATTTGATTTTATTTTGATTTTTTTGTATGTATGTATTTATCTGTTAAGATTATCATTTGTAACTTAATCGAAGTGAAATTTTTATAAATTGAAAATCTTACAGCTATAGACTGTGTCTAAAAAAGGTTTTCAAAGTAAAACTACAGGTGTTAGTTGTAGTCTTGTAATCTTAAGGAATTTCAAATTAATTTCTTCAAGCGTTCTTTGAGTTTAAATTTGTTTCGTTAACGAAACCATACCCTTGAAAAAATAAGTTCACTGTAAATTGGTAGACACTTTGAGATAAGTTATTAGTTTCTAAGAAATTAATTAATATTTATTAATAAATATTTATAATGCACAAAACAGATGCAAAGACAACATTTTTTTTTGAATTTTTCACTAATTTTGCACACCAAGTCCAAAATAATGTCATTTTCAACCAATTGACGTAAAATTGAAGCACATTTAGCTGTTGAGGGTCAGATAAATTCATGAATAGATATGGTGCTGCAACCGTAGTCAAGGAAGACATTTGGCTGATGACGTTGCGATTGATTTGTCTTAAAAATTACTTGTTTAAGGGGTGGTAAAATTTTAAGGGCCGAAGATGATTTTGAATAAAACACAAATTACTTAGGAAATGACTGTATTTTTTATTGTTGTAATATTGGTATGGTTCAATTATGTATGTTAAAAAATATTGGCCAAATGGCCACCGCGACTTAGCCGGCACACTTCCACCCGATGGTTCAAATTTTTGATGACGGTGAGGGATGTTTGAGGTTCTTTGCTGTTAATGTGAACAATTATTTCATCCTTTAGCCCTTGAATTGTTACTGTTGTTTATTGACGTACACGTTTTTTTTTCAAATAACCCCAAAGAAAGAAGTCATACGGTGTCCAATAACATGATCTTGGCAGCCAATTGACATCGCCTTGACTTGAGATAACACGGCCATTGAATTTGTCATGTCCTGTTGATGCCACATATCATCCACATCCATATCTTCCAATTTGGGTTAAAAAAAGTTCGTTATGAACCGCAACAAACAGTCAGTCTTTGTGAGTGAATTAGTGATTTGGCAATAGCTCCTGGATTATCATTCGCCCAAATGCGGTAATTCTGTTTATTGACGAATCCACTGAGGTGAAAAAGTGCATCATCACTGAAGATCTTTGAAAATGTATCATCAAGTTCCTCAACGACGAGCGTGAGAGGTGCAATTGGTGGGTATGACGACGTGTTGAGGTGGACTGCTCTTCAGCTACACTATCGCAAAAAGTACGAGCATCCACTGTTGTTTTCAAATCTCCTACAGACCTGGTTTGTTAAAATTTGTGCACGATTTTTCCGATTGTAGGCAAATTTTACCGAATAAATTGACCGACAAAATCACAAAAGTGTACGATATGCATTTAATTTGAACATCCATTTTCATAATAAGACCAAATAACTTCAAAACGTTGCTCGACTGTGTATCTTAACATTTTTCAAATTGAGTTAGTCTGACATAGAGAAATATCAAATGAAATGCAGAACAAATCTTCACATTCAATATCGGCCCTTAATTTTTAATACCCTTTATTTAGGGTCACCAAACTCTTTTACACTCTTTTTAGAAATTGGATTTCTTCGAACGTCATTTCTGCACATCGTCATATTATTATTTTCAAAATAAAATCCTGAAATGTAGTTGGCGTATAAGGGTGCCCCGCAGAAGCGCAGGCCAACACACAGATATATTTCACAGAACGTTAGATTACGATTCTATGGATTGTAAAACTTGATCGGTAAGAGCCAACATTTTCAATTCGACCGATAACAATAACTGCAAATGTAGAGTTGAAAATCAAGAAAAGTAAACAAAAATTAAAAAAAAAAGGCTGGGATGCGACCCACACTGATAACTTCCCATTCCGTCTGTCGATTTGTCTTGCTTAAAAGTTTGTCTATATGTATCAATTTTTACCAAATTTGCTTATTATTTTTTGTAGGTAGATTTTATTTTTTTATGAAAAAGCGGACTGTTGGATTTTTATAAAAAATTACTGAATATCGAAAACAATATTTTGAATGCTGAAAATAATATTTTGGGAAAGATTAAAGTAGTTTAAAGCCAATATCTCAAAGTTTTGAAAAGATATTTGAGTCGAAAATCAATTTTTACCAACTTTTATACATTTTTTTTTAGGATTTTATTTTTTGTAAAAAAACTGTCAATTCGATTTTTCTCAACATTTTTCAGAATGTTGAAAACAATATTTCTTATAAGATAAAATAAGTTTGAAGCCTTAATCTCATCTTTTTGAAAAGATATTTGAGTCGAAATTCAATTTTTACCAACTTTGAGTAATGTTCTTTTAGGTTTTTATTTTTTATAAAAAAAAAACTATGAATTGGATTTTTCTCAAAATTTTATCAGATGTTAATAACATCATTCTTCGTTGCACAAAATTATTTTGGAGATGAAATCATATTTCAGTCGTAAAATTTTCTAATTTTTTTTTCAGTTTTTTTGATTTATAAAAAAGCCGTTAATTTGATGTTTTCCCAAAAAAATACTTGTTTTGTATCACGTTACAATATATAATATAAAATTTAATTCAAGTCTCTAGCGTCATTGGTTCATGAGATATTTAGGTTTAACCAAAATGTGCACCTTTTTTTAAACTGCTATGGTAAAAAAACCACCCATGCACTTTTCTTGAGAGCTCTTTCTGCATCTTTCTTCCTTATTGTCTGTATAACAAAATTTATTTAAAGTCGATATCTCTACTGGTTCTTGAGCTATGGACGATGAAAAAAACGTCGCGAACGTACGGACGTACGAACGTACGTACACACGCACGCACGACATCTTTCTAAAAATCTTTTATTTCGACTCTAGGGACCTTGAAACGTCGAGAAATGTCAAAATTTTTTATTCGACAAATCGGACCCATTACAATAACTTCCTATGAGAAGTTAAAAATCAAATGTCATCAAAGTATTAAAAACAGAACGAATTCTTGAAAATTATTTGTATTAGAAAAATGGTGATCTTAGTGAACTATTATTTTTACAACGAATTTATTCGCTTTTAATTTAAATAAGATTTAAAACGCAAAATGTTAATATTTTAATATTTTAAGATTTTAATATTTTTATATTTTATTGTATATTAATCTCTAATATTATTTAATTTTAATTTTGAAAACTTATATTCAATTAGTTTTGGGATAGTTCATCTTAATTTAAAATTAATTTCTCGAGAATGACCTCAAAATCTGTATTGAATGAATTTACATTCTTTTTCATAGCATTATTACCCCTGTTTATTAAATATACCTTACAAAATGGTAAAAAAAAACGTATTTTGTCTTTACAATTTATCACAATATGCCACTACCTTCACCAGAAATACAAATATCTACATTTATTTTCTTAATTTAAATACAAAAATTACTTTAAACCACCCAAGCGGAATTTGCATTGAATTTTTAAAATTTAAAATACTTAAATTTCATTATTCCAAAGTTAATTGAATTTTAATTTTTCGAATGACATAATGCTGCCAAATTTAAGTTAACAAAATAATTTATTGAATTCAGTTGTTTTCTATTTTAACTCAATTTAGTATTTAATGAGCCATTTAATACTGATTTTTTTATAAACACACAATTTGTTAACACAGCGTCAACCACAAAAACAATAATTTTCTCTGGACTTTCCACAACCCCCCATATCAATATTATTGTATGTATAGCTTAATGCATGTCCATAAAACTAAATATTTTTCAATAAATATTTTATGGAATGAAAAAAAAAAAAAAAGAAACTAAACAAATGCACTATACATGTATAAAGTTTTCTATAAGAGGTAAAAGTAAGAGTCTTAAGCTTGAATAAATCGATAAAATAAATTTTGAAGGAATTCATCGTCATTAAAAATTCCATGATGCTGTCCAAAAATGATGCACTGCATTTAACTCAACGACGACAGCAGATCTTAGAATTCTCTCTTTATATTTGTGTTGTTGTATTTCTAAACGAAATGCAGTCAGTTAATTGGGCCCATGCGAAGCGTAAAACAAAACAGAAACAACAACAATCCAAAAACAATGAAATAGAGCAGAATTTTAATGCATAAAGCATTTGAATCGCTTCCAAAAAATTAAATATAACATGCGTCAACCTCCCCCAACCCCAAAGCCATTGAGCACGACATCACTTTCGCCACGAAACCATATATTCGTTTTCATAGACAGGGAGACAGAATGCAAAACACCCTCTTACTTATATACTGAGATTGAGTGTTGGAAATAGGGAAACATCCTTTTTAAAACTAAACGATCATCTAGAAGTTGATTTATATAAAGAGCCTTTTCTTCATAATATATCTC
This sequence comes from Eupeodes luniger, assembly GCA_951509635.1. NCBI lineage: Eukaryota > Metazoa > Arthropoda > Insecta > Diptera > Syrphidae > Eupeodes > Eupeodes luniger. Next base: position 104,416,144 of record OX608074.1, read on the forward strand.
AAATCATAAAGTCTACACAAGAAGACAGATGTGATAGTGATTGGTTTCACTTTAATCACTTTTCGTAATATAAACCATTTGATTTGGATAAAATGACATGAATAGCCAATATTGGAAGAACAAAGGTCAAAATGAATTTTCAAGAATTTTAAAGGGCTAAAACCATAATTTTCAAAAATCCTATAAATTAACAAAAGCAAACAAAATCAACAATACCTCCCTGACTATATCCGAAGGCTAAAATTAAAAACCATAAACATTCTAAATGCTGCTCACATGCAACAAAATGTATACGCCAGATCAAATTTGAATCTGAATCTGAATCAGTATCAGAACGACCACTGAGAGTTTAAACAATGTCAAATTGGTATTGTGAACAGATTGTATTTTTCTGAAACACGTTCATTTCGTTCCTGTCCATTGAATAGATTTCCTTTTTGATGTTGCGTTGTTGGCAGGATATACAATGCCTATTGCCTGTGAGCCAGATGAGCACCTATAAAGAAAAAAGTTTAGAGTGATGATAGAATATGTCCACGTCGTCGTCGCGTTGCGTCGTCGGTCGTCGAAAACTGAACTTTAAATTCCAGAGAACTAAACATAACAAAAAAAAATATTTTTCAAACATATGTTGAAATATTTCAATTTTTTTGACTTCATGTTTATATGAGAGAAATATGATTCAATGACTTTGAAAAGAATAGTTAGTATTTTCACTATAAACGAAAAATCGGAACGAAACTAGGAAATATTAAATTCTGAAAAAGTGAAATTAGCATTTTGCAGAAATCAAATATATTCTATTCTTTAGAAAATTAAGAGCATTTTATATTTGTGTAGGAGGCAATTATCTTCTTTTTTGACTCTTATTTAAACAAAATGATAATTTAGGAAAAGAGACTTCTTGTGTAAGGTTTTCCAATAAGTGGTTTCATTTTGATTTGAAACAAAACTACTTTTTTTAACAGAAATCAGTTAATGTTTATTTCATTGTAATGCATTCCTTAACAATAAAAAAAAGGGTTAGAATGCGACCCACACTGATAACTTCCCATCCCGCCTGTCGATTTGTCTTGCTTAAAAGGTTTGTAGGTTTTCGTGTTTTATTAAAAAAGGTGCCAGTTGAATTATTTAAAACAAAAAAAAAACAATTTTAAATTACCAACAACATTTTGCATATTATGAAAAATAGTTTGATTTCCAAATCTATTTTAGTTAACGAGATTTTTAGTCGAAAACCAATTTTTACCAATTTTAGTAGCATTTCTTAAAAGTTTTTATTTCTTATATAAACAAATACAAATTGGATAAATGAAATTAATGTGAAGTCAATGTCTTCTATTATTCACGAAATATCGAAAACCGCAAATCAGTTTTTAACCAATTTTACGTACAATTTTTTGCAAATTTTAATTTTTTATGAAAAAAAAAATAACTGTTAGATTTTTATAAAACACTAACTGTATGTTGAAAACAATATTTTCTGTGAGATAAGTTTGAAGCCAATATTTTTAAATTTTTAAAAGATATTGGAGTCGAAAGTAAATTTTTACCAAGTTGTAGTATTGTTTTTTTTTTAGGTTTTTATTTTTTGTAAGAAAACTGTCAATTCGGTTTTTCTCAACATTTTACCGAATGTTGAAAACAATATTGCTAATAAGGTAAAATTAGTTGAAAGCCATAATCTCAAATTTTTAATAAGATATTTGAGTCGAACATTAATTTTTTACAAACTTCTATCAACTTTTGTTTAGGTTTTTACTTTTTGTAGAAAAGTTATCAATTCGATTTTTCTTAAAATTTTACTGAATATTACCAACAATATTTTTTAAAAGATTTAATTAGTTTGAAGTTAATATCTTAAATTTTTGAAAAGATATTTTAGTCGAAAATCAATTGTTAAAAATTGAGTAATGTTTTGTTTAGGTTTTTATTTTTTTATGAAAAAAACTGACAATTGGATTTTTCTCAAAATTTAACCAGGTGTCAAAAACGTTATTTTTTGTGGCAAAAAATTATTTTGGAGATAAAATCATTTTTTGTTCGTAAAATTTTCGAGTTGACAAATATTTTGTGAATTGGATTTTTTTCCAAAAATATACTAGTTTGATATTACGTTACAATGTATAATTTAAAATTTAACTCAAGTCTCTAGCGTTATTGATTTGTGAGATATTATGGGTTAACCAAAATGTTCACCTTTTTTTAAATTTCTATTGTGAAAAAACCACCCACGCAATTTTTTTGAGAGTTTTTTTTGCATCTTTCTGCATTATTATCTGTATATCAAAATTTATTTGGGGTCAATATCTCTACTGGTTCTTGAGCTATGGAGTACAAAAAAACTTCCCGAACGTATAGACGGACGCACGCACAGACATCTCTCTAAAAATCTTTTTTATTTCGATTTTAGAGACCTTGAGACCTTGAATCGTAGAGAAATGTCAAAATTTTTAATTCGACAAATTGGACCCATTACAATAACTTCCTATGGCAAATTAAGAACAATGCCAGCTTAATGGAATTCACGGCCACGTTCTTGGCACCATAGTCTTTTCATCATTGCCCACTTCGCAATTGGTGGTTGTATGTTTTTTTTTCATTTAATTTAATTTCATATATTTATTTTTATTTATTTAATTTGCAGTTACCTAACACTTTAAGATACAGTATCTTATAAAATAGCGAAAGTATAGAAATATTTTTAAAAAATAATTTGATATTTTACTATAACTGTACATCGATGTATGTCCTTGATAACTTCACTATTTCAATCTTTAAAGTCTTGAATATATTGTGAAGCATTTTTTAGACCTTCGTTTCCCCCAAGAAAATGAGTTTGATTCTTAATATGTGTTTTTAAAGGCTTAGAACTTTAAAATGGAATAAAACAAAGATGATTTTTTTAATTTACGTAAAATTCACTTTATTTGAAAATAACATTTTGGCATAATTCTTGAATTGTGATTTCTGATATATGACTGCCACCGACTGACACTCACGTAGTCTAATTTAGAGGTCCAATTTTTGACGACTTTGTAACATTGTTGCTTTATATCGGCAATATCGTGGCGCATGTTCTCTTTCAAGTGGTTATCCATTTTATACTTATCGGCGTAGATTAGCACTTGCCCTTCACCATTTTTCGGATGTAATGGTGTCTCAAAATACAGTGTCTCCATATCCATTCAACCAAAAATGAGCTTAATCGCAAAACAATATTCGCTTATAACAAAAAAGAAATACATTTGAACAATTTGAAAGTGTTTTTCAGGCGTTTATCTATTCATGTTGAAATGAAAATCATAAATCATTTGACAGCTGAAAATATGGCAGTCAACTTAAAGTTCTATAGCCCTAAAAAACACCCGTTATAAAATCATACGGACATTTTTAAATATTTTTTCTCCACGTAATTGGACAGACTATAATTTTTTTAAATACGTAGGAAAATTAGTAATTTATTTTTATGAAAATAGTAATGTATCATTTGCAGTAAGTATTGCATTCGTAAAAAAATTCGAACTTGTGATTTTAATCAAACATGACATTACGATGGTAGAGAAGTCGAAAAAAGTCGGTCCCTCGATTCCGTTCGTCAGTTTGTCCTCGCCCCTATACAGCCCAAACTATTGGGTCGATTGAGTTCAAATTAGGAAATTAAGGTTTTAAACCAATTCGCATCAGGCGAATTTGGAAGAAAAATAAAAAAATAGTCCCCATACAAATTTTGTGTCCAAAAATCGAAAATTCGAATTATCTTCAAAACTAACCGATAGATTTTTTTTCTAAATTTTCTCTAATTTTGGTTTTCCTACTTTGGCTTCTTGCAATTTAAAAAAAAAACATATTTTTATATTGCTCCAGAAGGGTACCCCCCATAAAACATTTGTTTTTAATCTTTCTCAGGAACTAATGAACCGATTGCAATCATTTTTCTGAACAAGCTGCCTCGCTCTACGTTCAGGCAGATATTGTGGTATTTGACATTCATTTTTAAGTTCAAAGAACGACCCTAAAGAGTGCCGTAAAAGAAAGCCAAGTGAAATAAAACCAATTCGGTTTTATTTGACAATTTTTTAAATGTAATAACACCAACTGTTTATAAAAGTGAAATAAATCCAATTCTTGAAGGTTGGCCTTATTTCACTTGATAATATTTTACGGCACGGCATAAAAGTCACTCTTAAAATCCTCATGTTATTTCCTCTTTGTTATATGCGATGTCGATTTGACGTCAAGCAGGAAAAGGTACATGTAGAAAAATCAATCTTGAATTCCAAAATTCCATCTTCCAAGCACTAGAATATCTCTGCCATAAGTTTTACTTTTAACTTAGAGTCTTATGTTCTAGTTTAAGAGGATAGAAATACTGGATTTTCCATCAAATATTCTTTCATTCCTTTCATCACTAGAATCTCGAATTTTGATTACAGTTGCATTTACAGCGGCTTTACGGACATAATTGGTTAACCATTTAAAGAATTAGTTAAAAATATGCCTTAAAATGACCAATAATGCCTTTAAACAAAACAAAAATTTAAAAATAATTTAAAAAAAAAAACATTTTGATGAAAAATTAACATCTTAATATTGATAATGTTTTTTAAATGACCCTAACTTATCTACTAAATTACAAATGAACTACCATTATTTTGAACACATTTTTGGCACAAGTGACTTAAATATTCCCATGAAATCATCACTACAATATACTCTTCTAGGAAATTCCCATATATTTTATTTTGTTTCATTGACGAATTGGCAAATTTCCAAAATAAATATGTCATATTCAAGTTATGATCAATATAATTTACCGCATCATGATATTTAAGCTCTGAAAATAATTCTTCACTAATTTGTTTCTTATTTTTTTTTTTGTTTTTGCATAGATAGGTATTATCTGTGTTCTAAAAGGTGATTTAGCTTGTTAATGAATGCATTGTGACACGTATTTGGACGTAATTCATTAACGAACGAAAAAAAAAAAGACCAAGACACAATTTGCGAGACAAGAACATGACGTTTACAGCAATTGACGTACGAATATACATAAATACATTTATAGATACATTATTGCTTGCCATCTAAATTTTAAAATGCCATAATAATGCTAAGACCCTGATATTTCGGCACAATAAAACTGTCAAAAAAGAATGTTTCTGTTGTACACTCAATGTCATTTGGTTATGGCCTTGTAATTTTAAAATATTGCAATAAATAAAAGACTGTAGAAAGTAATTTATATTATAAAGGAAATCAACAGATGAAGAGTTCCTCTGTAACTGATGTTATGGTCCAGTTTTTTCTTATATCTTAAGTTGCGTCCAGTTTCAAGTTGGTATCAGAATTCAATACAAATTTATAAATCATTAAAATTACGAATTTAGTCGTAGTTTTTGAAAGTCCATTTTTCACGTTTTGATTTATTTGGATTTGTATGTTTTTAAAAATATGTGTGAACTCAGGGAATGTATTTTTGATTAAATGCAATATCAACAATTTTTACTGAAAATCTCTCTATACGTCTTTTCAGCCTCTGCTTGGCATACAATTAACAAGCAGACCTACCCCATTAATAAATTTGTTTTCTTTTATAATAAGCGATTAACGTTAGGAAGAAACTCAGTGTGAGCATGAGAAAAAAAAGGGAGGGTTTAGAACTACGAGAAAAGATGGAGCATGGTAAGGCATTCCACATTCGCGTAGTACGGCTAAAGAACAAATATCTGTACTTCACACGAAGTTGGGCTGGTTTTTTTCCGTCACTCTGCGTCTTAAAGTAAGTATTCTTGTTGACCTTTGATTGTGAACGATCAATTTTATGGATTCTCTGAAAACAAACTTCAGGTGGAATAACACCACCACCTGTGTAGCGACTTAACTAATTTGGCCTAATCTTAGTGCCAGGCGCTCTAAACAATTAATCTCTCTGAGTAGATTGCACATTAGCTACGTTATAGGTGTCCTGACTGGGCACTGCTTAATAGGAAGGCATGCTATTCGACTTGGAGCCCCTGCAAATGATTTTTGTAGGAGTTGCATGGACGAAGAAGAAGAAGAGACAATCTCTCATCTTCTGTGCACATGCCCTGCCTTATCACAAAGACGTAGAATCCACCTTGAAGACTACTACTTTAACGATACCAGCGATCTAAAAAATTCAAACATTATTTGTCTCCTACGCTTCATTCGAAGCTGCAATGGTTGAACGAGTTAAGCTGATTAACTAATCCATGTGGTATCACAACGGACCATATTTTAGTCTAAGTGTGTTGGACTTCCGAACCAACAGCCACTTTAACCTAACCTAACCTATGGATTCTCTGAATGGTGGTTTCATTAATTTGAGAAGAATTTTCTTTTGAAGTTTCCAAGGTTGTAGCGATTTCAGCGGATTTTTCGTAGGTTAGATAAGTCGTCTCCAATAAGCAAACTTTAATTCGCATATTACAAATGTCACAGACTATTTGATTTATCAATGCTCTTTTGAGATACCACCAAAGCTAAAGTTCACTGACATTTTCTGTAATGCAGCTATGTAGTCTCTCACTGGTTTACCTTCATGCTGTTGTATGTGGTGAAATTTGGTTTTGGGTTTTAATGCTATTTTAACAACGTAGTTAAATCTGTATATCTCTTGGGTTTTGGTCTGTCGGGGGCTATACCATCGTAGATAAGATCGAAGGTGTTTGGGCTCAAAAATAATGAAGTAAAAACGACGCTGTGATGCGACCCACACTGATAACGTCCCATCCCGTCTATCGATTTGTCTTGCTTAAAAGTTTTTCGTGTTTTCGTGTTTTGTTAAAAAAAATTGTCAGTTGAGTTATTCTTAAAAACTTAAAAATGACTAACAATATTTTGCGTATAATGAAAAAATTTGATTTCAAAATCTATTTTTGTTAACGAGATTTTTACTCGAAAACCAATTTTTACCAATTTTAGTGGCATTTCTTAAAAGTTTTTATTTCTTATATAAACAAATACCAATTGGATGAATGAAATCAATTTTAAGTCAATATCTTCTATTGTTCACGAGATATCCAGAACCGATCATCAATTTTTACAAATTTTTGTGTATAATTTTTTGTAGATTTTAATTTTTTATGAAAAAACTGACTGTTAGATTTTTATAAAATATTACTGAATGTCGAAAACAACATTTTCTGTGAGATAAAATAAGTTTGAAGCCAATATTTTTAATTTTTGAAAAGATATTTGAGTCGAAAGTAAATTTTTATCAAGTTTTAGTATTAATTTTTGTTTAGGTTTTTTTTAAAAAAAAAAAAAAACCATAAATTTGATTTTTCTAAAAATTTTACCTAATCTTGAAAACAGTATTTTTTATAACACAAAATTAGTTTAAAGCCATAATCTCAAATTTTTGAAAAGATATTTGAGTCGAAAAAGAATTTTTACCAACTTTTAGTAATGTTTTTTTTTTTATAAAAAAAACTGTCAATTCGATTTTTCTCAAAATTGTACCTGATGTCAAAAACGTTATTCTTCGTTGCATAAAATTATTTTGGAGATAAAATCATCTTTTGTTCGAAAAATATTTGAGGTGTCAATTATTTTTTTGTCATTTTTTTCGATTTATAAAAAAAAAAACGTTCATTGGATTTTTTTTTCAAAAATATACTTATTTGGTATCACGTTACAATATTATTTAAAATTTAATTCAAGTCTCTAATGTAAAAAATTATTTTTTTGAGAGTCCTTTTTGCATCATTATCTGCATAGCAAAATTTATTTGAAGTCGATATCTCTATACTCGTTACTAAGCTATGGATGACGAAAAAAACTTGCCGAACGTGCAAACGTACGTACACACACACGCACACACTCTCTCTAAGAATCTTTTATTTAGACTCTAGGGACCTTGAAACGTCGAGAAATGTCAACATTTTCAAATCGGCAAATCGGACCAATTACAATAACTTCCTATGGGCAGTTAATAATTTCTTTTCGGCGGTGCATCAGCTGTATGAAAAATTGAAAGAGCTACCCCCAGACGTTGAAGCCATCTTTTAAATCATCAAATTATTTAATTGAAAAACTTGAAAGAATTGTGCTTGATGTCATCGTTGACATTGGTTTTTCGTTTGCTTTGGGTAGCATAAAATGTACTGTCTGTATTTTTCTTTGTCAAGCTGGGAACTAACATCCCATCCTCGAACCAAAGTTATAAACGAAAACGCAATCTTTAAGTTCAAAAGTTATAAAGACTTCTCACTTTAAGAGCTAAATTACTAAAGAGGATGTGGTATCGGCTTACAAAAGTTAGGTAGGTAAGGCCTTGTGTAGTTATCTTAAGTGGGTAGATTACAAGATTCCCATTGCAGATTTATTTAACCAGTGTGATACCAAATAAAATATTTATAACACAAGGGTATACTGATTTGCACTCGTAGAAGCGCAATTATTACTTTTGAACTTGCTATGGAACAATTTAATCTTCATCGATGCTTTGTAATTGTTACAATGCACCTCAAAAATAGTTTGCAAAGGCAAACCTAAAACACTTTTCTATTGTCAGGAAACAGCTTCTCATCAGGTAATAGTGAAATTGGTGGCCAAATTTGGCTGTTGGGACAATTGATAGTGATGTGAGAAATCTAAACCATGTGAGTCACGAACAAAAGAGAACACTGCTTCTGCAGACCGAAATGTCGATGAAAACCAAGATTTGTCGATTCCTCGTCGATCAGATCAGTTGATATTAGCCGGTCGATAACAACACCGCCGGCCGTTTCCCCAATAATTTGGTTCTTATAATGGATCAACATAATCCGTACATTCATCGAAAATTCATCACAAAGAGATGATTTCCATTTGCCCCTCAAAGGCTATGTGAATAAGCTGATTTATTGCATTTAAGGCTAGTAAAATCCAAGAATAATAATTGAAATGTCTCTTTATCCCAAAGTGCCACTATTTGGTTCATTTTTTTGGCTGAATCACAATTTTGTAAAGAAAAATTGTCTAACCGTGTTATTTCTCAAAGGTGTGATCAGAATTAATTAGTCACAGAGATATTGTGATGAAATTTTACTTTGTGGCCATGTAAAAGATATGGTCTATGCTAATGCTTTGCAATGGATATATGAACTTTAAGATGGAATTTATGAATTTATTAAAGACATAAAGCCACAAGTGTTTAAATTGGTCATGGAACATTTCATGAAAAGATTATGGCGCTGCAACAGTAGCTGTGGGAGCCATTTTTCTAGCTAACCTTTTTCCAAAAGAGGACTATGAAACCGCACAAAAAAACTTATATATTAATAGTTGATTGCTTTTGGTTTTATTGCTTAGATTGTTGCAATGTTGGTGGTCTCAAAACTTGCCTTTTCTCCTTTTTTTTACATCATGAATACAGTTTTTATTTTGTGACATAAAGTAAGTGTCAAAAAAATGCAATTTTGTCAGTTCAGGTGACATTAAATGTTTTTTTTTTTCAAATGTAACATTTTGTAGCTTGTTTTAATTTTCTGACAACCACCATAAACTACAAACTATTCAGCCTTGTTACACATTTTAAAATATTGTCAAGTGTCACGGCGCGGTGGCGGCGAGACGACGTAAAAAGTTCTTTTTTTTTTCGTTTGCGTTTTTTTGTTGTAGTCTTTAAAAACAAACAAAAAATATCCCCCTCTTACCACCAATTTTAGGGAAATGGAGACACCAATTATAAACTAACGATAATGTGTCAGCACCCACTCAAAGAAAGATTTAGTGCTCTATTGATAGCTTCCTCCTAAAAAGTGGACACATGTTAAGTTGCGTATTGTCAATTTTTAAACATATAGGTACATGCATATGTAGCAGCTTATAGATATGTTACTTACTGCTGCCTTATAAATTTATTATATTATTTATTAACTTTGCTATGATTAATTGGTTTGTATAGAATTTTTGAATTCTAAACATGAGCATTAATAGTTGTGGTGGGATTTTGACATAATATTTTGAGTTGATTTTTCAGTAGAAATGAGCTTTAGAAGAAAATGCGCTACAAAACATTTAAAAATATGAAGCATGAATATCGCTGCATCGTTGTTGAGAAAATATTCTGGAAATATTTTGAAATAATATTTTTAAAATTTCACTATCTGAAAGCGAATTTTCTCGATTTCCTCTTAAGCATTTTCTAAACTGTCAAATGCAACGTGGTGATCTTTTTTGATACTTTTTATAAAAGCTTTACTAAAAGAAAAATTCCAGTCTGATTTTGAATCAACAGGATTTTTAAATTAACTTTAAAATATAACCTATTGAGCTTAGAAAAACAGAGTACAATTTCTTTCAACTTATGAAAACTTAATTGTATATGCATATGCACGTTTTTTAAATTTAAGTCTACTTAGAAAATGGTTTATTATACAATAAATTTATAAAAATGTTAAATATTTCTTAAAAATTGTCTGCATTATTTATTCAGGAAATACATATTATTGAAAACACTGATTTTTTTTCTGTAGAAACGAATCAATATGAAACATGGTATTTTTAAAATAGGTCGACACGTTTGTGAGTGATGTATTGTATAAGTTTAAATGAAATATTATTCTTTTTAATCCACTTTATGCGGTCACACAATATTTTTTATAGAACTTATATATATATTTTTTTTAAAACATCTTCTATCGAATTGACAAAAAAAAAATAGAAAAAAATCTAAAGTAGAATTTCGACTGAAATGTGTCATTAATTTATGTTATTTTTATTTATATGTCATTTATTAGACAATTTCTCAAAAATTACTCTTCACGTGGTTAATAATATAACTTTATGCTATATATAATAACATCAAGATTTATCATTTCCGAACTTATGTCATTGCTAGTTTTGTTCGCGACCTTTAAAAAAAAAATATCTATGATGCTCACCTACCTACATACATACAACAAAAATAATGTTTAATTTAAAAACAAAAATTTCTGTGGTTTTGACTTTTTATTCTAATTTAAGAACCATTTATCTATATAAATTAAGTTACAAAAAAGTCATGATGATGAGGGGCTAGTTAATTCATGACAATGTGTCTTAAAAAATTCAAGACATTTGAAAGATTAAGTCCACATACATGCCAAATGTCTTGTCAACACATTTCATGATTCTCAGTAAATATAAGTTATTTCGTCAATAACTAAGAGAAACAACAACAAATAACAAAATAAGAGTACAAGTTTTATACAAATTTAAAAAAATATATGGTCCACCATTTCCGAAAGGAAATGTATTATTTCTGTGTTAATCTGAAATTGGTAACTTAGCGAAAAAAAAATCAATTTTGTATTTGACTTTCTTAAATTTGACAATTTTTATTGTAGATATTTTTAATTCTTTGGAAGACATTTTTTGGCATATGACTTATGTCACACGGAAACCTATTAATTAGATGAAGGCGTGAAGTATTAATTCAGTCACGCTTTAGTTACCACAAAATTCTTTTTTCAAACATTTTAAGAACGTCAACATAGTAATAAAATTGTTTCACCCCCAATCAAATTAATTACGCCTACTACACACAATAATCTTACTACGAGAGATATTAAATTCAGAAGAGAAATAATAGAAACTAAAATTTTGCAAACAAAAAATGATTTATATTGTTTTTTTATCGAATTAGTTTCAATAAAAACAAATATTTATAACAATGCGCGTTTGAAAATATTGTGAAAATTGTGGATATTATTAACTCTAAAAAGGTACATTCCATGTCAAACCAAATAATGTCTGTTAATAATTAAACTCTGGCATTTATAACAACCACATAAAGTTTTAAAAGAAATAAATTAGTTGATATTATTAAACCACTCAGCAGAACACATTTGTTTGTTGACTAATCTAATTATTGCTTTCATCCCTTTATTGTTTTGGTAAGCAAATTGTTTTTTCAAAAACTTTGAAATCAAAATTAGAAGATTTAAAACAGAAAACTACATTTAAATATTGTTCACAAGATGTATAATTTTTAACTTCTCATATGCAGTTATAATAATTAGTGTGTTTTGTCGAAATAAACATTTTGAAATTTCTTGACGTTTCAACACAGAACGAAAAAAGTCATCCTATTGACTATTTTGGTAGTCAAATTGACTATATGGTAGTCAATTTTCAGCCGATAACAACGATAGTCAATAGTAAGACTTTTTTTGGATGCATTGGGAGCTTCGTCGCTGAACACAATGGAAATAGAAGAACCGCGCCCTGAACTTTCTTAACAGAGCACGCATTTTGATAATAAAATTCAATAATTTGCAAGCGTTGTTCGTTTATATGACGATTCATGGTTAAATTATAGACCAAACTGAAGATGTTTGACAGTGAAACAAAACACGAACGTGCGTCAGCTGCTTAAACCAGTGTTGCCAAAAAGATAATAGCTAAAAAATCACCCTTTATAATTGTCGGTTGTCAATTTTTAGCATCCGAAATTTGTTTACAATTTGGTAGTCAATATGAGAAATGTAGTAGTCAATATGACAACTTTGGTTGAAAGAAATTGAAACTACGGTTGTCGTTTTGACTAATGTGGTAGTCAATACGGTAAATATGACAACTATGGTAGTCAATATGAAAACTACAGGCAACCATGGTAGTCGATATGACAACGGCGGTAGTCAATATGAAAACTGCAGTAGTCAATACGACAACTGCGGTAGTCGATATGACAACTGCGGTAGTCAATATGACAACTGCTGTAGTCAATATGACAATTTTTTCTGAAAACCGTAATCTAATTTGACTCCCGGGTAGTCAATATAACAATCCTCGATAGTCGATTTTGGTAGTCAATATGACAACCAAATTGTCATATTGACTACCGCAGTTGTTCTATTGACTACTTTTGTTGTCATATTGACTACCCAAAATTGACAATCGAAAATTGTTCTATTTACTATACAGCAGACAATTTTATTTAAATAAGATTGTTATATTGACAATTTTGGTAGTCAATGCGACAATATGGCCAAAGTTCAAGTTGACTCTCGACGATTGTTAATATGACAACTTTTTTTTCTGTGAAGGTCCTTAGAATCTTAATCAAAAGTCTTAAGAGAGATTTTTGTGTCGTACGTTCTTAAATCAGGATATCTATTTTCGTCTAAGTCCAGTGAAATAGAGATACATCAAAACCAGGAGTAATCGCAAATTGACACTGAGTACACTGATCGTTATTAAAAAGTGATAAAAAGTCCCCCAATCCCAATCCCATGTGAGCATAAGAAGTTATTAAGGTTTTCTGTAATCTTTGAAGATCATGAGATGTGGTGCTAAATAGCTTAAGTACTTTTAGCTACAATCAATTTTAAGAAGTAGTTTTAAAAAATGTAAGATTTCAGAAATACCAATTTTTCGCATATTATACCTTGCCGGTACTTGGTATCTAAAAGTGTTTAGTGAAATAAATGTTGTTTTATTGTTTCTCTAACAGTAAGAATAATTTGTTTTCTGAGACTAAATTTTGTAATTCATTATTTATTTTGATTTATTATTCAAGTCAAGAATGTAAACAATACATATAAACAACATTTTGTATAGGTTCCAATAATTATTCTTAAGAAAAAAAAAAGATTTCCGTAAATTTTGTCATAAAAAAACAATACCAATTAATACAAAAAAAAGTTTTCCAAATTTAATAAGAACACAACATTGTTTAGAAAAAAAATGTAAAAAACAACAACTCCCAATGATGATATTCAATCATTGTTGGTTAAATCAAAAAACCATGCTAATCCTTTTTAGGATCTATTTAATGGTCATTTTATATAAACAAAATAGTTACTATGGCATACTAAGGCGTATACATACTTTTTTTATTTTTAACTTCCCATAGAAAGTTATTGTAATCGGTCCGATTTGACGAATTGAAAATTTTGACATTTCTCGATGTTTCAAGGTCCCTAGAGTCCAAATGAAAGATTTTTAGAGAGATGTCTGTGCGTGCATGTGTACGTACGTTGTGACATTTTTTTGTCGTCCATAGCTCAAGAACCAGTATAGATATCGACTTCAAATAAATTTTGTTATACAGATAATAATGCAGAAAGGACTTTCAAACAAATTTTTAAAAAATTTGAAAATGTTTGTTAACCCAAAATGTCTCACGAATCAATAACGCTAGAGATTTAAATCAAATGTTAAATTATAAATTGTGACGTGACACCAAACAAGTATATTTTTGGGGAAAAAAATTAAATTAATGTTTTTTTATAAATCAAGAAAACTGAAAAAAAAAATATTTGTCACCTCGAATATTTTACGAACAAACAATGATTTTTCTCCAAAATAATTTTGTGCAACGAAAAATAACGTTTTTAACATCTTTTAAAGTTTTGAGAAAAATCAAATTGACAGTTTTTTTATAAAAAATAAAAGCCTAAGAAAACATTGCTAAAAGTTGGTAAAAATTGATTTTCGACTCAAATATCTTTTCAAAAAATTGAAGATTATGGCTTCAAACTAATTTTGTCTAATGAGAAATATTGTTTTCAACATTCTGTAAAATTTTGAAGAAAATCGAATGGATAGTTTTTTTTAACAAAAAATAAATACCTAGAAACAACATTACTAAAAGTTTGTAAAAAAATGATTTTCGACTCAAATATCTTTTCAAAAAATAAAATATTGGCTTCAAACTAATTTTGCCTCACAGAAAATATTGGTTTTTGAAATTCAGAAAATTTTTTATAAAAATTCAACAGTCCGTTTTTTTATAAAAATTAAAATCTAACAAAGAATTTACAAAAAATTGGTAAAAAATGAAGTTTGGTTCTCTATATCTCGTAACGTTGACTTTAAATTAATTTCATTCATTCAATTTGTATTTGTTTATAGAAGAAATAAAAACTTTTAAGAAATGCTACTAAAATTAGTAAAAATTCGTTTTCGACTAAAAATCTCGTTAACAAAAATAGATTTTGAAATCAAACTATATCATTTATGCAAAATATTATTGGTAATTTTTAAAAATAATTCAACTAGCAACTTTTTTTAACAAAACACGAAAATCTATAAACTTTTATGCAAGACAAATCAACAGACGGGATGTGAAGTTATTAGTGTGGGTCGCATCCCAGCCTGTTTTTTTTTATCTCATTTTACCTTAATGTAATAAAAAATAAGTTTACAGTTTTAAAACAGACTTCTTTATTGTTTAATGAAAATTGAGAGATTGAATAGAAAAATTCTAAACAAATTATTACATATTATTACATATTAAATCAATATACATAGGTACCTATTATTTAACAACAACGAAGTATTTCAAAAGACAAGTAATTATTACGTTAAGGAATACAATATAAAAACAAATAGCAAAAAGATTTGAACATACAACACTTAAAAACTAAGAATTAGAGTTGAATTTATTATAAATTATTTAATTTTAGAAAGTTAAACTCCGTTTTGTATCACTTTTTTGCTGAATTACCAAAAATTACGACTTATTTTTCATTAAGTTTTAATATTAAAAAAAAAACAATCTTTCAAGAAATTTTGTTCAGGAAGAATTTCAATATTGATGAAAATTGTTACCGAAAGTTGAAAACATCATTATTAAGAAACTTTAAAAACTCCCTCAAAATCACAGTGAGCACAAAAAGTTATTTAAGTTTTTTAGTTTTAGTCTCAGTACTTAAAATTTAATTTTTGAAGCTCTAGACATCTGCTTTTTTTAAATTTTATATTGATATACAGCATATTTCTCAAGTTACGCACTTCCTTTTTGTTCATGATTGTATAATTTGTCTCTATTTTATGTAGCGTCATATACAGTGCTTCTAAATAAAAATCATTAAGTACCAAAATTAAACCATTAAATTAAGAAACTTGGTACTCGAACTAAAAAGTCAAGCAGTATAAATATGGAAAAATGGAAGCTGCAAACACATTTTTTAAAACTGTAAAATTTTTTAATATGTCGATGGTATGAAATAATAGTATTTGTTTCTACAAGAAAATTGTATGAACTAAAAAATGTAAGTAAAAAATTTTGTCATTTAAAGAAAAACGACAAAAGTTTTTATTGACCTTTTGATGAAGTCTTTATTAATATTTTTTTTATCAAATTTTATAAACACGAATATTTTTCAAATCAGTATCAATTAACAGAGACAAAGAACGTACAAAAACATATGGTCGAAAACAACTGCCTAGACAAATTTTTTATGAAGAAAGCAAAAAGTATATTTTCGAAACTTCGACGATTTCTTATGACAATATTTTGTTATGTTTTATTTGCTTAGAAAAAAGTCGAACCCTCAATTGTTAATAATTGGTTGTAAAAATTGATTTTTTATTTATTTGAGTTTAAAACAAAGAAAATATTGACTTAAAACTGTTTGTAAAACAAAACAAACTTACTGACTCCAAAGCTCTTCAATCAAAAATAAATATTAATGTTTAGTAACATTAAAAAACAGTGTTTCCTACAAAAATCATAGATAGACCACAAATATTACTTTTTCGATTTAATTTTTTAAATATATCGCGACAGAAAACAGATGCTTAAATATTTGATAGCACACTTTTTACAAAAAAAATAATTTTAAAATTGGTACCTCTTAACCTCTTAAGTTTTGCGCCAAAATATTTATTCCAGTTTCTGAGCTCTGTCTCTCAAAATACAGCTATCGGTCTTACCATAAAAAATACCCTTATTCAAACAGTGAAATGAATGATTAATTCAAATGTATCTCCTTATTTTTATATCATATTTCAGGCCATTTTATTTTACACCCCAAGATGGCTTTGGAAATCTTGGGAAGGCGGAAAGATTCACGCTCTCATTATGGACTTAGATATAGGAATATGCTCCGAAGCCGAAAAAAAGCAAAAAAAGAAATTACTTTTAGATTATTTATGGGAAAATCTTAGGTAAGTATAAAATAAATATTTACCAAAATAAAAACACCCAAATACAAATTTCAAAACTTTAACAATGACTAATTTTGTTTTATATAAATTTCATAATTTAGATATCACAACTGGTGGGCCTACAGATACTACGTGTGCGAATTATTAGCACTTATAAATGTGATAGGTAAGTTGGTTTATTTCTTCTGCTACTCCATCACGCAGCCGCCACGGTGCGTGTTTTATGTTTACATACAAAAATAAAGAACCAAAATCACACACGTTTATCGAAATTGATTAAATTGATATTTCGAGTACATGTACACTTTTGTAGGTCATCAACGGAATTTGTTTTATTTATTATATTTTCTCAATAATGTTTTTTTTTTTATTTTGCTTTTGATCAAGCTCATTTTTGAACTCAGAAAGGTCGATGTAACGATTATAATTGTTTGATATTAAATTAAAATGCAAATCTTGTTTGGAATACCACAAGAAGATCATAGAGTAAATAAAAACGCGAACTGAATTAAGGCGGAGATCACAGCGAGTCAGCATCGAGTGAATGCAGTGCACAATTTCGTTTTGTTTACATTTTAATTTGGTGTTTTATTAATTGTGTATGATGTGATTTTATATATGTACATATATTGGTAGAAAAAATTGTGTAGAGAAACATGTAAAAGTACGTAGCATCAATAATTATTCATTTTTGACATAATCCCATATTTTTGGGAGAATGTACGTACATAAACCTATGTATTTTTTTTTAATTACAAAATTAAGAGTGAATTTGAGAGTTATTAGATTATGAATGATTATAGGCCGGATATTTTAATTTTACTAAAGAAATCAAGGCAACAACATTATGGTTTTACAGTTTTCAGGAGCAAATGTAAATAGATTTTTAATTTCATTAAATTAATATTCATTTTTGGCTTATGCTAAAAATTAGTATCAACTTTAAGATAAAACTGTGCTTTCTGGAAAAAAGGAGACATATTGAAAGCTGTCACTAAATAAAATTTAAACAAATCTTAAAGATTTCTACTTATTTTACAACAATATGGAGTTTAGTTAAACTTTTAGTTTTAATTTTATATTATAACGACCATAGTGAAAAATAAGATACAAAATATAATTGGTAAAATTTGATTCAACATAAAAAGGGAACAACCCAAAATCTTATACGGTTACTATAGAATATTTTATTTCAGAGGTATAGAACTTTAAAGCGGAATAAAATAAAGAATATGGCGCAAAATTATAGACAGGCTATTTTAAGGGTCTTAGTGTGAAACTAACTAACTATCTTTTAACTTTAAGTAGTTGTCTAACTTTTACTGAATTATGAACGCTTTTTAATGTACTCACATTTAGTTAAGCACTAAAACCATTGCATTAAGAAACTGTTGTTGAACGCGCCTTAAACAATGGCAGTTCGTTCGAAAAATTAAGGGAACAAACTTTCAGAAAAACATTTTTTTGTTCTTGTTATAGTTTTATCGTTTGTGGATTAATACATTTTTTAAAAATGTTGATTAACAAAAGCGTTTTAGAATGCCATTCCTGTTGTTTTTGTTTTTTGTAAGGAATCATTTGATAACCTCGGTGTTAAACCTTTGGCACCAAGAAATGGGATACTTTGTTCCTTAGATATATTGTGGAGAACGGCTACAGCAACAATAAATTTTTTTACAGTATCCAGGTCAACTCTTAATCGATCTAAGTGTGATCTAAATTTCTATTTCAATTTTGCATTTAAACATTCGACTCTGCTCCTTGTTGAAGTATGGCTGTTATTGTATCTCTCTTCTTCCTGATTGCATGGATTTGTTATAAGGGTAAGCAATATATTGCTGCATGTGTAACCTGCGTCAAGGAGCAGTACACCCTGATAAACATTTTTGCTTGCTTCTAAATTTCTTTTGAGAGGGCAATTGTTCCAAATTTTAGAATCATGCAAGGAACCGTGGGATCTTGCGACGATATCAATAATTTTGCAACTTGCATTGGTCACTCTCTGGACGTTTAGCGAATAAAGGCCTTAAAAATGTGATAAAAAGTAAAAAATTGTTTATATCTACCTTTTCGATTGATATAATGCCTGACCATAGCAGGTCCCATTCTTCTAGTTGGCCGCTTTTTTTGAACATGGGTACAGTCTATAGCTCCTATTACTTTGGGGAATTTTGAAATTTTGTAAAAGTGTTATTTAGCTTCGTCAAATTCTTCATTTGATGAGGGGAAATTTATAAAATGAGGTAGTAACGAAGCAATGCGTTTTGAAATGTTTGCAATTATCTTCCCTATAGTTGACTGTTCAATTCCATGTAAGGCTTCTGATATAATAACAATGTTTCTGCTTAAAGAGTATCTTTCCCTAAATTACAATTTTGCCTTACCAACATAACTTTCATGAACGTTTTTTTTCCAAAAAAAATGAAGAGCCACCAGCACTTGTAGTGATTTATTAATAGGGAGTCCACGATTTGTTGTAGGTTTCGGTCCATCGATGTTTTCGACCAAAAAATGAACTGTAGCTTTAACAAATCTACGTATTTAAAAAAACTCTTCATCGTCCATCTCTGTGAAAGTTTCACTTAGTTTTGTATATAAAGGGTGATTTTTTAAAAGATATAAGAAAGTTTTTCAAAACAAACACATAAAATTCAGAAAAATTCATGAAATCTTTATTTAAATCGATAGTACGGTCCATATAATTTAATGTTTGAAGATTATTTCATGCAAATGTTGACCTTGACTGCACCTCAAATGGTCCATCTGATTAGTCCAATTTTGGCATACTCTTTCCAACATTTCGGCCGATATCTCACGAATAAATGCTTCAATGTTGTCTTCCAATGCGTCAAGGCGTTAAATCGCACAATCTAGGCGGCCAATTGACCGGTCCCGAACGTGAAATAAAATGTTCACCGAACTCGCCTCTCAATAAGTCCATTGTTGCGTGTGCTGTGTGGCGTGTGGCACCGTCTTGTTGAAACCACATGTCTTGTAAGTCAAGGTCTTGCATTTTGGGCAAACAAAAATTGGATATCATCTCACGGTAGCGCTCACCATTCACAGTTACGTTACGATTCGCATCATCTTTGAAGAAGTACGGTCCAATGATGCCACGAGCTTTAGGCTTATGAAAAAGCTCAAAATCTTCATGCTCTGAATATATTTTGTGAAATAAATTTATGAGGAATATGACAGATGCCACACCCGCTAGTGCCACACTTAAACTATAAAATTGGGTTTTGATGGTTTTAAATTTAATGCAAGTGTTTAAATATAAAGATGGTTTTAAATGGCCTATAATTTACGATTTCACCTCGTATAACACTAAAATTGTTTTAGTGTCTAGTTAATTCCACTATAAGTTTGCGCCTATGTCTTTAAAAATAGAAGAAAATACTCTATTCGAAAAATAATTTTCTGGTACTATAATTCACATTATGACTTCTGGAATATGACCGGCTACGGCTGACTAAAGCGTAGTTAATTTGGGGGGTCTTATTTTCGATGAATTTTTCCAACATATTATTTTCTGCTGTACATTGGCAATAAATTAGCGAATATTTTCCTTCAGGTGCGTTCAATCAATTCAGGCTTATCGACGGAAATTAGGGCCTTCACATATCTCTACAGAAATTAGTCAAACAGAGTTTAATCCTACGATCGAGAAAGCCAACTGTTGGGTCCGTAATGTGAAAATATGTGGTTACCAAACGTTTGAATAAGTTTTAATAAGTCAATTGTCAATTAAACAGCGTGGCATATTACGCCATCTTGTTGAGACCACAGCTCTTCCATATCATGGTTGTTCAATTGATGAATTGATAATGAAAATATTACTAATCATGGGCCAATAACGGTGACATTGACTGTAACGTTGTGGGCACCATCGCTTTTCAAGAAGTTCGGACCAATTATTCCATCAACCCATAAAGCACACCAAACAGTCAGTTTTTGTGGACTTAACGGTGTTTCAACATACACTTGAGTATTATCATCACTCCAAATACTGCAGTTTTATGACGTTCAATATAAAATTTCCAAATTTGGAAGCTTTGTTAAGGTGTCATTGTCAGTCAATAATTTTGAAATGCCAAACCAAACTAACACTAAATAACCTGAAAGCTGACAAAATGAGAGCCATTTAAAAAGTGTTGGAAACTAAAAGTTCTATACCTCTAAAAAAAGCACTACAAACTTTATGACCTTTATGTGATTTTTTTCATTTTGGGCGTTATGATTTTGGACATTAAGTACTCACGCCTAAGACCCTTCTCCAGTTATCTTCAGAATTTAAATGCAAGGTGTTTTAAAAATTTCTAGGTAATATGTAATTTTTTTTGAAAATAAGTTTAATGCATGTAATATACACTTTTGAAAAAAAGTAAATTTTGTAAAAAAAAAAAAACAATAAAATAGACATGAAAAAGTAACCGCAAGAGTGTAAGTAGCTTTATTCCATTTTAAGTAAAAAATATTATAATGCATTATTTATAATACTTTTAAGTTTAGTTTTCATAAATAAAACTTTTTTTTTTTAATAAAATAGAATAACGAAAAAATTCAATTTATTTATTTAAGTTCTCTTTTTGTTTCAAAAGCTGTAGCATAATTCATATTTTTAACTATATTAATATTTCATACATTTTTAGGTTTTAAAATCTTTCAGTGCGAGTTTTGGATGATTTAAAATATTTAAAATTCATCCAAAGTTCGTTTGAAAAAAAAATAATAATACTTTTTAGTTGAATCAACTGAAAAGTATGAGTGTATGCAATTTAACATATCTTAAGAGAAAATTCAAAAACAAAATGGCACATCAAGACCATTTCATCCTCCATCACACAATTAAATTATAAACAACCATTATTTAAAAAATAACTTTTTGGTCAAAATCAATTTCAAAAAAATGTCATCAATCCTTCGATCTGAAAATTTGTTTTTAGAAATTATGAGAACCTGCGCTTAGTTTCAAAAAAACATTCAAAAAAAAAACAATTGATGTTTAAGATTTATATTTAATTACTTAGTGGTTTTTTTTTGCTTGCGTCCAATTCTTGTAAAAATATAAATCTTAAATTTTCTCTCCTCTTCCAGGTCAAATGTTTCTTATGAATAAATTTTTCGATGGCGAATTTATGACATTTGGCTTAGATGTGATAGCATACATGGAAGCCGATCAGGAGGATCGACTAGATCCAATGATTTACATCTTTCCCCGAATGACCAAATGTACATTTTTTAAATATGGCTCAAGTGGGGAGGTAAAGATAATTTTTGCGATAGTTTTTTTTGTTGTTAAAAGCCAGAAATTTATTTAAATAATTTTCTAAAAAAAAAAACGAAACAAATACAAAAATTAAAAATATGTACAAACTTTTTCTTCAAGGTGGAAAAACATGACGCCATATGTATTTTACCATTGAATGTTGTTAATGAAAAAATTTATATTTTCCTTTGGTTTTGGTTTATATTGTTAACGATTTTAACAACACTTACACTTATATACAGGGTGGTTATTATATTCTCGCCTCGTATGAGAGTTTATTTATTTCGTATGCGATTTAGGTGAGTAGAATTCTTAGAATTACCGACTAAAATCAAAGAACATTAAATTAAAAAATAAAATTTATTATAATTTTACTTATAAGAAATTTTAATTAATTCTATAATATTGTACTTTTATAGGTTAGTGCGTCGAGACGCTATAGAAATAATTGTGCGGCGATCGAAAATGGGCGATTGGTTTTTATTATACTTATTAGGAGAAAATATAGACACCGTCATATTCCGCGATGTTGTACAGGATCTAGCGAATCGATTAGGACACAACCAACACCACAGGGTGCCTGGCCTCAAAGGTGAAATTCAGGATGCATGATATTGGGAGTATTAGAAAAATACAAACAAATAAAATACATAAAAATAGTTGTAACAAAAAATTAAGTTCATTGTAAATTATTATGTTTAAGGAAGAAAAATAATATTTTGTTTTTATTTTCATGTTAATTTATTTCTTATAAAATAAATTGTGCATTTATTTAAGTAAAACAAATGCATACGGAAATGATAATACTGTGTTCATGGGAGAGATAAAAATAAATTTTATAAAAAATAATTAAAAAATCAATAAAAAAATAAATAAAAAAAACATCGACTATGAAAATACAAAAAAAAATATATAAAAATGTAATTGAAACGAAATTTCGAACGAATTCCAGAATCTGCGAGTAATTTTATACAAAAATTAAATTTTTAAATTTTCAGTTCTTATTCATATAACAAATAATTAGGTACACATACAAATACCTATTGAAAATCTAGACATGAACTAGGTATTAATATCAGAATAGTATTAAATAAATTTAAATAATTATGATGGTACTATTGGGGAGCAACTATAAAAATAACACACAAAAATTCGAATATTTTGTTAGCAAATCTCCGTCCAACGAGATGATGTTGAGGCAAAAATGGGTGACATTTTCTTCTAATTATATAATTATAATTTCTAGTTTATGTTTGTACAGAAAAAATAAATAAATGTTTTGTTAAAAAAAAGAATTGTAATAAAACTAATAAAAAAAACACAATAATAATATTAAACTGCCATTTTACAGAACCATATCATACAAATGTATTTTTCTCCTCTTATTATTTTCAAGTCACCGTTTGCCAAGAAATAATACAAATTGCATATTATATAAGAACCTCACCATCTCCCAAATGTAAAAACGAATAAAGAATAACACAAAAAAGTAATTTGATATTTATATAAATTTAAATCTATATATTTCGTCAACACTGCCAACAAATAAATTTTATGAAAACTTAGGTAGATTTATCAACAAAATAAACAAAAAGCCAGCCTAAGGATGAAAAAAAAAACCAAAAAAGGAGACAAAAATGCAATTTTCAAGTTGAGCCCTAAGAATTTTCCCCCCCAAAAAGCTACCATCAAAATCCCCAAAAACTCAATATTGATCTTAAATTAAATAAAAAGAAAAAAGAATATTTTAAAATTTTATTTTCATTGTAAAAAGTAATAACGATATTAAAAAAAAAATTAATATAATTAATTATTTTCAATATTTAATTAATTCAAACAAGATTAGATTCGTTCCTGACAATTTTACTCATTACTCATTCTTAAATAAGTCCCATTCTTTATTTTAACACAAATACATAATTAATATATAATTAAAGACGAACTAGATATTGAAAATAAAAATATATTATTTTAAAACAAAATACCATCATAATTAGAGCGAATTGATTTTTTTTATAAATAAACTAGTTAAATCTAAAATAAGAGTAAATACATGAGAAGAAAAAAAAACAACAACAAACATTAGTAATAAAAAATAAAAAATTGCCATTAGCTTTTAGTCAATTTAAAATACTGAAGTAGCGAAATTAAAACAAAAATCTATTAACTATAAGAAAATAAAACAAAAATTGAAAAATTAAATAAAACTACAAAAATAGATATGATAGGCAAACAAAAATTATATATAAAATAAAAAATAAAACTTTATTTTCAAAGTTAAAAATAAAATATAAAAAATGTAAATCAAAAGGAAAACAAAAAAAATTAAATAAAATAAAATCTTAATTAAGAAACAAGAAAAATACTAATAGCAATATTTTCGACAACGAAAATGATAAGTCAATAATTCAGTTTAATAAATGAAATAAATTTAGAAATTTAAAAATAGGAAAAATAATATTTAAGTATAATAATAATAATAATAAATTACTTATAAGAATATATATAATTAATAATAATTAATATAATAAAAATCAGATGCAAACAAAAAATAATATTGTATTAGAAGACGTGTATGAACTCGAATGCGATGTATGAATTGAAAATTTTTGTATGAAATTGTAAAAAAATATTATAATAAAATAAAAATATCAAATAAAATAAGATTTCTTTTGTTTTGTTTTTGTTTTTGTTTCATTAATTTTATTATTTTTTCAGTTATTTTTTTTTTTTTAATTGATATAGGATTACAAATTTTACTAAAAAATTTAAAAAATAAAGAAAGAACTGAACTCTTCTCAAAAAATGATGCTCTG
Source organism: Eupeodes luniger (assembly GCA_951509635.1). Classification (NCBI taxonomy): domain Eukaryota; kingdom Metazoa; phylum Arthropoda; class Insecta; order Diptera; family Syrphidae; genus Eupeodes; species Eupeodes luniger. Next base: position 104,441,119 of record OX608074.1, read on the forward strand.
TATTTTAAAATAAATAAAATAATTTAAAAAAAATCTTATAAATTCTTATATTTTACCCTTTTTATTATTTTTAAAATACTTTTTTGTTTTTGGTTCAAGTTAAAAAATTATTAACAACATCATGTCAATTCTTCAACGTATATAAACCATAATGTACTAAATTATATCTAAAAAAAAAAATACAAACAAATCTATTCCAAGATATTTTTTGTTCGTAGATACAAGAGCATAAATAAATTAATAAAATTAAAACAAACAAATATCATAAAATTTTATACTGCCAATTTAACTTTTAACAAAAATAGTAAAAATGAATACAAATTAGTTTAAGGTACAGTTCTCTTAAAAAAAACTGCTCTTATAGCTGAATTTTCTTCTCGGTTTCTTTTCTTTTTGTTTTGTATTAAATTTTTAAATAATTTTTTTCAGTTGATGTTATTTAAATCAAAAACTTAAAACATTTAAAACTGCCAAGTGGATTGTTTAGGAGTTGAAATCATGTGGAGGGATTGGTACACGTGCTTAATGTATAAAAATATTATTGAAATTTAAAACAAATAGAATTTTGTGTTTATATTTTGCTTAGAGCTTTTTATATAAAAAAAAAAAGATCTATATTTTTTTTGTATATTTTGTGTTCTATTCTTCGTAAACAATGGGCTTTACTTTTAGTTTTTTTTTCCACTGTAGTGTCTGGACTCTATGTCAGTAATACATTTTTTGAAGATAAGTACATAAATATTATGCTCTTAATATATTTTCTGAATTATTTAATAGAGCAAACAATTAGCTTTCAATTTTTCGTGGGTGGCAACGCCGCCATAAGTCATTTTCAAATAATTTAATTCTGAATTGTTAGAGGCTTCTTAAATCACACATTTACTTTTTTTGAATCATATTCTTCAAAAGGGTTTTTTGAACACTATATAAAATTTGTCTTTACTTCAACTAATTTACCTAAGGCTTCGATAAAGACTTTGGGCCATATTCATATTTCATTGATAAGTTCTTATTTTGTCTTTGCTAAACTAAACTTCAGTTTATGTTAGTCATAGACAATTTAAACCCATTTTAAAATGATAGCCCGAAGTCTAAAAATAAACACGACCGAACCTATGTTTAAGCTGTTTTTAAATCTATAAAACGTCAAAAATAAACAAACTGATTGAGAAAATATTACGTTGCGAGAAATTGTATAAATAGATAAAAAATAATAAATACATTTCAGAACAAAGATTAAAATGTCAAAGGACTTAAGCATATGTATATCAATATTTTGATTGCTGGATGTTGGAATTCTACCAACCAACACAAAACGAATGCTCTACTTAACCCGAATCGACCCCTTTAAAATAGATAAAGACGATTTGTATGAAAGGTATCGATTCGAGAAAAAAAACTATCAAGTTTATGATTGACGTTCTTAATATTGAAGATCGAAATTAAATTAAAGGTTTGCCAATATCAGTGTGCTTCCAAATTTTAACAGCACCAGCACGACTTACATAAAATTTCTTAACTAACAGTAAACATAAGAATTTAAAGGATTTCAAAGGTTTTGGCTCCCAGCTAAGGCAATTTAGTTTGTTAACTCCTACAAGGCATTTTGTATAAGTTTAAGTGAAATTGTACTAAAGTGTAGTAGAATATAAATTAAACCTGTTTCTAACCAAACAGATCTTCCAAATTCTTTATCAAAAGCAGTCCTTCATTTAAAATTCGACTTCAACATCAGTGTATTACAATTTATTTTGTTCCCTTCTATAAGGCATTTTGTATAGGGTTTAATTGAAACTGTACTAGAATTGTAGTAGAATATACCTTCAACCTGTTTCTAACCAAACAGATCTTCCAAATTCTTTATCAATAGCAGTCCTTGATTTAAAATTCGACTCCAACATCAGTGTATTACAATTTATTCTGTTTCCTTCTAAAAGGCATTTTGTATAGGTTTGAGTGAAATTGTACTAGAATTGTAGTAGAATATACCTTAAACCTGTTTCTAACCAAACAGATCTTCCAAATTCTTTATCAATAGCAGCTGTATCTAACCTAGATGTTAAATTTAGACTCCTGTTCAAATTGACTCGGTTTTAAAATATGACTATGAATATGTCCCAATGTCTTGAAAAATCATTTAAATATCTTAAAAAACAATTTTAACGAGCTTAAATTAGGTATGGACCTATAGAATTTTTGTTTTTACTTAAATTTTGTTTGAATTTTATATTTTAAGTTTTCTTTTTCTAAATGTTTGTATACAACTACTGTAGGCCTAAGGGTGAAGGTAGGTTTGAAGATTGCTCAATAGACATTCAAGTTTGGAATATCAAAAACCTGAGAATATTATCTTAATGAATAATGATTTTAACAAAATTCCTTACTTAATACTTTGATTAAAATTTTACTTATTATATTGCATATTTTAAATAACAATGAGCTTTGTTTTCTAAAGAATAAAAATCAACGTTTTGAGATGACATTTTCATTTATGTTTGATTCATATTAATTTAATTTTTAATAAAATATTTAAAAACAAAAAGTAATTTAAAATAGATAATAGCAGTCTTCCATAATCTTAGGGCAATACAAATTTATTTAAACCTATATTTCTTTCTTTCTGTTTGTGTTTCTTTTATTTTAGTTCGTTAAAAAAGCTTTAGCGGCTTTTTTCAATAACCTATTCGATCTTATTGCACTTTTTAAGAAAAATTATTAAAATTTAAGACACTCTCTCCACAGACTTAACCTACAAAACCTATAGTGTTGTATTTGATGTTGGTTTTAAAAAAAAAAATAAAAATAAATAGGACAATTTTGTTTGATTTTATTTTTTATTTAAAATTTTGTGCCTAAATTTTGTTCTTCCAAATTCCTACATAGTATAGAAGAACATTAAACATTCCAATTCCAATAATTCTTTTAAAAATCCAAAAGGCACCTCTTTTTTCTTTCTTCACTGAAATTTCCTCCAATGGCACTTTTATCCAAGCACATTTAATTACTTAATTAAAAAAATAAAAACAAAAATTTATCAACATAATATTACAACAACAAACAAGAAAAAACTTTCATTCTATGGAATGCTAAAAAATTTAAATTAAATTACTCCTAGTCCCAAGGAAATGAAAAAATTGACTTATATTTAAAAAAAAGGAATATGAAATTTATAAAACTGCCTTAAATAATAAAAAAAAAAAACAATACATAAACTTGCATATATACACTGTAATGTATGGACAAAAATTTTAAATATTTTATTATCTTTGTTCAAAAACAAAAAAAAAATATTAAAAAAGGTAAAAGCTAATAATACACATTGTAAATAATAAATAACTAACAACAAATATTAATTAAACCAAAAACAAAATAATTAAATTAAATTAAAATTGTTCTCCTGTTCGGTTTTTGTTTACAAAAATATATATATACAACAATATATATATATATATTTGAAATTATATACAAAACTAGTCTTAAATTCCTATTGTAATATATATATAGCTAATACAATATCAAATTTATATAAGAAAATCTTTAGACAAAAACAAAATATACTTAATAAAAAAAAATATATTATTTGAAAATCATTAAATCTTTATTTGCCATGAAAAAGTAGTAATTAGAGAAGAAAAATTATGATTTATTGTTTTATACACTAAAAAATAAAAACAAAAAATTTAAATATAAAAATGTAAAAATAAAATTCATCGAAAAAAGAGAACAAACAATTCGCCGATTGCCTTCAAATAGAAGAATTTCGATATAAATTCACTGCGAACACAAAAACAAAAAAAAAAACAGACAAAACGTTATTATCAAACGTGAAACTTTTATTAAATCATATTTCAATACAAAACAAATAAAACAAAGCAAAAAAATATACATACTAAACCTATACAAACAAAAAAACGCGGTCAACAAAAAATAAATTTAACGAAGATACAAAGTTTTAACAAACTCTTAAAAATATACATAACATGGAAACATTGATGTGACACTTCTAAATTTTGTTCGAAGTCAAAAATCCTTTGAAAAATAAAACACTTGTATGTTTTAAAAAAATAACCAAGTTAAAATAAAATCATACAAGTTGTACCAGCAAAATATATTTAGTTCCATAGGTTTTCGTGTTTTAAAGTAGATAAATTAAATTGGGACCAATTCATTCATATCTGAATTGATTGGAATAGTCGAAGTCGGAATTTTCAAAAAGAAAACAAAAAACAAAAACTAAATAAAGAAATGGGAGTGTTTTTAAAAAATGATTGATTTTTGTTTTGTTTTTTCTTAAAACATAAACAAAGTTTTATCTGATAATCCCCCTGCGTTGTTGTTGGTATAAATCCATACATTTACACAGTTTAATATAAGAAACCATTTTTTAGATTAATTTATATCAATTTATTATTTATCATTATAAAATTAAATACATATTTAAAAAAAAAAAACAACAATTTGGTAAATTCTTAATTTTGGCATCAATATTTCCATTAAAGTAAATTAACAACAAAAACAAAAGTTAATAAACAAAAAAAAAACATAAATAAAATGAAAAAGACGATTAAATAGAGGAAAACATTCAGGATTGTATAACATATTATATACTTAGTAAATGATAATTCATTAAACTGTAAATAATATACATGCACACATAATTTAGATATATACTACTTAATAACAACGTTGTATGATTTTGATCAAAACAAACAAAAATAATAAAGTATAATAAAATTTTTCGATTTGTTAAAAAAAGTATGAAATTGTTTCTTTTTTTTCTTATTGTTTTCTTGGTGATGAAAAATGGTACCCTAAATCCCCACCAACTTTTACGGCGCTGTGGACATGACATCCCTGGCGAAAGTTTTTAATTGCCTGAGCATATGCAATGAAAAGTATAATTTAACAAGTGTTGCAAGAATCCATTGGAAATGACCACCCTTTGTTTGTTTACTTTTAGGAGATTATTTTTCATAGGCTGTTTACACAAATTATCAAAAATTAAATGTTTATTTTCTTCTCTATTGTGGCAATTTGATTTGCGTCCTGAGTGAAAAGAGCGGGCGAGAAAGGGTTTACTTTCTCCTTCCTGTATTTATGCTGTCGTGCAATATATTCTCAAGAGATTCCATGGTCGACAAAGCTAGAATAAAAATACTTATTTTATTTATTTATTTTTAAAATATCAATTTACAATTAAAATTGTTATTAATATGTGGAAAGAGCAGGTAGCAGCAAAGCAATGGGTTTGATTTAAAGTCCTTGATTTCAAATTCGACTTCAACAAAAGTGTATTACGTTAGATCTATGAGATATTCACCCACGTCACGAATTTCCTCATAATCGGAAACTTTTACGAATCCCTACGGAATCTTTTGCCAAATACGTTCGTAGTGGAAAATCTTATACAATTTTGCTTTCGTGATAGGTACGGGTTTTACGGAATTCGTAAAAGTTTCCGACTACGATGAAATTCGTAATAGGACTGATTACTTTTAAAACTCGAAAAAAAAACACATACATGTATAAGATATTTTAAGGCAATCTTCATATATGAAGCAGATTTTTTCAGTAAAATTTGGGATGGTTTTCAAAATCTGTAATCCTTTTTAACTCCCCATAGGAAGTTATTGTAATGGGTCCGATTTGTCAAATTGAAAATGTTGACATTTCTCGACGTTTCAAGGTCCCTAAAGTCGAAATAAAAGATTTTTAGAAAGATGTCTGTGCGTGCGTGTGTACGTACGTTCGTACGTCCGTACGTCTGTACGTTCGTGACGTTTTTTTCGTCTTCCATAGCTCAAGAACCAGAAGAGATATCGACTTCAAATAAATTTTGTTATACAGATAATAAGGCATAAAGATGTAGAAAGGGCTCTCAAGAAAATTGCGTGGGTGGTTTTTTTACCATAGCATTTAAAAAAAAAGGTGAACATTTTGGTTAACCCTAAATATCTCATGAACCAATGACGCTAGAGACTTGAATTAAATTTTATATTATATATTGTAACGTGATACAAAACAAGTACATTTTGGGAAAAAATCCAATTAACAGTTTTTTTTTTATAAATCAAAAAAACTGAAAAAAAAAATATTAAAAATAAAAACCTAAAAGAAACAGTACTCAAAGTTGGGGAAAATTGAATTTCGACTCAAATATCTTTTCAAAAACTTGAAACTAAGGCTTCAAACTTATTTTATTTCACGGAAAATATTGTTTTCGATATTCAGTAATTTTTTTATAAAAATCCAACAGTCCGTTTTTTCTTAAAAAATAAAATCTACAAAAAATAGTTTTCAAATTTGGTAAAAATTGATACATATAGACAAACTTTTAAGCAAGACAAATCGACAGACGGGATGGGAAGTTATCAGTTATTTCTTCAATATTCAATTGAAATATTTAAACTATTTAATACAATTTTCGAAAAATCTTCATAAGTACAGTAATCTAAAAGAAATGCTAAACCATCTGTGCTAAAACGAATTTTAGCAGAAAGAGGCAAAATTGTTTGAAAGTAAGTTTTGTTCTTGTAACGAATATGTCTTCTTAATAATTCTGTTAGGTATATCAAGTTTTTGAAATATACATATATTAAAAATATAAAAATAATGTTTGAAACTTTTTTTTTTTAAACTTGAGCAGATAGTTATAATCGAAGTTCGGATTCGGAAGCAGAACTACAAATTATTTCTAAAACATATTTTTCAAAACTATGAAACTAGATTTAAATAAAAACTGATAACGTACAAGAATTACCAGAAACTAAGTAAGTTCTAAAATGAAGACAAGAACAGTACATGACGACATCGAACACCATTGGAACACCATTCATTTCAGGTGAACAGAATAGTCGGTCGGAAAGAATGAAGCAACAACACCTGGCTTTCAGAAGAATCTTGGGAAAGGATCAACGAACGCAAACAGTTAAGGGCTCGAATAACTGCTGCACAAGGAAAAGAAAGAAATGAGCTGGAATTCTCGTACCACCAAAGAGCTGACCAGGGCACATAGCTCAAAGCAACACATGTTTAAAGAAGTAGATGGTACTTTGCTAAATTCGGTGGATGAACAAGTCAGAAGGTGGAAAGAACACTTTTCATCGATTTTAAAACGAGTGTTTGAAAACAACGTGCAGCCGATGCCTTCTAAAGCGCCCAAAAAACTAATCCCCGAATCCGCACCGCACCTCTCAGTAAAGATCAGATAGTTGCCGTTATTAAAGCACTTAAGAACAACAAATCGGTAGGCCTGGATGAATTCCCGCAGAGCTTTTACAAGCAGCGCCAACGTCATCAAGCGAATTGCTTCATCCGCTCATAATAGAAGCCTGGACCACCGAAAGCTTAACCGATGAGTGAAAGAAGGGAATGATGGGCAAGCTCCCAAAAAAGGAGATCTTACAAAGTGCGATAACTGGAGAGGAATTTGTGTTCTACCTGCCGTTGCCAAAATAGTAACAAAAATCATACTGGAACGCATCAGAGAAGACCTTGAGGTCACACTGGATGCCGAACAAGCAGGTTTCCGCGTTGGATCCTCCTGTATTGATCATATCAACACCCTGCGGATCATTATAGTGATATCGTTAAGTATCGAGCACTACTACACGCGCTTTTCATCGACTTCGAGAAGGCCTTTCATAGCGTCTGGTTAGCTTTGCGGAGGAGAGGCGTCCCAGAAAAACTAATTGCTATTATGAAAGCAACATATGATGGATCCAAGTGTCACGTTCTGCACGATGGTAGGTTGTCAGAGGATTTTGAAACCCGCAGTGGAGTCAGACAAGGCTTTATTCCGTCGCCAGTATTGTTTTTTCTGGTTATAAGCGATGTATTACGCACAGCTTTGTCAGGTAGTGGAGCGATCCAATGGACTTTGTCATCCTATTTAAAGCATTTGGACTACGTGGACGATGTTTGCTTACTCTCTCATAGAATCATGGATTTCCATCAAACGACAACAAGTGTGGAGAGAGAATCAGAAGTCGATGGGCTGAAAATTAATTCCGGCAAAACAAAAATGATCAGCCTCGGAACCCGACCATCCTTTTAAATAAATATTTCCTCACAACCGGTGGAAAAAGTGGAGAGCTCCATCGTCTCCATCGAAGGCGGAATCGAACAAGACGTCATCTGCCGCATCGGCAAAGCAAAAGTGGCATTCTATATGATGTCGAAAATGTGTAGGAATAACTCTATTAGCTTAAGAACAAAGCTACGACTGTTTCGCACGAATCTGTGCTTCTTTATAGGTGCCGCACCTGAAAGGTTACTTCAGCCATTACAATAAAGCTGCAAGCCTTTGTGAATAGATGTCAAACCGAATATCCAATGAGGTCCTTCATAGAAAGACAGGTCAGGAACCTATAGACTCTATTATACGAAGGCGTAAGTGGTAATGGATTGGACATACGCTTCGAAAAAGTAACAATCAGTGGAATCCACTCAAAGAAGAAGGAAGAACAGTTGGACGACCGAGAAGCACATGTCGCAGGACAGTCGAGGAGGAATCAGCGTCACTAGGCAAGAGTTGGATGAAGCTGAAACATATCTCCGGAAACCGCATACGGTGGCGCGTAGGCGTAGTAGAAGTCCTATGCCCCCTTAAGGAGTTTCTAATGGACTTTACATTTCTGAGGACCTAAGTAAGTAGAAGCTTGGCAAAATCCTCATTCAAACCCTCCAAGTGGGTGCCAGGCGGGCAATGATCACCACAGAAGTCCTGTGCGTTTTTGGCAGGATGGTGATTAGCTAAGGTTGAGTTGGATAGCCGAATTGTTGTAACTCCTCAATAGTGCAACGTTCGGAAACCCAATTCAATCATAGTTTAGAGGTTCCTAATTTCAGTGGTGGTGTGAGCGTACTTGTACGAAAACCGTGCCGAAGAATGAAAGGCTGGGGGATAAACCAGTCATTAACGAGCTCTTTCGGATGCTGTGGCAAGGTCCGTCATATTTCTGCCTTACCCCGGCAAGCGGCTCTGCCGGGGCTGACCGTTTTTCCGCATTACTCGTGGGAACAAAATGAAAATGTCAAACAAAAAAATTATAAAAAACAAAAATCGAATCATGGCTGCCAATGCGGTCACATCTACTGAAAAGGCTGTCGAGCCTACTCAGAGGTGTGAACGTGCTGTCAACCCTGTGGTTGCCACTAGTAGCGGGAGTCCTTCTCCCTCTACTAGCCGCAACCTATACTTAAAGGAACCACCCGTCAGTGGAACAGCTGTGACGCTCGGCTGTTCCAAGGGCGGCAATTCCACACCCCAACCCCTCCCCGCTCCTGCTAGGACGTCGCAAGCGACCCCAAGAAGGGACACCCCATCCGGAGAGACAAAATCTGCGACATGTGGAATTGACTCGAAAGGTGAGGGCGCACCCCGATTGGTATCGGTGGCGACGAATTCTGATGGTGGACCCACACCTGTGTCACATCATGCAATTCATTTTTATGGGATAAATTGTGTTTTAAGTTTGCCTTTAAATTCCGTTTTTGGTTGTTTTAAGCATTTTAAAAGGAGCATATTTTTAAAACCTGATGTAATAGAATTAGAATCTCTTAAATCGATATTCGAACTCAGGACATTGCTCTAATAAAGTATAGTTTTGTTTGTGCTACAGAAAAAACAACATTTCTTCAACCACTTTTATCGGTATTTCTTCAATGGAAACAAACTCCAAAGAAAAAAGTATTTCTGATAGCCCCCTAAAAACTTGTTTAAAATGAAAAGTTTTCTCATACAGGCTTTTAACTAGAGCAATTTTGTTGATGTTTTAATCATAGTGCCCTGGATTGAAATTTTCAAATAGGGTTTACAATGATCGTTTTTGTCTTCATCTTTATCACTACTTTCATTGCAATATGGGACAGTTTTAAGAGATTGTATTATCTCTATGGAAGATTTCAAAGAATCCGATTCGACTATATTTTCATTAGCTGCTACTGTTTCTACTGCTGCAGACTTTTCTTACTTGGGCAAATTGATTTTTTCAGTTTTCATTACAATTTTATTCCGCCCCCAGAACCAAAACATTACCGGGATGTTTTGGTCCATGTTGATTTGTTTGACATTCTTCTAATGTCGTCCGTCCACTGGTCATTGGTCCTATTCAACACGGTAGTGGCACTCGAGAATTTTTTAAGAACTTTTTTGATTCGAATAAGTCGTGATGACTCATATATTCCTCATTTTTTTTTTTATCAAATCCCTATATTTGTTTTTTTTTTTAACTCTTTCAAGTTTATTTAGATTTAGCTTAAACGATTCGACCTCCATTTTTACATTTTGTTTCATATTTTTTCTTAAATATTCTGGTAAGTTTTTTTTACTAAATTCTTTAAAAAATTATACCAAACATATTTTTCTTGTGGTTAGATTCATCTCAACATCATCTTAGAATAAATATGTTTGTGTGATTTTTTTCTTTCTCTATGTCGTGTGTGGTGCCTGCAGCCTGCCTACCAACATCCCACATTATCATCTAATTCAAACACGCAACATTGACATCAAAATGTAGGTTCATATAATATGACCAGTTATTTTATGGTTATATCTTGTATCTTGAGAAATATATATTTTTTTGCGAGGGATGACGTCAGTGCCAGTATTCTTTTATGGATTCAAAACAACTCTCATGTTGTCTTAGATTCAAGTGTTATTAATTGTTATAAATATTTTATTAACATTGCTTTTTTATTCATTCAACCACATATGAAGCAAAACTTCTCTGCAGAACTTGTATTGTCGATTGGTTTTCCTACGATTAGGTTAAAAAAGGAACTGAAATAAAATATTTTGTTGCAGTGATATAGATTTGTAATTATCATGTATTATAAAAAAAAAGAAAATCCGTTTAAAGTACAAAATAGTCTGAAGGAATTTATACAAATCAAGGATGAAGAAAACGAGCTAATCTTTTTTGATTCAACGAAAACATTTTGTATATGTTTTTAGATTTTTGAAGATATAAAAGGCGTTTTATGGTAACTAGTGTGATCTTGTTTTGTTTTTTTAATAATTTGCACAATTTTGTTGAATAAGAATGAATATCTATCGTAAAGACACCAACTCATTCAAAGGAAGATATTTAGTGTTGATGAAACAAAAATTAAAAATTATATTTATTCTTCACTTACTTTTAAAATTTTAAGTTTATTTACTTAAATATACGAATTAAATTATTAAAAAAAGAGGCTGGGATGCAAATGCAACCTACACTGATAACATCCCATTCCGTCTGTCGATTTGTCCTGCTTAAAAATTTGTAGGTTTTCGCGTTTTGTTAAAAAAGTTGTCAGTTGAATTATTCTTAAAAAAAAATAAAAATTAACAATAATATTCTGCATGTAATGAAAAAGTTTGATTTCGAATTCTATTTTTGTTAACGAGATTTTTAGTCCAAACCCTATGTTTACCAATTTTAGTAGCATTTCTTAAATTTTGTATTTCTTATATATAAACAAATACAAATTGGATGAATAAAATTAATTTGAGAGACATCGAGAACCGAACCTCAATTTTTACCAAATTTGCGTACTATTATTTTAAGATTTTATTTTTTTTTATGAAAAAACGGACTGTTATAAAAAATTACTGAATATCGAAAAGAATACTTTCTGATAAATAAAATAAGTTTGAACCCAATATTTTTAATTTTTGAAAGGCTATTTGAGTCGAAAGTAAATTTTTACCAAGTTTTAGTATTGTTTAGGTTTTTATTTTTTGTAAAAAAACTGTCTATTCGATTTTTTCAAAATTTTTCGAAATGTTGAAAACAATATTTCTTATAAGTTAAAATTAGTTATTAGAAGCCATAATCTCAAATTTTTGAAAATATATTTGAGTCGAAAATCAATTTCAACCAACTTTTGTTAAATTTTTTTTAGGTTTTAATTTTTTTGTAAAAAAAATTGTGAATTCGATTTTTCTCACAATTTGACTGATTGTTGATAACAATATTTTTTGAAAGGTAAAAGCAGTTTAAAGCCAATATCTCAAAAATTTGAAAAGATATTTCAGTCGAAAATCAATTTTTACCACCTTTTATACATTTTTTTTAGGTCTTTATTTTTTGTAAAAAAAACTGCCATTTCGATTTTTCTCAAAATTTGTCCTTATGTTGAAAACAATATTTCTTATAAGTAAAAATTAGTTTGAAGCCATTATCTCAAATTTTTGAAAAGATTTTTGAGTCGAAAATTAATTTTTACCAAATTTTGTTATATTTTTTTTCGGTTTTTGATTTTTTGTAAAAAAACTGTCATTTCGATTTTTTTCAAAATTTGAATGAATGTTGACAATAATATTTGTTAAAAGATAAGAGTTGTTAAAAAGCCAATGTCTAAAAGTTTTGAAAAGATATTTGAGTCGAAAATCAATTTTTACCAACTTTTCTTAATTTTTTTTTTTAGGTTTCTATTTTTTGTTAAAATACTGTCAATTCGATTTTTATCAAAATTTTTCCAAATGTTGAAAACAATATTTCTTATAATTAAAAATTAGTTGGGAGCCATAGTCTTAAATTTTCGAAAAGATATTTAAGTCGAAAATCAATTTTTAGCAACTTTGATTAATAATTTTTATAGATTTTTATTTTTTATAAAAAAACTGTCAATTCGATTTTTCTCAAAATTTTACCAGATGTTGAAAACGTTATTCTTCGTTGCACAAAATTGTTTTGGAGAGAAAATCTTTTTTTTTTTGTAAATTATTCGAGGAAAATAATATTTTTGTTTCAGTTTTTTTGATTTATAAAAAAATCGTTAATTGAAATTTTTTCCAAAAATATACTTGTTTAGTATTACGTTACAATATATGATATAAAATTTTATTCAAGTCTCTAGCGTTATTGGTTCGTGAGATATTTAGTGTTAACCAAAATGTTCACCTTTTTTTAAACTGCTAAGGTAAAAAAAGAACCCACTCAATTTTCTTGAGAGCCCTTTTTGCATCTTTCTGCCTTATTATCTGTATAACAAAATTTAGTTGAAGTCGATATCTCTTCTGGTTCTTGAGCTATGGACGACGAAAAAAACGTCGCGAACGTACGGACGTACGAACGTACGTACACACGCACGCACAGACATTTTTCTAAAAATCTTTTATTTCGACTCTAGGGACCTTGAAACGTCGAGGAATGTCAACATTTTCAATTCGATAAATCGGACCCATTACAATAACTTCATATGGGATGTTAATAATAAGTGAGATATTCATTTGAAAATGTAGATTCTTTTAACTTTGATGTTCGAAAGAAGTTAAATAAAAGAGCTGAGCAACGAACTTTATTTAAAAATAGTCAGTTTAATTTTAATATTTTAATATTATTTGAATTTCTGACTTTAGATTTTGTTTAGGAGTTACACAAAAAAATAATTGATAAACAAAATTTAGATTTTCTATTTAATTTACTGAAAACACTTTTGACAAAAGAGAAATAAAAATGTATGTACTAGCAAAGGCTCTTAAGTTTTCTAAACAGAAATAAATAAATTATGTGGTAAAATAGTCTCTTTAGTAATAGGGAATAGTGACTTACAACTCTCAAAAATTCTTATGTGCGTATAATGTTGTCAGGAATGGAGGGGACCTACAATAATAAGCCGCATCCGAAGGGCTGATTAGAGAAAGTACTTTTCATGACAAGAATTACTCTTGGAGGATTTGTCAATTTCTCGCAAGAGGCAGTACTCGTGGCAAAAAACTTTAGATTTTAAGGTTTAAACCCAAGACCTCTGACATGACAGTCCAACGCACTAACCATCACGCCACGAGTACTTCTTAAGTTTTCTACATACGCTAAAAACATTGTATTTAAATATATAAACTTATTGCTATAATATTAAACTATATATCTTTTTTATTCTTTCTAGAATATAATATAAATTTAAAATGGCTTCTTTGGTTAAATGAAAATCAATAAAGTCATTATAAATAAAAAGAAATATGTTCATCAGATAAATGTTAAACGGTTCCCTACATAAAGATTGTTGGTTCTTCACATAATAATGCTTAAATGTGAAATAGATGTACTTATATCATAGATGATGAATCTTTAATCAGTCATTTTTATGAAAATTTTGTCCAAGGTACCATTTAGCATTTCCTATCACAAAAGAAATTTTGAATAGATTTGAAAGTTATTCTATTGAAGTTTCATAATATAAAACCATAGGTAAATAACGACAAACTTGTGATAGAAGGTTTTCCATCTTCACATTTCACTTTGTCTGCATTCAATGATCATCAGAGATCACCTTCAAAAGTTTTGATTTGCTTGTCAAAATACAAAATTTATCGATTTATTCTCAGACAGAGAGCAATGAAATGAAATACATATCAACTATTGTTATACATAGATCAGGTTCAAACTCCCCCAACCAAAAACAAAACCGTCTGCGGTCAATACATTTTTCAATAGAAATATCTATTTACTTCTTAATACATAAATATATGTACTCTTAACTTTTGTAATGATCACACAAAAAAGTACCGAAAAAGAATGGAAACAAACCAAGAAAATAAGAAGCAAAAATACAAATATATACAACTTCAACATTTAAAGCCTCAAGCCATGCTTCAAAGATGCTATAAGACTTTCATCCAAATTTACCACACGACATACTATTATGTAGCTAACACAACCAACGTTAGGTACAAAATTGTATCTTTTTGTTTGGTTTTTGCAGAGATTTTGTTAAACAATAGAGAGCTTATATTTAAATTCACCATACTTCTCATCTAACACTTGTGTATGTTATTTTTGCCTTCCAGCGAAAAAAGGCTTATACAAAGCATAAGTTGCTATAAGTCGAAATTCCACTGGAAGTGGGAAGTGTATAGATTTGTATAGAGTCGAGGCTTTGAGCAACTACGAGTATACTGGCCTGGCCGGCTCTTATGCTCTTTTTTGAAGACTTTTCGCACAGAAATCAGAAAATAGTGATGAAGTCACGCAGTGGTGAATTTATACTTTTATAACGAAACGATCGGATCGGATCGGATCGCCATCAAACAGGTAGATACTTTGTGAAAATGCACTCAATGGGCAGTCGAAAACAGGTAACCGACGAGTACGGGTAACGTTTGTTTTATAGGTACCGCTTTTTGTAATTCTAATTTTGTTTGAGTGTTGTTGTTGTTTTATTTTATATATTTTGTTTCTCCATTGTTTTGCCTCTTTTTTGTTTTATGTACTTCTAACGTTTTGGTTGTAGTGTGGGTCGGAGTAACCCTTTTATGTACTCGTTTCAAATGATATAAGCGTTGTATAAGTCCATTTGAAAGTATTGTTGAAAATTCATAATTATATTGTAAACAAGATTGTTAAAAACAGAAAAACTTGAGTTTGCTTTCATCGATTAGTATTACCAACAAAGTTAAAATTGTATTTTATTTATTTTTTCGTGTTACCTAAATTTTTCGCCTTTCTTTCTTTTCGCCAATTTCATTTTCGTTAGATCAAAATCTACTAATACATGTTTAAAAAAAAAATAGAAATATTGCGAAAAACCTGTTAAATTCGTGCTATCTAAATTGTTTTATAGGTCTTATTGTAATTTTAAGAGACATACATTTTTTTCCATAATTTTTGTTTGTATTAATCAATCCTACGGTTTCTTATTTTATTTCAATTTAATTTATATTTTTCTATTTTAACTTCCCATCGAATCACCGTCACCGTCATCGCCATCGTCGTCGACCGATAGATGTATTAGTTTAAATAACAAAAGGTGTATCTCAAGGTAATCTGGAAGTTTTGTGATATTTTTTTTGTGTGAGATTATAGTCTGTTTTGTGACTGTGTGTAACTTGTTGGTGTCTCGACTCTCGACTATTAAAACATTTACTTGCGGATTACTAAAAGTAAATAATTCCAACAAAAATAACGACATTTTTGCATTTTATCTTTAATGCAGTTGTTAAAATGGTAAGTTGAAACAATAAAAACATAACAATTTTTTTGCTTTTATATTTACAAAACCAATTTTTATAATTTTTTGACACCTACTCGTAAAGTTGAATTTTAAGTCTAAGAATGACATATGTGTCATCAGATGTTAGTATTTGACTTTAAAAATGATAATAAATGTATACAATGCTGTGCAGAAAATAAAACAGTTCAGTGTTTCTTTTTTAACATCGACGGACTAATATAAACAATATAGTTAACTATTAGTATATGTATATATGTATATGTAGTAAATGTATATACATATGTATTATGCTGGTTTTATAATGAATTAATTAGGTATATTAGGTATCATTTTGTGCAAATAAAAAGAGCCAGATGTTAGTGAATTTTTCAAATGCATTTTATGCATATGTAATTATATTTGAAAATTCATTCATCTAATAATTTACACATTGTTGGATTTTATTTTGAATTTATCGTATTTTCGTATTTGCTCTGTATTCAATATACATATATAACTAAATTAATGCAAATATGTAGGTAAAGGAAGATTGACATTATTAGTCAGAAAAAATTATGGCTTCAGTACTGTAGTTATAAATTCTAACACATTCTTTATTTGGTAATACAACTTTTTTGTTAACTAACTAATTGTTAATAACTGTACAAAATATGTATGCAATTAATTTAAACAGTTTGGTTTGTGTCATTTTCTGCAAAAAAATATTAGTAAATTGTTTTATAATTAGGTATTTTTTTAAAGGAAGTAGTAGAGAAGCCATTTATTGTTAATATGAGATGAAAACCTTGTACACATATTAACATTTATTTGCAATGTATTGTATTGTTGTTTGAGAGTCATTAACAATTTCAGTGCACGTTTTAGTTAACATAATAGTAAATAAAATATAAGTTCATGTGAAATCGTATTTGATTCATGAAATAAAAGTGTCTTATTTATTTAAAATATATGCACATAGTCCATATTTTTGTAGTTAAATTTACAATAAATGTGCATCGAATTATAAAAAGGAGATTTTAATCTATATAATTTCTTCAATTAATTTTTCAAAATTTGATATCACTGATGTATTTTTTTCAATCAGCACTTGATGCCCTTAATGAAATCTAGTAAAATCAAAGGGATGTAATATATATCACATGTTGTTAAAATTTTAATAATCAAACAAAAAGAAAATCTGCTCAAGTTACCACCCAAAGAGGCACCATTTTATTGGTTTTGATATTTGAACTGAAATACATTCAAATACCAAATATTACTTTAATAATCCTAACCTTAGGTTAGGTTACGTTAAAGTGGCTGCGGATACGGAATCCACACACTTATAGGCCAAAAGAAAAGGCCCATTGTGATACCACATGAATCTAGAGAATTACTTCTTACTAGTCGAACCATTTTAAGATTTTTATAAAGCGAAGAAGATATTTGATATCCTTATTAGCTAGTTCAATGGGATTATCAAAAAAGTAGTCTTCCAGATGAAGTTTGCGTCTTAGTGAAAGAGCAGGGCAAGTGCAGAGAAGGTTAGAGATTGTTTCCTCTTCTTCCTCGTCCATACAGCTCGCTCCTGAAGAAGTCATTTGAGGCTACACCAAGTCGTATTGCATGTCTGAAAGAATTTAATCCAAAAGGCAATGTTTTTTTCTTTATTTGAAATCAAGTTATTACCGCCATGCTTTTATTTTGTATTTGCCTACAAGAGTAATACTAACCTGTAAATGGTACAACTTACTAAATTGTATATATAAGTAAAAAATATAAACAATAGTCGATCAGTTTTTGTTCCTGGAAATCAAATTGCACTTTTCTATTGAGTTTTGATGGCTTTAATTCAAATCTGATTTCAAAATTAATGTATTACGTCAGGTTCTTGAGATATTACTTTTTAAAATTTCAAAAAAAAAAACACGTATATAAGGCTTTTTGGGGCTATCTAAATTGAGGAAGTAGATTTGTTTTAATAAAATCCGTGATGGTTTTCTAAATCAATGATCTCTTTCTTCAATATTCAGTTAAATTATAGACAGTATTTCATACAATTTTCGAAAAATCTTCATAATTTTTTCAAATTTCACGTGTCTCAAATTAATCTTAAAGTAACGCTGAACCACTAATGCTAAAACGTGTTTCAACAAAAAAAAAAGCAAAATAGATTTACAGTAAGTTTTGTTCTTGTAACCCATCTTTTGTCTTATCAATTCTATTATATTAAGTTTTTGAAATATATTACAAAATATAAAAATAATTTTGAAAACGGGTATTTAGTTAAAATTAATATTTGGATTCGAAATAATTATTGCTTAAAACTATGAAAGTATCAAATTCAAAGTTTTCTCAAAACTTCATATAAAGTCAAAAATAAAGTCTCATAACTAATTTGGATTTCCAGGCATGATGAGTTTGAAAAATTATCATACAATTTTGTGTTAGGAGATATTTTGAGTTTTTACTTAGTCTTAAAAACTCCGTTTTTGGCTTCTTTGAGTATTTTTGAAGGGCATATTTTAAAAACCTGATTTTATAGAAAAATTTAAAGGTGAAATTTGAATTAAGGTCATCTTAATCATAAACACAAAAAAAAAGGAATTTTGTCGACCAGCGTATGTTTTTTTTTTCAAGCACAGGATTTTAAAAATTTCAATAACTTAATAAACAGACATGAGATTTTTCATTTTGAGGTTTTTCGCCTTACTTGCTGGATTAATATTTGCAAACAAAATAGTCAAACTAAACATAACCTAATAAGAACAAAAGTTTAAACTATTCGCTTTTTTATAGTAAGCGCACTCTAAAAGGATATTTGTTATTTATCTATGAAAAAGTACCAAAGTATGGGCTTCAAAAATTTCTCATTGCTTAAATCTATTCATATTTCTAAAATCCTTTTTTCACTTTATTAAGTTAAGGTTCATATTTAAAAAAACATAATTGAATAATGAATTTTTATTTGAAAAAAAAATGTTTAACATGTTTCGATCTAAGACATTTTGTTTTATTTTATTATATGCCAAACTTTGTAAAAAGGAATTTTGGAAGCTGAGTTTTTAAAAGCTTAATAATATTTTAAAAAGAACGCTGATTTAATCAATTCAATAAAATTCCTTAAATTCCATTCAATACGATTCAAATCAAAAGTTTCTCACAATGTTGGGAACATTAAAAATAAAAATAAATTAGTTGGCGCAGCAATCCGTTGAGAACTGGGACCTAGTGACTTACGACTCTCAACCATTTCTGTGTGGGAGCCATGTTGTCAGGAATGGAGGGGGCCTAGAGTCTTAAGTCGAATCCGAGCTGCTTATTAAAGAAAGCACTTTTCATAACAAAACTTACTCTTGGAGGATTTGTCAATTCCTAGCAAGAGACAATACCCGTAAAAAAAAACTTTAGGTGGTACAGGCAGGGATTGAAGCCAAGACCTCTGGAACTAAAGTCCAAAACACTAAGCATCACGTCACTTGACTACGAGTGGAAACATTAGAGGGTACCAAATATTTGCAAGTTTTGAAGAATTCCAGTACAATACTATTTTCCTTACACAATGGATAAATTCAACTGACTTTGTTGAATTTTCTATAATCAATATTGATTGAGTTTTTTAAGTTTGTTTACAAAAAAAAGTAAATTACACGATTACGAAGGAGACCCTTGGAAATTCAAAAGAATTTACCTTGCCATAATAATTATGAAGACGAATTTTTTCGTTCATGATTTTGTTTATATAGGCATCTTTGAATTAATAAAAATAAATTTGTATCCAAACTTGCAATATTAAATGAACTACATACAATTTTTATTTCAACTAGCTCTCGAACTCGTCATTATAAATTCCATGTTATAATTCTGATTTTGTAACCTGAGCTCTAAGCTAAAAATATTTTTTTTTTCTCGATTAAAAAACAAGTTTTATTTTTATTTCATATTAAAGGTTATTTTTTTTTTAACTCAAAAACTGTATTAAATTTGAGTAATTTTCAATTCTCTTCATCGATTCTGCTAAAAAATTTGTTACTATTCAAAAAGTTCTTATACAGCCTCAATCAATGGTGGTTATCTATTTATTTAATTTAACAAAAATTTGATAGTGAAAAATGATCGATTTCTTAAAATATAACTATTTTAGAGATAATTGGGGTTATTTAAAGGTTATTGCAAGAAATGTGACTAGAAAATTAATTAGCCTCCATTTTTCCTAAACTCAACCTTTTTCAAAATTCTTTTTATTTCTAAAAGGATCCTTAGGCTAGAATTAACAAATTTTATTCACATCACTGTTATAACTACACTCCTTAAAAAATGTTCGGACTTCATGGCCACTTCATGTTAGAGACATTTATTTTAGCTTACTCTCAAAGCATTTTGCGTTGGTTGTATGTCGATGTACAGCTATATAACATGTATGGTAGAAGACCTTTTGGCATGTGGGCTTTAGCTTAGATGTTGGCAAAAAAAAATTGTTTTATTTGATGAATATATGAAGACAAACAAAAAAATGATGGATGTTTTTCTTAAATTATAACCTATGTACAACTGAATAGATACATATATGGTTATGAACCGGATGCGATTAATATTTATGTAAACTAAAAAAAAAGGGTATCGACCGGTTCAAATACACTCGAAATAATTATTTCAACTCCTACTGTACAGTACATATAGTTGGTAGTTAGATAAACAAATCTGAAGAGCAGTTGGTAAGTTATTTTTAATGTTAAGTTTGATGTAACTTAAAGGTCAACATGAGAAGTACCTTAAAAAGATGGGTACATACTTCACTTTCTGTTGAACAAAAATGTTAAATTTTATAAGACCTTATAATATAAATTTGAAATGTTGCTATGATTTAACTCAAAGTATTTGTTTGAATTTAATTTTCTAAAAGGTAATGTAATTTTGAAGGGACATCAGTTACGAAATCGTGGTTCAATATTTAACGCTTGTTTTAAATTTATAGTATCCGTGGCATGATGGTTAGCGCGTTTGACTAACTTAGATTGTCCGTATGGGAACAGTAAGTTAGTTGTAAGTTATGGTTAATTAGGCTAGTTTTATGAATTTTTGTCTAGCTTTAAGATAGTTTTAAGAATGAATTAATAAAAATGAGGTTAAAAAAAGATAAAAAATGTGTTGGACTGTCATGCCAGAGGTCTTGTGTTCGATCCCTGCCTATGTCATCTAAAGTTTTTTCACGGATACTGCCTCTTGCGAGGAATTAACAAATTCTCCAAGAGTAATTCTTGTCATGAAAAGTGCTTTCTCAAATCAGCCGTTTGGATTCGGCTTAAAACTGTAGGTCCCATCCATCCCTGACAACAGTACTCGCACATAGGAATGGTTGAAAGTTGTAGGGCATTAGGTCCTAGTTCTCAACGGACTGTTGCGCCACCCAATTTATTTATTTTATTTAAATTTGAGGATCTCTGTAAGAAACGTGAGATTCCTTATGATGTTAATTTACTTGAAAGCAATAATAAGTTAAAAATTTAAAAAAGAGTGCAATTGAAAATGTTTAACTCTAAATTTAAAATTATTAAGTTTCTTTTGTAAGTGAAAACTTTTAATATCGATTTTAAGTGGCCCTTAAGATATTTTATCTACATTTTTGACTCTCGTTATTTAATTAAGAAATTACTTCATGAAACGGTAGACCTGAAAAGATTAAAAAAAAAGAACATCAATTAGGAATGTATGATCTTCTAAAATTTTAAAGAAATACAAGTCAATTTTAATTTCCCTTTCTAGGTACTATTATCTTCTGAAGAAAGAAAATTAAAATAAATTTGAACTTAATTGAACCCAATCCTTGTAACAAAAAATTACCCCAGAGCTTTATACCTTGTTAGAAGCTATACACGTATTTGAATTTGATTACACTTTAAAGCCTTTTGATCCTAAATGTAAACCAATTAAAATTGTTGGCCTACCTACGAGTATTTGCCAAACATTTAAATTAACTAACTTAGAAGAGACCTCTAACACGTTGTTAGGTTAAATTGATTTAAATTTTGTGTACCATTGTGTGGTTAAAGTTTCATGTTTATACAAATATTTAACAACCGTTTCATCAGCATCTACATATCTATTATTCACAAAAGAACTCAGTAAATTTCTCATCATCATCTTGCCTCCTTTAACTTTGTTGCAGAAGAAGTGCGTGTTTTGTATATATTTGCTATTATACATAAATATGAAAAGGTGAATGTGGTACCAATGTGGTTTTTTGCAAAATTAATAATACTCGTAGTAAAATGATTTTCACATACAAAAGAAAATCAACAAACAAAAATATTTTATTCATCATCTAAAAGCAAAGCTCTTAATAAAGTTCATCAACCTGGAGGAGAGCTATTTATGTAATTTCATCTATCGGTATTTTTTTTTTTTTTTGAGTGTGTCGCTGATGGTTGCTCTTCTGGAATACAATAACGATGAAAAGGAAGATGTTTCTTGGAAATCATTAGTTCCGTTTTATTATGTCTATGTCTATAAATTTTCACCCAAGGCCTCTAGAGAATAAGATGAAAGAAAAAAAAATAGAGAAAGATGTTTGAAGGTGGGGTGAGGCGTTAAAACATCAATTATGTTGCAATTAAGAAACAAAGGTTTACCTTAGCTGTGATGTTAATGATTGAATTTTAGGTTATATGGTTTTAATAAACAGTATACAAGTAAAAGAAAGGTAGATATAAGTAGGTATCTTAAGGGTGGTTCATGAATTAAAATATTTTGAAATTCAATAATTATTACAATAGAAAATTATTATATGTAATACATTTGTCTTATGAAAAGAAACTCGTAAGTTTTGCAGACATTTTTAGCAGTTTTCATTATATGTTAAAAAAAATGTTTGATAGTAAACCGGGTTAGGACAATAAATAAATTTGTTTATTTTTAATTCTTTAAACTTCAAAAAAATGGGATTAACTCCTTTATGAAATATTGAATTTTCAATCAAGTACAATTTTCTAGGTCGGACAGAAGTTTCATTATGTTTGGTGCGATTTTTCAACTGCAAAATTTTAAATTAATAAAAGTTTCAAGAATCAAAATGCATGCTTTATAGGGTGGTATTTATGTGCTTGTGTATGCCTTTATGCTTGAATGATATTGCAAGATCAAATAATAATATTGACTTCAAATTATGTGTGTTTAAAAGTAATAACTTCAAGGTAACCAAATAGCACTTTTAAAAAATTATGTGTTTTTATTATTACAAAAATTTAAAATTAATGATAATTGGTAAAACTTTTACCAAAATCCACGAATAAACTCGTTAACTTTTCTTCATAGTTAAGTTCTCGTCTATGAATAAAATCTAACTGATACACAATTCTCAACAAATTTCTTGTTTCAAATATCAGTAAAATTGTCGTGCATTTTTTAAAAATGTTCAAATTTCAAAAACATAATAAACTATTCGATTAGGTTTACATGTTGGCATTTTAAAATTCCATTTTAAATTTTTATTAAATTCACAGAGAAACCAATATACTAAGAAGGCATTTTTAAGGTTAAAAAAATGATTGCTTTTGAGATGTCACTATTAAAAAAAAAAAAAAAAAAACAATTCACTCTTTAAAAAAGGTATTTTTTACAAAAATCAATTCAAAAATGTTTTTTTGAGATATTTTGTAAGAGAGTGATTCAAATTATACAGAATAATGAGATCTAGTTTTTTCGTCTTTCCTATCACAGTATAACTTAAATTTTTCCTGAGATTCCGAATCCATAACTTGATTTCAATTATAAAAATATAGTATTTTGATGAACAAA
The DNA here is from genome assembly GCA_951509635.1 of Eupeodes luniger. Taxonomy (NCBI): domain Eukaryota; kingdom Metazoa; phylum Arthropoda; class Insecta; order Diptera; family Syrphidae; genus Eupeodes; species Eupeodes luniger. The sequence goes on from OX608074.1 coordinate 104,464,831, forward strand.
AAAAAATACACACACAAAAAAAAACAACAAAGTAAACAATAAAACGGCGTTAGCATTTCTCTAGGTATTTCCAACCACAATGTTGAAAAGATTGCTGATATTATTTAGTGGATGCACTTTCTCTTTCAGCATCTTTAATTAACAAACAAAAACATTATTATTAACTACCATGGTGGAAGCAAGCATCTCCACCATCACCATCATAGCACTTGTTGAATAATTATTTTCTCTGTAATATCAAATACCACTTTCATATCTGGTTTAAAAGTTAAACAAAAAATGCATAAATTATACCAACACCATTCAGACAAATTGACATAACTTTACCTGCCCTAACCAGATATAGCATTGCTTCAAACTGTCAGAAATCATCGGCACGGTTTTTTGTCTTTAAATTAAACTGTTCACCCTTTTGTTAAGTTTTGCTTCTATTTAATTCACTTCAATAAATTATTTAAAATAAAAATTTGGTTCGTTTCTTCTAAAATTAACCAAATCGCTCATAAAAATTTAAGCAGAACAAATCTAAAAGAACGTAAGCTAAAATGAATACATATTAATTTAAGAACTCTAATTGTGTCTTTCAAATATCAATAAATTGACGTTCTCTAGGTCAAACATTATATTCAAACACAAGATACTGATTTAAATATTTTAGCGTTAGTTTGCACATCAGCTCTTTTGTTTTGAATACAAAAAACACAATCTTCATCTATAATATGAAAGGTCAATGCCACTTTTTTACCTACTTTTGTTCTTAAAAATGATAGAATTATGTCATTGTATAATTTTTGAATAGAATATTGAATTAAATCAAAGATGGCGGTTTAATGAACGCACCAATTTATGTTTTTTCATCAGTACAATAATTCACCTTTAACATAAATAGCCACCCAAATTGCAACGATACGGCCCAGAATAATAAATTAAAATATTCTTTAACCATTTTAAAAACACGAGTAAAAGGAAACCAATATGAACAATATTTTAAGTCAAAACTTGTTATCAAACTTTGTACATCTTCTGATTCCATTTAATAACAATGATTATCACTGCGAACTTGCTTACAAAATAAAATAATAAAAATAAAAAAACAGTTAAGATATAAGAATAACATCATGCAAGAAGGTGAAGAATATTTATGTATCCCGTTCACAAATTACAAGAAAATGACAAGACTACTGATAAGTTTGTGAATCGTCAATTTTTCATTGAATTTCTTTGGTTCTTTTCACGGGACACGAGCTTGAACATTCTACAATGTACGTCGCGTCTCGTCGTCGGTCGTACAGGTACACACCTTAAATTAATTCTTCCAAGGTGCATTCATAAAACGCAGCCAAGACGTCGTCGTTGTTGTCAAAGCTTGATGGTCGTTGTCGCGGTCGCGGCGACAATGGCGGCACATTGTCGTCAGGTAAATTGTATCTTATGGGTTATTATCGAATGCATTTGCGTTGACGTGGTATCAAATTAGGAAGTCGTTGGAAGCATGAACAAAAAGCAAAATAATAAAATATATGGTTTAGTGTTCTTTCTCAAGTGGAGATGAATAAAATAGATAGAATCAACATTTTTTAATGAATGGCATTTTATTATGGCGATGATGGTTTAGAATGCGTTAGGTTTTTGGTAGTTAATTTTTGAATGAACCAACTATTTAATTGGGAAGAGAATGTTAGCTAACAAAAGCATTTATTCACTTCAGCACTTCAATATAACATACACATCATATTTTGAGCAGTTTAACATATTATAATCGCTTATAGTGCAAGCTAACCACATTCCATAAATGCGTGCTTGCAATGATTCAATGGAGGTGATGATGATGATGAGCCCCGTTAATGGACATTATTTAAGGATTGTTGTAAATGGATTATGTTATGCAAACATTGTGTAAATATTTAATGCTCACAAAACCAAAATTAATTTTATAATTACTTTAGTAGGCATTATTCTGCATAATAATAATAATATACGTGAAGCCCCAGACACACAGACTTACATACACACACACACCCATTGCATAACATTAAATCCCAATTAATTTAATAGTTAGGCATGTACATAGATGGTTATTATTCCGAAAAATTTAACCATCAGTGGTCATGCAAAGTATAAAATTGCATGACCAATATGTGTGGTAGTGGTATAAAATTATAATATTATAGTTCTGACCTAAATATTATTTGTTTTAATGGATTTATTCACTATAGGTACCCGAGTAACTGATGATGATATTGTTTTGGTTAAAGGAAATACTCATAATTGAAATCATTTATCAATTAAAAGGCTTAATATTAAAATAATTCTTAAGTGTTATTTGCATAGCAGCAATGAAATAAATGTTTTTACATATTTTATGAAAATGTATTCTTCATACATTATTGTAAATCCGTGAACATTAAGGAAATTAGTTTAGGATATCATGCCTCGTATATAAAATGCAAATAAAGTGACAAAATATAGTTAAACAAATATTTTTGATGTACGATATTGCTTGGTCAATAAAACTAATTTGATGTTAATGTATGTATATACAATTAAGGAAATGGTGAAATATATTTTCTTTCTGTATGTCCTACAAATAAGAAAACAAACATAAATTTACATTGCGTGTGATTTCAAGTTGAAAGCTTAAACATGGGTATTTTTTTGTGTAGGTACTTAGCTTTACTCGTATAACAGAATTAATTTTATAATTTATCAAAATATTTTTGATGAATGACTTGGTTGCACGTATTTGCTCTTATAATTGAAATTTTTGGAAGTGGGTATTATGGATTTATCATGCAAAAATAAAATAAGTATTTTTGAATAAACATGTGAACATGTAAACATTGTACAACTTGATTCGGCTACCACATGGCTATAATAACATACATTTCATGGGTGTCAACCGATCATCAGATTCCTTAATTTGATGGTAGTCAGTCTTTGATGAGTTCATACTAATTGAAAAACTTTTTTACCGTCACTGAGGATCGACTTTGACCGAAGCCGATGCACTTCGCAAAAGTTTTATTAACTATTATGTTTTTTTCATTAAGTGCTTTCTACGTTTATATTTAAATTAAAAAAAGTAGGTACTTTATGTGTTACATATATTATCAAAATTATGTATGTATTCTGTTGAGAGGCCCATCGATACAATTTTAGATGTAATAATAATAAAATAGTTCAAAAGTCTACCGCCACTTCTATAAGTTCTCTAACTTTGTATGACTTTGAAACATGCATAAATCAGAATGAATAAGATATCAAACAGGTAGTTCCATTGTCGTTCTGTTGAAACCTCAAATTTTGTGTGGTGGTTTTATCATCAAATTCGGAAAAGAAAAAAGAGTCTGGGATGCGACCCACACTGATAACTTCCCACCCCGTCTGTCGATTTGTCTGGCTTAAAAGTTTGTAGGTTTTCGTGTTTTCATAAAAAAGTTCTCAGTTGAATTATTCTTAAAAATTTAAAAACTACCAACAATATTTTGCATATTTTGATTTCGAGGAGCTTATAAAAATGTTGATGATTCAAATGCATTTGATAAACAATTATCACATCTCGACCTGCGACGTCAGTGGTCTAAAGTGGTGGAGTGCGTAGTGCACACGACTTCTAAGGCTGAGCAAAATCTAATATGCGTGGGTTCGAAACCTATGGTGTGCATAAAAAGTTTTTCAAATAAAATTGGATTAAAGCTCAGCACTGATGAGTGCAAAAGTGGCAAAGCACGAAATAGCTATATCTCCAGCCAAAAACAATGAGTATAGTAGCACCTTTAAGTTGTTGTTGTTGTTCAAACATTCAGTGAAATTGACGGAATAAGGAATGGTCAAGTCTAACAAGCTGACATTCTAGTACGAATAGTACAATAAATAACAATAATTGATTTCGAAATTATTTTTTTGTTAACGAGATTTTTAGTCGAAAACAAATTTTTACCAATTTTAGTATCATTTCTTAAAAAAAATTATTTCTTATATAAACAAATACAAATTGGATGAATGAAATTAATTTGAAGTCAATGGGCGGTGTGAATAAAAACGAGTACGACGAGTATTTACTTACAAGTAAAGTGTAACGAGTATTTAAACTCCAAGTAAACCGATGTGAATAAAGCGTCGAGTTTACTTGTGACCGTGTACTCGTCAACCCGAGGGTATACTAGCAAGTATTTACTCGTGAGACAACTGAATTCACAAAAAAGGCAAGTAAATACTTGTAGCGCCACACAGACTACGCATCATTTCCTGTTGTGACTTGTTCCGTTTTCGCCTAACCTTGTTCTGTTTTCGCCTAAACTAACCATCTTTCATATACAAGTACGACTGCAAGTCTGGGGTAGGGTTGACTTGCGAATAGACAAATATTTACTTGCTACAGAAGTATTTACTTGGGTTTATTCACACCACAATTGGCATTTTTTCCGGGTTTTACTAGCCTCTCAAGTATTTACTCGCGAGTAAGAGTAAATACTTGTTTTATTCACTTCAATTTTGGCGTTTACTTGTTATTTTGATATTTTCAAGTATTTACTTGTCCTACTCGTTTTTATTCACACCGCCCAATATCTTCTATTGTTCACGAGATATCGAAAACCGAACACCAATTATTTTACCAATTTTGCGTACTATTTTTTGTAGATTTTAATTTTTTATGAAAAAAACTGACTGTTGGATTTTTATAAAAAATGTATTGAACGTCGAAAACAATATTTTCTGTGAGATAAAATAAATTAAAGCCAATATCTTAAGGTCTTGAAAAGATATTTGAGTCAAAAATCAATTTTTACCAACTTTTATTAATTTTTGTTTAGTTTTTATTTTTTTGTAAAAAAAAACTGTCAATTCGATTTTTCTAAAAATCTTACTGAATGTTAACAACAATATTTTTTAAAATATAAGATTAGTTTAAAGCCAATACCTCAAAGTTTTGAAAAGATATTTGAGTCGAAAATAAATTGTTACCAACTTTTATAAAAATTTTTTTTAGGTTTTTATTTTTTGTAAATAAACTGTCAATTCGATTTTCCTCAAACTTTTACACAATGTTGAAAATAACATTTATAATAAGAAAAAAATAGTTGGGAGCCATAATCTTAAATTTTCGAAAAGATATTTAAGTCGAAAATCAGTTTTTACCAACTTTCGTTAATGTTTTTTATAGTTTTTTATTTTTTATAAAAAAACTGTCAATTCGATTTTTCTCAAAATTTTACCAGATGTTGTAAACGTTATTTTTCGTTGCACAAAGTTCTTTTGGAGATAAAATCGTTTTTTGTTCGTAAATTTTTCGAGGTAAATAATATTTTTTTTTCAGTTTTTTTGATTTGTAAAAAAAACCGCTAAATTGAAAGGTGTACGTCAATAAGCCATCAACAATTCAATAGGTAAAAGATGAGATGATTCAGAACATTAACGGCATAGAACCTCCATTATGTCTTAGAGTCATCGAAAATTTGAACCATCGAATGAAGGTGTGCCGCCGCCGAGGTTTCGGAGACCATTTGGTCAATATTTTGTTGCATACATTATAAAACCACACCAATTTTATCATAATAAAAAGAAATTACATTAATTTCCAAAATAATTTGTCTTTTAATCAAAATCAACATTTCCCCTTACATTTTACCCACTTTTTAAAACTATGGCACTTATTGACTACGAGTATTACTGTTTGGAACTAACTTAAGTAGGGGCATTTCACTTATTTTTTGAAAACCTTATTTTGTCGAAGTAAGCATTTTTGTCTTTTTCTAAGAAAAAAAAACAAAAAATTAATCTTATAAATAATTTTGCCCTGAATTCATTTACTGTATACTATGTAAATGATTCCAATTAAACTTTTGAATTTATTAACAAATTTATTATCCAAGAGTTTAGACAAAATTCTAGCGTATATAACGTTCTTAAAAAAAGCTTATGGCTTACTTCTATATTTTTACTATAACTAATTTTATGTATGCAAAAATGTAAATTTATTTGTGTGCCAGTTGTATTTTTATGAATATTAATTTATTTTGTATGGTAGTACGAATTTATTTTCTATAGCATGTTCTATTTGATGAAATGTGGATAATGTTGAAATCGTGACAAGACCAATTTTAAAATATTCACTCTTCTCGACTCTGGAGATGATTATCACAGTTAAAACCCATTCTGATTCGCTATATTCATCACATTCTAAAAGCTTTTTTTTTATTGTTCTCAAAAGATAATCAACCTATTTCGTTCCATAAATTTTCAAAGAGAGTTTTCTATTTATTTTTATTATTCTTACTTATTTCTTTTTAATTTTTTTTTTCTGGAATGTATCTGACAACACATTGAAATACAAAACAAAAAATGAACCATCGCAGAACCCAAAAATATCTAGTAGCAATTTAAGTCAAAACCTTGGTTAGGAAAAAATTCCATTTTAAGTTCGTTTGAAGAATAAGTGATTATTATCTCCGTGGCTTTTCTCTTCTCCTTTCATCTAAATACATTTATCTATACATAGAACACACTTTACCACCGTTGAAGTTCAGTACCTAAATGATACAACAAAAAAAAAGGTTTGTTTTATTTGAACTTGCTTAGAACAGCACTTTATTTTTTTCTACTAATTTTGTTTTTCTTTTTTGTTTATAACCTCAATGTATAGAGGTAAGTACAAAGACCGGATACCCACGCACGCACAAAACATGAAATTGCGAAAAATTTATACGAATTTATCTGCGAGTGTGTTGCATAGTTTCCTTATCTAAAATATCTTCAATCCAGTAGAAGTATCCTTCCACATTGTATGGTACGTGACTATTTCGAGCATTTGAGCTTTAACGTCATCGATCGATTTTTATCTTGCAGTAGTTTTGTTTTTCACATACATATATCTACCATATATTATATTGAATGAAATTGTGTTTTTTCTGTCTATTTGACATCCTTCAATTATTAATTCATACGAAAAGTCCTTCTAGAAAATACCCAGCCAACGTTTTGAAATTCAAAAACATAAAATAACAGCCGCTTAGGAATTTTCGTTTTAAATTACTTTTTTTAAATAATTGCGGATGTTACTTATACCCAAAATGAACTTTGGAAAATTTCTACCATAGTTACCATAAGCATTAAAAACCACATATATTGAGATAAAGACTAAGTAAAATGTTAGACCAGAAGGCTCTTCGTGTTAAGGAGTCATTTTTGTATGAAAATACCTTCATTATGCAAAGATTAGTTTTACAATTGAAATTCGGAAAACCAACATTTTTTTTAACAAATGAAAGAAAGTCACAATACCAATATAAGGCTAATATACTCTTACATGCAGGTTATGGGATCCTGGACGGTAGAATTCTAGGAATTCATAAACAATCAACTAGTATTTTATTCTAAATTTGAAAATTCAATGGATGGGTCAAGGTTAGGTATGTGCCATCTTGTGGCCACACTGGGAAGGATAGATAGGAAAGATATGATACCTAAGAAGTAATAATTTATATAAGAAGATGCTAATAAAATTTCTTGAGACGTTTTTTGAAGCTTTTATATGTACAAAATATCAGAAAAAAGTGTAAACATTTTCTTAAGAAATTCCAAATTTTGAAAACAATGAGGTTATGATTATGTTAACTAGCTTTTGGTAAACTCTTTTTTGTACTATTTATAAAAGTACTTTTTGCTATTGTTTTTTTTTAGATAATTTTGAACTTCCGGTCCGATTTGCAGAATTGAAAAAATTGACATTTCTCGACGTTTCAAGGTCCCTAGAGTCGAAATAAAATATTTTTAGAGAGATGTCTGTGCGTGCGTGTGTACGTCCGCACGTTCGAGAAGTTTTTTCGTCGTCCATAGCTCAAGAACCAGTGGAGATATCGACTCCATAAAATTTTGTTATACAGATAATAATGCAGAAAGATGCAGAAAGCACTCTCAAGAAAATTGCATGGGTGGTTTTTTTACAATAGCAATTTAAAAAAAGGTGAACATTTTGTTTAACCCTAAATATCTCACGGACTAATAACGCTTTATTAATATTGTAACGTGATACCAAATAAAAATATATTTTTGAAAAAAAATCTAATTAACTGTTTTTTTATAAACCAAAAAAAAACTGACAAAATAATATTTGTCACCACGAAGATATTACGAACAACAAAAAATGATTTAATTTCCAAAATAATTTTGAGCAACAAAGAATAACGTTTTTAACATGGTAAAGTTTTGAGAAAAATTGAATTGACAGTTTTTTTTATAAAAAATAAAAAATCTAAAAAAAATTAATAAAAGTTGGAAAAAATTGAATTTCGACTCAAATATCTATTCAAAAATTTAAGATTATGGCTTTAAACAAAATTTATTTCATAAAAAAATACTATTTTCAACATTCGGTACAATTTTGAGAAAAATCGAATTGACAGTTTTTGTGCAAAAAATAAAAACCTAAAAAACAATACAAAAACTCAGTAAAATTTACTTTCGACTCAAATATCTTTTCAAAAATTAAAAATATTATCTTTAAACTAATTTTCTCTCACAAAAAATAAAATATTGTTTTCGACATTCAGTAAAAATTAAAATCTATAAAAAATAGTACGCAAAATTGGTAAAAATTGATATTCGGTTCTCGATATCTCGTGAACAATAGAAGATACTGACCTCAAATTAGTTCCATTCATCCAAAAACTTTTAAGAAATGCAACTAAAATTTGTAAAAATTGGTTTTCCCCTAGAAATCTCGTTAACTAAAATCAAACTATTTCATCATATGCAAAATTTGTTGGTAATTAAAATTTTTTTTTAAATTCATCTGACACCTTTTTTTAACAAAACACGAAAACCTACAAACCTTTTAAGCAAGACAAATTGACCGAAGGGATGGGAAGTTATCAGTGTGGTCGCATCTAAGCCTCTTTTTCTTTTTTTAATTATTTAAATAATTGTAAAGTTTCACTTTTTACTTAAAACTCATTATCTTGTAACTCTTTCAAAATAATATGATATTATTGAAACTAGTTTCCCAATAAGAAGTTTCATTTTGATGTTTAGAAAAACCGAGTATTTTATTAAGAAGAGTGGAGAATTTTGATAACACTAGTCCAGAAAACTTTTCTTTTGGAAAACTGCGAACTGTGACTGCAAAATGAACACATTAAATTTTAACATTTTGTATAAGTGATTATTGTGACTTTCTTAGCAATTGCGTAGTTTTTAGTCCTTAAATGTCAAAAAGTGACAGACGTTCAAAAACCGGGCTATTAAAAATGAAATATCGAATTGAAAAACAAATAAAAAAATGTAAATGGCGGGCTTGCTAAAAATTGATTTTTCGAACAAATTATTTAAAAAAAAAATGTTTTAAAAATATTTCATTAACCTAAAATTCACCATTACCCTATCTTTACGATTCGTACAAAATGGAACTGTAAATTTAAATCAAATATAATTTTCGACCACTTTTTCACACATATTGGGCGGTATATCACCCAAAACTTGACGAATGTTGGTTTTAAAGTGTTTAAGAGTTAAAGGTTTATCTGCTTAAACAAGGTCTTTCGGTAGCCTTAGCCTCACAAAAAAAGCCCAGCTGTGTCAAATCGCATGATCTTCGTGGCTAGTTGATATCGTCACATCAATGTCTCTTGCAATAAAGCCATATTCGATCGAGTTGTGTGGCATGTGGCACCGTCTTGTTGAAACCACACATTCTCCAAGTTATATTTCTTAAAAGCAGACAAAAAAAGTCAGTTATCATATGACCATAACGCTCCGAATTGACGGTGACGGTCGTTCCATCATCGTTTTTGATGAAGTATGGTCCAATCACACCTCCGGACCAAAGAGCGCACTAAACATTGACTTTTTGTGGATGTAATGGCCTCTCTTCAATTAATTGAGGATTCTTAGAACCCCAAATATGACAATTTTGTTTATTAACAAACCCACCGAGTGAGAAATGTGCTTCGTTACTGAAGAAAATTTTGTTCGCAAAATCGCCATCCACCGCCTGTTGTTCAAGCATCCAATCGACATATCTACTACGTTGTGAATGGTCAGCTGGCTTTAGTTGTTGTGTAAGCTGAACTTTATATGTAGGTGTAGATTCAAATGCAAAATACACCATAATGTGCCGTAAGACAGTCGTAATTCCTGATTTGGGTGGCAACACTTTCACTTACAGCAACGATATTTAGAGTATTACGAGAAAAACGATAATGGACAGACCTTAAAATTTCTGTAACCAATCCAGTCTCTTCAAGTTTCTTCACAATTTTGCCAATTGCTTGCGTAGTTGGACGATTATGTAAACCATAATCTCCTCTTAAAGCAGGATATGTCGCTGTAGCAGAATGACCATTGTTGTAGTAGGTTTTAACAATAAGTACACGTTGTCTGAAAGTTAAGCCATACATAACTTTGACAGATGTCGAATTTAAGCTCCATACTTTTGAAACAACAAAATTTTTAACCCGTTATTTTAATTAACAAATTTATTTCTACCCATTGGAAGTGCAAGTAAGCAGTCCAATTTTTCAAATTATAAATTTTCATATTTCTAACTGTTTTTGGTTCAAAGTGTTTTCTTTAAGATCGCATGTTCAAACACCTATACGTCAAAGATCAAGACCTACATACATATATGAAATATGTACGAGTAAATCCATTGTCCTTAAAAACAAAACAATTTGTTCTACAGATAAATTGAAGTTGTTCAAACATTTAAAAAAAATCTATGGGTTTTTTTTATTATAAAAGAAAATGTGAACAAATGTTTGCTACCCCAAATATAACAAAAAGCAATAATTATTCTATTTAATTCAATTATTCGTGTATAAATCAAGAAATTCTTGGAATTTGGTTAGATTTTTATAAAAAGAATAATTGACAGTTCTATACGACAAAGTAGAAAACCCAGCCTTGATTGTTTTAAAATTTTGTTTGATTGAATTTAAAAAACATATTGCTAAAACTGAGCTGAGGTAGAGTTGGCTTTTTTTACAACTTATTCCTTTTTGTTTGAGCTTTTAAAAGGGTTTTAAAAATTAAATTCTCCATTAAACATTGCATGAGATTGCAATTAAATATGTAAGTCATATACAAACAATTTTTTACCGAAGCCGAACAAATCAAATAATTTCAATACTATTGTATCTATGTCTTACAAATTATCAAGCTACAAGTTTGTAATTTTGGTTAAAATTTTACATTTTAAAAATTTCAATATTAATTTAAAAATTCGTAAAATGGTGTGGGTTTCAGCCATCAATCTATCTATGCTGTCTGGTCGTTTTTGTGATAAATTGTATTTTATACACCTACAAATGAATGTTTCGACACACTTGACGACACATTATGTACAATATGTTATATTTTATACTCATGTTATACTCTTCATATACTCGTATATAGTACTTGTTACTGAAAGACTAATAAAACACTCAAATTCAATTATTAAGCTTGTGATGCCTCAGGTAGTTTTATCGTTTTAAATAAAGTATAATAGGCTTCCATCATCATAATCAGAAACATGATGTGATGTTATGGATTTTATTCTTTTTTTTTTTTCAATTTATATTTTTAAAAAATACATTTTTGTATCTCTTATATTTAATTTTCGCAAGGAAAATCATTTCAGATGGTCAGTACAATTGTATGACATAATCTTTATGTTATCCATCTTAAATGCTCAAGACATAGTATGTATATATGTACATTGTACATACATAGGTTTTAGGCATAACATCGTAATTTACCACCACCTGTTGTATGATACAAGAAGATGTTGGTTTGATATTTTAAAACCAGCTTTCTCCATCTGACCAAAAATCTGCAACAACCTATTACTCAACCACGACAAGTTCAATTTGTCTTGACTTGTACCGCCTTTATAGGCTTACATTATATACCTACAAGGAAATACCGCATATAAATTCAACTTTTAAATTGAATAAATTAATGAAAACACAGAAAATCTGACAAAATTGAATATTTTTTCGCAACTATGAGTACAACAGTGTTGCCAATTGAATCCTTTAAAATTTACATTAAATAAAGACATGATACAAATACATAATGTTAAAACAAGATTTAACTATACGAAATATTAAACCATCTTAGCATCATACTATTTGCTAATCTTTTACTAAATGTCTGTATTAATTATTAATAATTTGCAAAATTCAAATGACTTTTAAATTTCTGATAAAGGATTTAAATTCTGGTAAGTTAGTTGCTAAAAATTTGTCTGCTCAAGAAATGAACTGACTTTACTCATTTTTAGGCATTTTTTAGGAGAATGAATTTATACTTAAAAATAAGCATAACCATTTGAATTAGAAACATAAAATCTGTACATTATTTATTTTTCCCTTTTAAAAATGGATTAAAATAAAGTAATTAAATCTTTCCTTTAAAGGACTTAACTGGCTTTTCTCCGTTAAATGCAGTTTGATTTTTCAATTGAAAAAAGCTACCGTGCAATAATACTACAGTAATGGTATTAATTAATTTAAAAGTAAAATTGGCTAAGGTACATAATTATACAATTTTGCTCCGGATAAATATTTATTAGAAAAGTGGCATAAACCACAACACAAAATTTTAAGTTAAATAAGAACTACTAATTCTGACAAAAGACATCTAGAGAGAATAGAAACAAGCGGATTGGACAAAAACTAAACTTAATTTGCCTTTTTCACCTTACAAATCATATTTTTTAACTTTCTTAAATAATGTGACTAAATAAAGGTGGCGCAACAGTCCTTAAAGAACGAGGGCCTAGTGACTTACAACTCTCAATCATTCCTGTGTGCGAGTAATGTTGTCAGGGATAGAGGGGACCTACAGTTTTATGCCGAATCCGAACGGCTTATTTAAGAAAGCACTTTTCATGACAAGATTTACTCTTGGAGAATTTGTCAATTCCCCGCAAGAGGCAGTACCCGTGAAAAAACTTTAGATGGCACAGGCAGGGATTGAACCCAAGACCTCTGGCATGACAGTTCAACGCACTAACCATCATACCGAGGGTACTACTAAATAACATGACTATGACATTAAATGTTTGAACAAGGCTTAAAAGTTATAATAAATCTACAAAAAATTATAGGAACAGTTTTAATAAAGTTTTATATTTTTTTTGTTTGAAAAATTATTTTAAAATATTTTATTTTCATTTATTTAAACAAGTTAAAGCATGGCATATACAAAGATTTTAACTATTTAAAATATTCTTGAAATAAAATAAAAAAATAAATAAATTTCAACAGCAGTGTAATATGTAGGCATACCTGCTTACGAATCGTGAATAAAGTACAATGAATTCCAATGCACCAAAAAGAAAAAACTGACTTTACACGATTCAATTCAAGGTTATCAATCCTTTCTCCAGATTCTTTTAAATAAAGCTGCTGATCAATTCGACAAAAATTCCTCTTATTTACCTACGAGTACAAACAACTTAACTTGGCAAGAAGTAAAATTTGCAGCTCTATACATTCCTTTTCATTTAAAGGAAACCCATTGAAAACAAATAAATAGGTTTTAATTTTTTTTTAAATTGGCAGTCTATGCACTTTTAAGAGATAATGTGTCTGAATTACTTGCCTATTAAAATTCAATACATCACACGTCAAATAGTTTTAAATTTATTTGCATGCTGTTTTTTTGTTGTTTGTTTCTCTCTTATATTATTTGTGGTTGTTACCTGTTACTAAACCAAGGCTAAATAAGGTGCATTATAATCCATTAAGTTCTCCATCATGTTGCCTTTGTTGGCAGCGATATTTAATGGAGTCACACTCTTGACCTTGAATTTCGATTTTTGGAACAACCAGTTTCGATTTTTATTTTTCTGTATTTCTTCGCAAATACAGAAATTTATTTAAAAAAAAAGAAAAATGTGACTGTGAAATGAGTAATCACTATATACCTTGCATTCAGTAAACTTTAATAACTGGAGTTTTAAAACTTGTTTTCCTTCAGTTTAAATTTTATTTTCTTGAAATTCTTTATTAGGAAAAAATAAATGTTGGTATTATTTTAATACCAATACCTCAATTTAAAAAAATTAATATAATAACGGTAATCTTTTGACTGCTGATATAACACGTAAATTTGGTAATATTTTGGTTAAAATAGCAAATTGTGTGAATCAATTTTGTTAAATAATGGTTAAAAAATCATGTAAGCATATCTGGAAACTTTTTGGAAAATATTTATATAAAAATAACTGTAAAAGACACTATGTTACTCATATAAATGAAAGTACTACGCAATTCTTTTTAAAATATACTCATAAATCAATTATTTATATTTTTATCTAGATAAAAATAAAATACTTTGGCACAAATTATTTAACAATCTATATTGATAAAGGTTTAACGTTTCATTAGTTCGCAATTTCCTAAATATAAATCATTTACTAACAAGTGAAATACTAATTCTGGCTCCGCGAAATTAGGCCCCAGGAAATTAGGCCCCAAAAGAAAAATGAAATAAGGCCCCAAATTGGGGTAATTTTTCATAATGAAATTATGCCATAATGAAATTAGGCCCCATCGAAATGAAATAAGATCCCAATTTGTTTTTTTTTTATATTAAAGGTTATTTTCAAAAATTAAATAATACCCCAAACCATCAAACAAATACTTGGATTGTATCCTGTACAATTTCCCTGCAACAAGGACACTTGTAACTCTCCTCTCCTTCAGCTATAGCTCAAGCTTGTATTTTGAGATTGCATTCAGCACAAATTTTTAAATGCCTGCAAGGCAACAAAACATTATTTGCTCGCAAATCCTTACAAACAACGCAAATATGTTCGTCAATGGATGTGCTTACAACAACATTGTTTTCATCCTCTTCGTTAATGCCTTCCCCACATGATTCTTCAACGTTCGCGTGATTTTTTCAGCTATTCTGTTACTTACTGATGCTTTTCAATATAAGGATCGTGTTGAAAACCATCAGCGGATTTTTACTTGCATATATAATTTTTAACATATTTTAAAATTTAAGATTTTTCACATTTTTTTTGTTCTTATGGATAAAAGAACAAAAAAGGCGGTATTTTGCTAGCTCTGGGTCCAGCGGATTTTCTTAATACTTTTTGTGAAAACAATGTTGTTTTGGCAATTTTAAGTAAATTATGCAAAATGAAATAAGGCCCCAAATTGTTTTCAAAATAAAATGAAATAAGGCCCAAAAGAAAAAATTAAATAAGGCCCCAAAAAATGAGATAACACCCCAAAATTTTATTGTTGTTGTTTTGTATGCATTTTTTTGGGGCCTTATTTAATTTTTTCTTTGGGGCCTAATTTTCTGGGGCCTAATTTCGCAGAGCCCTAATTCTTATTTATTTCAAAACTTTGCATTTAAACTCGTTCAATATATTTCAGTAATGAAATAAAATAATACAAACAAACCTTAATCCGATAAATGGATTTATTGAAATTTCGTATTTTAAATTTTGAAAAAGTGTTAGGAAGCCATTGTGCAAGATAATATTAACAAAATTAAACCATACAAAAAAAAACAAATTTTGTTAAATTTTCTACGGAAAGTTATTGTAATCAATCCAATTTGCCTTTTGTTACCTTTTTTCGTCGGTCATATCTCAAGAACTAGTAGTATATCAACTTCAAACACATATTGTTTTAGAGGCAACAAAGATCAAAGACAAAGTATTCTGAAAGAACTTTAAATAAAGTGCACGACTGGGTCGCACGAACTTGCTCCTGTATGCAAAGAGTCTGTTTAAAAAAGTATCTATATAATATTTAAAAATATACCTGTAAAATAAGTTTGTCTTCAAAGATATATATGCCATTTGATTTGTCGAAAAAACCTCCATTTTTCAATTTTTTGGGAGGGGGTTACATTTAATACAGTTAAAATAATTTAAAAAAAACAAATTTAAGATTCAAAATTTTACCTGAAAAATAATTTTGTTTTCAAAAATTAAAATGCCATTTTATAAATCAAAAAATCCTTGATATTTCAAATTTTTTTTTTGAAAATCGTTAGAGCGGTTTTTTTTTTTAAATTAATTTTGTATCCAATCAATAAAAAATTGCACTTTTGATAATCAAATATTGTTAACGCAATATAAGAGCTCGTTCAGAAAAAAAAATTATTGAAATCGGTTCATAAGTTGCTGAGAAAATTAAAAAACAAAGAAACGGTTCTATGAGCGGTACCTTTCCTGAGCAATACAAAAATATGTTTTTCTTATTAAAAGAAGCCAAGTTAAAAAATGAAATTTTAGAGAAAGTTTAAAAAAAAACTATCGGTTTGTTTTTGAGAAAATTCGAGTTTTCGTTTTTTGACCAAAAAAATTGTATGGGGGCCACTGTTAGTTTTGATCTTAAAAAAAATGAAAAAAACGCCTAACGCAAATCTGCTCAAAACCTTAACTTCCAAGTTTGAACTCAATCGACCCAATGGTTTAGGCTGTAGGAGCGTGGACAGACAGACAAAATTGACCGGACGGAATCGCGGGACCCACTTTTTTCGACTTCTCTACCATCCTAATATCATGTTTGATTAAAATCTCGAGTTCGAAATTTTGCACGAATGCAAAACTTGCCATATAGTTCCTATATGTCGCAAGTAAAAAATTGTGTGGTTATTTTTTAATATGGCAATTTAAAAAAGTTTAAATTTGGTTGACCCCAAATATCTCTCGAATTAATAACGCACTCGACTTAAATTAAATTTCATATTAAACATTATAACGTGTTGTAAAAACTAAATCAACAAATATTTTGCACACATAATATTTAATCCATAATAACTGCATACATCAAAGAAAAACGTTTTTGACGCCTGGAAACGAAAAATCTACAAAAAAACTTTTCAAAGTTTGTAAAAATTGATTTTCCAAACGAATACTTTGTAGACAATTAAAGATTTTGGCTTTAAAATAATTGTATCTAATGAAAATCATTGTTTTTAAAATTTTGTATAATATAAAAAGAATCCGATTGCCAGCTTTCAGTGTCAAAAATACTACACAAAATTGGTAAAACCTGGTTTTCGAATAAAATAGTCACTAAAAAAAACAATCCAACCAAAATGCAATAATTGAACATTTTTTTTACTAGAAAAATCAACTGATACAAATATTTTTCGACTTAAGTCTCTTGAAAACAATGAATGATATTGACATATAAGTTTTTTATCTTACATTAAATATTGGAAATATCGATATACGGACGCAAATCGCAAATGACAAGTTATCAGCTTGTTTTAAGTTTTTTTTAGAAGCTTGTTTATTTTATCAAAAACATTAAAAATGAATATTAACTTTAATATTTACGGACTTCATAACTCGTTCATTCTCATAAAAAGAAGTTAACAATACTTTACTGTAGATTTTTTTTAATAGATTTAGCCGACAAATTTATAAGATAAGTGATACTTTTTTTAAATCTCTTTTAAAACTAACTTCAACCATGAAAACTTGAAAAGTTAAAAAATACAAACACAAATTGTCCAATGCATATTTTAAAAAAAGAATCCGATCTTTAAAATCTAAAAGCACCGTTTTTTAGTTAAAGTACTTTAAAATATTATTCAAAAATTGTATCAAATTGTGTATTACTAATTCACAATTGAATTTTAATGCAAATGCTTTGTGTAACTTCAAGTCCCATTTTTAAAGATTAAATAAAATCAATTTTTATCATTTTGTTATTAATTGTAAAAATGTTCACATTAAATTTGAAATGTATAATTATAACAATGCAACCCGAACGATACCTTCCTTTCTTCAATTCAGTTGAAAATAAATGGTTACATCCCACCTATAATAGCAACTTCAGTACAACTTAATAGAATACAGAAATAGAATCCTAATTATTTCAATTCATCCTTTATTTATAGTTAGAATATATCCACTTTCTCAGATTATATACATAAAATATACCTATATATGTAATATACACAAAATCACTATGAACATAATGTATTTATTTTTGTTCCTTAATTAATGGTAGGAACACCCCTTTAATTAATTTAATTGCGTAACCTTAATAAATTAACTTTGATTCATGACTTTCATCACTTGTAAACATTTATTATGTTCCCACTTCTTCTTTATCTATATATTTTTTTTTTTTTTTCTTCAATGCCCTGTCCAGTCCAGTTCAACTCAAATTATTCTTATTGCTTTTGATCTTCCTTAAGGAAAACAACAACAAAAACAAACTAGTTACGAATTGAATACAAAATTCTTTAGAGAAACAAAAATAAAATAAAAAATCTTAAAGAAAAATATTCTTTTGACTTATTTATACCACTAAATAAAAATACAAAAATAAAAACTCAACTATCATCATTGGCCAACGCAGCAAAACTTAAAAAGAGAACTCTGGACATAATAAGTTGACATCATTCCAACGTGCAAGATAACAAGACTTACAAGTTCAATGTCATCGCATAAATAAAGAGACTGCTGTCTTTGTATATGTATACATAAGTATGTTGTATGTTGTTAGTGTTTTTATTATTTATTTTCTTATTCCCTGTTGCATTACAACTTGAAACTTTAGAACTTCACAAGGATATTTCAGAACACTCAAAGAAAAAACTTTGTGCAATTAAATATCTCTGTAGTTATTTTTCAAAAGAGTCTTAATTTTCATAGAAATAAATATTTATCAAATCAAAGATAAGTGTCCTTAGAATGCTTTAGACTGTGCTTTTGTCAACTTAAAAACCATTGAGTTATCACTACTGATATGAAACAAGCTTTCCTTAGTATATAGAAAGAAAAGAAAACTTTTCTAGAATTCTTCGAAATATACTTCTTCACCATTTCAAAATTAAAAGCTTAAAATCATTGTTACCAAACAGGTTCTAAATGTCTTATAGAGTGTAAGTTTTAAAGGATGAATAGATTAAGATTTTTTTAGTAGTACCCGTGGCATGATGGTTAGTGCGTTGGACTATCATTCGAGATGTTTTGGGTTAAATACCTGCCTGTGCCATAAAAACCTTTTTTTACAGGTACTGCATCTTGCGAGGAATTGACAAATCATCCAAGAGCAATACTTGTCATGAAAAGCGCTTTTTCAAATTAGCCGTTCGGATTCGGCTAAAAATTGTAGGTCCCCTCCATCCCTCGCAACAGTACTCGCACACAGGAATGGTTGATAGTTGTAAGTCACTAGGCCCTAGTTTTCAACGAACTGTACATAATTCATTTTATTCAGATACAGATTTTTAAGATATTTGTGTCTGAGTCTTTAGTCGAAAAATTACATGATATTGACAAGAAAGGATATTTTGGCCATTATTTGAATTTATTTTCGCTGACTATAGTACACTAAGCTTTACATATTGACTTTCACACTCACATCGCTCCTTTTTGGATATGGTACTGCAACGATAAAATTTAATAAGCTCATAAAATTCCGATCTAAATAGCTTTGTACAATGGGGAATAAGAATCTAAGTGTATCGCTAAAGTGAGGTATGCTCTCCTTGTCACTATCTATCACTGACACAACCAATTGATGTCGCAAAACTAGGCTTAAGATGTTTGGGTTTTCTGAGACCATGCAAGAGATATTTCTCTCCTTCTGAACTGGGAATAATATACAACCAAAACTTAAATCTCATGTCTCTAGCTTATTAAAGCCTATTTTAAAGTTTTCAATAAAGAGCTTATACAATTTCGTAACAATAACACCATTGACCCATTGAGTACGTCAATCAATAATAGTCCTTAAGATGCTCAAACATCATTATCGCTATTTTAATGTACGATTACTTACTTACTCAAGGTGGCGCTGAAGTCTTCTAAGGTTTCTCCTAACAAACTTCCCCATCTAGCTCGATCCCTAGCTAGAAGTCACTTCCGAAGTACTTTTCTCTCAAAACGAATCAATTTGCTTTGATCCGCTTTTGTCGTAGTCCATGGTTCTGCATTGTATAGCAGGACGAAGATGATAAGGATCTTATATAGCGACACTTTGGTTGCTCGAGCCAGGGCTTCACTACTAAACTGCTTTCTTAACCCAAAGAAACAGTAGTTAGCAAGAGTAATTCCTCATTTTATCCCAGTGCTGATATTGTTTTGTGCGTTCATAGCGAAGCCTAGGCAGACAAAGTCTTTAACTACCTCACAATTACGTCAATTGATGGTGACGTTTTAACCGAGACATCCGTCGGTGTTGTAAGTCCTTTCATGGTAACAGCACGTACTTTGTTTTGCGTTCATTAACCGCTAAGCCCGTTTTGTCACCTGTGCCTCAATACTCAAAAAAGCCCCATTGATATCCCCCTGAGTTCTTCCGATTAGGCAATGTTATCAGCAAATGTCAGTAATTTGACAGACGTTTTAAAGATAGTGCCTCTAGGGTTGACGTTGGAGCTTTGCACTATTCTTTCAAAAACTATGTTAAAGAAATCGGTTGACGGTGCATAACCTTGTCCGAAGCCTTTTTTGACATCGAACGGTTCGGTTAAGTTGTTTCCAAACTTTTGTGGAGTAGCACGAATTATCAATGGTCATCCAGCACAAACGGATGAGTTTGACAGGGATGCCAAAACTAGACATGTCTCTGTTTAGCTCGTTCTTGTAGATGCTGTCATTTGCGGCCTTGAAAAAAGTAAGTTGCATTCCTGCCCTTAAACAGTTTAACCGTAAAACTCGCGCTTCTAAGAATGCCCATCAGTTTACTCTAAGGAGCAACAGGGATTCAATCGTTCTTCGTGCATGTTGTTACCACGTTTTCTCTTTTCTTGTCATTGCAATTTTCAAGATTTCAAAACTTTCCTCCACCTTTCTCATCCCTTTCTTTTTCTCTAACATATTAAATGTGTGCAAACCTCTTTGATAAAATCAGTTTATAATGTTTATAAATAATTTGTTTAGATAAACATTTTTTTAATTTATTGTTCATGAAAATCGATTTACTTCTTGCATTTTTCTAGTAAATATTTTTAACCCCAATTATCATTCTAAGCCAAGTTTACGAATTGTTCGTAGAAAATTAAATCATCAAAATTCATGATTTAAATTATAGAATAAAATGATTTAAGCTGAATTCGTCTAAAATTCAAAAAATTTGATAATAATATTTAATATGCCATCACAATCGAATTTTGAAAAAATTTTCTCTCAGTGCATCGAAAAAATAAAAATAATACATCATTTCGTACGTATCAACTTGTAGTTGGTGCAGACAGAGTGGAGTTAAGATACGTAGAAAATACATCTCTTATACAAGTCGTCCAATTTATTGAGTTATATAAAAGTAAATATCTATACATTTTAAAGGATACTTGCATAGGTAGGTACTACAACAAAAAAAGTACTGCTGTAGTACACCATAGATCTTTTATTTATTTTTTTAATTAATTTTTACTTGTTTTTTATATTTTTTTCAACTTTTTACAACTTTTACTGACTGTAAATAATGAGATTTAATTTTCATATGACAGCTGCAGCGTTCCCACATACATAAGATAACCACATTAGTGTAATTATGCATTTTCTGTCCAAATGACCCACAAGCTACCCACGCTTAGCAAAATCTACATAAAGCTAAAGCTGTTGCAGGCGCAGAGGTATAAAAGTGCCTGCGTGATTTGCCAACTTGACTGACAGAACGGTCATTTTAGCAGTCAGAAGAATTAATGATTCCATTATCTTTCATCATGGGACTGCATCACTACACTATACACACTATATCCTATAGGTACGAGTAGATAGGTATGTAGGTATAGGTACTACTATAAGTTCAGCGGCATCAGAATACAGAGGGATAGCCTTTCCGCTCGTTTGGAAGTTAAGATTCAATGTCAGATATTTCGTATCTATGTAAACCTACATATACATATGTATACTCGTATGTGTATACAATTTTGTTTACTTTTGTGTATAATTATAATCGATGCCACATAATATCCTGAGTGACCATCAAATTGTTAACCCAATATAATATGGATTGTGTTAAATGGTACATTGTTTCCCATCCGTCATTATTTAATGATTCGCGTCAGCATTAATGTTAAAACATAATTAATGAAGTAAATATCTATGTTGTAGGTATTTTCCCGTATCTGAGAAAGGCAAAGATCTAAAGGGAATTAGCGAAATCCGAGTATAATATGTTATTATGCTATATAGTGTCCGCCCTTTGAAGTCTATGCACCTAATGACCTTTTAATGAGCTTTTAAGATATTTATTAGCCCATTCATCATGTATACATTTGAGAAAAATATTATTAAGTTATTACTTTAAAAAGTTTTATAGTAACTATGTACTTTTTTATCTTTAAAGAAAATATTAACAATAAGATATTTAAATTACTTGATGTACCTTGGAAAAAATAACGTAGGCAGTATTTCATAAAACGATATAAAAGATTTCATAAATATTTTGGTATACGATAGAAGATGGATGTGCTTAATTTTCAAGATTACTTCTGGTCAAAAATGTCAATTTGACTTTAATGGGGGCAAGTATAGATAAATGGAACGATATTCTTTTCTTAAAACTTTACCACACTAACTTTTCTGTAATTGGGCTCTTGCCAAAATGAATTCTACTCAAAACGATTTGGAATGCATAATATACAAGTTACTTCCCTGCAACTTGAAATTAAAAAAAGGTGTATCATTAGATTTTATGATCATTAAGTGTTAACCCATTAATTTTTTTCTACTTGAACAGATATGTATTTACTATAAACCGAAAATTGGTTATTTTTACGTTTGGAGCTTAATTATGGTAATAGTTAAGGGTTTTTAAATAAGGGCGTTTAGATGTTATGTGAAGATTTCGTGGGGTTTGCTGTGTGGCACGTAGCACCGTCCTGCTGGAACCACATGTCGTCTAGGTTAGGTTAGGTTAGGTTGAGGGGCTGACAGTTGATGTCTTTACCGTCACACTTAGATCAATACAGATCCATTGTGATACCCGTGAGTATTGCTACTCAAGCTAATAAGAAAAACCTATGTGTTTAGTTATAGTCAAGCCATTTAGAGGCTTTGATGAAAATCAGAATGTTAGTACCTGGCGTACTAGAGAGTTCTTCTAAATCCCCGAAGAAATAGTTGCCAAGCAGTTACTTTCTTTGATGAAATAGTGCGGGACTGTGACACAGAAAGTGCGAAGTGTCTTCATGCACCTCCTCGTCACCGCATCCTCTGCATAGATCATCATGTCGTCTAGGTACATATGGTTCACTTTGGGCCATAAGAAATTAGTTACCATCGTTATGTAGCGCTCGCTGTTCATGGTGACCGCCTCAGTAACATTGTTTTCAAAAAAGTACGGATCAATTACGCCGCCGGCCCAAAATACACACCAAATGGTAACTTTTTGAGGATGCGTTATCTATCACCTGGTAAACCTCGCGTGGGTTGGTGTCGTTCCATATACGACAATTCTGCTTGTTAACACAGCCATTTATCCAAAAATACGGCTCGTCGTCGTCACTAAAGAAGATTTTTCGGAAACGATTCGAAGCCCAGCGAACAAACGGCGTTGTATATGGTCATGAAATTTAAGCTCCTGGCTCAGTTGGATCTTGAACGGGTGTAGGTTCAAGTCCCGACGCAAAATTCGCCAAGTTGAAGTCTGCGAAAGGCCAGGTTCTTGTGCACGACGTTGAATAGACTGCCTCGTGTTCTGCTGGACATATGCATTCCAAATCGTTTCGTCTGGGTTCGATCCCTGCCTGTGTCAACTAAAGTTTTATTCCGGGTACTGCCTCTTGCGAGGAATTGACAAATTCTCCAAGCGTAATTCTCGTCATGAAAAAGTGCTTTCTCAAATTTGCCATTCGGATTCGGCATATAAACTGTAGGTCCCCTCCATCCCTGCAATTACTCGCACAGGAATGGTTAAGAGTTGTAAGTCACTAGGACCTGGTTCTTACGGGCTGTTATGCCACTTATTTATTTACTTTAGTTAACAATGCAGTCAATATCAGTTTAAATTTTACTGGCATCTAATGGAGAGATACTTTGCATAAGAAATATAATTTGGCAAATCATTAATAAAATGAATAAAAAGGAGTGGCCCAAGGTGGCTGCCTTGTGGTACACCTGAAAATGTATTATTTCATTTGATAAAACATCACCAACTAAATAACTTTTAATCCAATCAAAGAGAGCCGAGTGCAACTCTAGTAGCTCAAGTTTTTTCAAAAGAATATTGTATTGCACACGTTCAAATGCCTTTTGAAAAATGGGTGTAAGTAACGTCGACTTGTAAGCGATTTTCTAAACAACTAAGACAATAATTCGTTAATATTGATAAATTGGTTGCCGTCGACTCATAAGGCCATGCTGATGCTGAAATATGATTTCGAAGTTTCGGCAATAGGTCTATTATTTTCCACAGATAACTTAGATCCAGAGTAATTAGGAGTAATCAGAGAATGTTTCCAATTATCTAAAAAAATACATTCTCACAAATACATGTTAAAAATATAACACAGCGGGGCTGATAAATTGTATTTATAAAACTTTAAAAGAAGTGGAGGAATATTATCTGGTGCAGCGGAAAAACTTTTGTCCAGAAATGATAAAGCTGACAACAATATATCTATAGATAAACATAGGCTACCAGCATTTATATTAGAATTGAAAATATTGAAATCTTGTTCATGATTTACATATTCTCAAGTCAGCAAAATTTGATTGGAAAAATAAAGCAACATTATTAAAAATATCACTTAAGTTCTCTGAAAAGGCAACTTTGTATGCTACACTTGATGGAATCCCAATCGATTTTCTTTCAGTATTCAAGAATGACCAAAAAGCTTTAGAATTACTCTTTATTTTCGACTCCAGAGACTAAGTAAATGTTTTTAAAATTTATTATGATCGTTATATAATTTCTGACAGTAAAATATTCCATTAATTTTTTTTTTGTAAATGGTGGTTAAATTTTAAGGGCCGATGTTGATTTTGAATAAAACACAAATTATTAATGACATTTTTGTCATTTCTTTTTTGTAATGATAATATAGGTATGGTTCAATTATGTATGGTAAAAAATATCGGCCCAAATTGTCTTCTTTTAGCCCTTGAGTTTTTGCTGGCAATTCAACGTACACGTTATAGTTCAAATAACTTCAAAGGAAGAAGTCCAACGGTGTCAAATCACATTGGTAGCCTATTAACATCGCAACCACGTGAGATAATACGGCCCTTGATTTTGTCGTGCATAAGTGTTATTGTTTCGTAAGCTGTGTGATAAGTAGCACCGTCCTGTTGAAACCACATATAGATAGTGGTTATTTACATGTGGTGGATTTGAGTTTATAAACATCGAAAATATAAGATTAAGGCTTTAAAGGGAACTAAAAAGATCAATGTGGGTCATATCTCAGTCTCTTTTTATTTTTTATGCAAATATTAATGCTCTTTGAACTGAACTTATTTGCTAGAATTTTGTTTGTATATAGGTAATCCTTAGAACTCAAGTGTATAATTGAACCATTCTACTAGAACGTATGCATTTTATTTGCGTTAAAATCTCTTCGTACCTACCTAATAAAATATTCTAAGAACCCAAAACTTATTTATTAATAATTCAAATTTAATTACCGTACCAGAAGTTTCACGGCTAATAAAATAGAGAGAAAACATAAAAGTCAAAGGACTTAGAAGTATCTGTGTACCCCTGTTTGTTGGTAGGTATATATACATCAAGAATGCATCACGGTTTGAATTTTAAGTATAAATGATACCTTCATGTGAATGACAACTTATAAATTTTGCAGAATTCAATGATACGAACATATCTAGTTAGGAATATGAAACTTATCAATGCATCAGTGCAGTGTGTATTATTGCCTCTATCCCTTGAAATGCTCTCTCCCCCAACAAAAATGACGGAAGGCGAATAGCGTCAATCACAAATCCACTTTAAAACCTTCCTATGTACATATACCTATAACAGTTAGAATAGCAACAGAAATATCAGCAACTGACAACTGTGCGTAAACGTACAAAATTTCTGCATTTTATAGCTTTGCATTTAACCAATAATTCCTACGCATATGTTCTGTTCGTATTGAAATTGAAACATTTTATCCTTCACAGTAGGTGTATGAGTATAGAGTTAGATATACAATATCTATACAGCCACCAACCGATAGCTTGTGTAAGGAATAATAAACATTGCAACGTGACATGAATTTTGCTGACGTAATACTTCTGATTCTATTTGTAGCATGTATGTATGTATATAGATTCTGTTGAATTCAACGTGAGGTGAAAGTATTGATATGGCATATTTTGTCCTCTTCTTTAGATTTTTATAACTATACCTCCCTTCATCAGAATCATATCAATTAAATACCTGCTATTAAAAACATAATAAAATCGAAGTCTATGGTATAGACACAAAAAAAAAAATATGTATAGAAAACAAATGAAATGCAATTAAATATTTCAATGGTATCATTTGTAAGCTTTGTGCAAAATAAAATAAAAATTTATTTTTATTTTTCAACAAGAGATCCGTATACAAGGGAATTATGACAGTTGATTGGATGATTGTTTCGTCAATAAGTTCAACACAAACGTCATAATTATATATTTAAATATAAAGAGATATTGCATAATTACAGTAAACTCAACACCAGGAGATGTTACACCCATATTACTCCATATGACCCCACTGTTAAAATAATTTAAAAATAAACCCTATCGCATTATCAACATTTTGTCTTCACTAAAAATGAAGGGTAACTTTTAGGAAGTGTGAATGAAGCTTGTTATAAGTTCAGCTTTTTGGACATTTTCAATGTCTATTTTTTGTAGTTGAGTAACGAGGCTTAATCTAAGTGAAAGACAAGCGAAATAGGATCTAAAATAGAGCTTTGAAAATGATAAACTATAAATCGTTAACCGAAACATTTACATCTCTCGAACACCGCTGAAATGTTTCATGCCTTTCGTTGCTGTACAGATATTTTTACGAAAAATGTTCTGTCGAATTGCATTCTCCCCCTTAAACAATTCAGCCGTAATACTACTGTCGTGTCAGAGGTCTTGGGTTTAATCCATACCTGTGCCATCTAAAGTTTTTTTTTCACGGGCAATGCCACTTCTCGATTTGTGTTTATCCTGAGTAGATTTGATTTTGTCTCGTTTCAGGCTGGTCAACTTTTTAACGGTAACCTGGCTGTTCGGATTCAGCATACAAACTGTAGGTCCCCTCCAACTCTGACATGACTCGCACACAGAAACGGTTGGAAGTTGTAAGCCACTAGGCCCTGGTTGCCTAAGGACTGTTATTCCACCTAATTAAGTTTAATTGAATTTAATTTACACTATTTTCGCTTAAGCCAACTTAAGTTCTTTTTACATATTGGCAAAAATCTTCTTAATATAAGACAAAATTTAAATATTTTCCAATTTTTAAGCTACAAAAAATTAATTATATTTTACATAATATATTTTCAAATTTAGGTGTTTAATTATAGAAAAAAATATTTGTTTGTATTATTTTAATGATTAAAATTATTTCTTGCTTGTCATATACTTTGTATTTCCTTATTAACATCAATACATTATTGTTTCTTCTATAACTAAATTGTATTTCTTAATTATTGTCAACATATCATACTTTTTTATTAATAAGGATTGTAAACAATACGTGATCCCATGTTGGGCATATTATTAAATTATTTCTTTATATAAGGAATTTGACAAATTGTCATTACTAATACCGTGATTTACATAGATTATTAAACCAGGATTATTCATAATTCTGATTTATTTAAGCTTTCAATTATGTTCCTCTCTGCAAACACAGCACATTCCTTCAGCAACGCTACTGTATAAGACCTATACAAAAATTATTTAAGACATTACATTTGTGTTCTTATATTTCAATGAGTATTTTATAAACACACCTTGAAGTTTTATTGTTAGCTTTGATTTGATTGTGTTAGATGTTGATAATAATAATGATGAAGATGATGATTCGTTCTGTTCTCAAAGTGACAAAGTTATTTTTCTCGTTTTATGATGGATGATGATTGAGTGTACAACAATGAATCATTTCCGTTAAAACTAGTGAAGGAATTTAATATGTGTCATTCAATATTAAAAAGTTAGCATTTTGAGTAGAATATATTTGTTTCGTGATCAAAATTAATTATACGACAGTGTATATGTATACAATAGGTAAGAATACAAATATAAAAAATGGAAATTTATTTCAGAAGTCATGTTAACAAGATTTCAAAATATCAATCATTTTCATTAATAATAGTAAATTATGTAGTCGAACTGACAAAACTAAATTTGCATTCAAATTTTTAAGAATTGGATTAAAAAATGTAATTAATATAAAAACTAGGATTAAACAAATGCGTGCGTGAGTTGATGCGAGTGTAAATTCTTAATTTATAATTGACACATAATTACGTTTATTTGTTGGTTAAAAACTTCACATCATCGACGATAGTTTTTTTGGCTTTAATTAAAAAAGTTTTTTTTATTTTGTATTTTCCCGCATTCATGTGTTGCCAAAGTTAAAGATGTTTGTGTTTATTTGAAATGAAATCAAAAAATACATATTTTCTCTTTATGTATCTTAGCTTTATTAACGCTAAAATTAATGATAACATACACTAACATGTATACCTACTCATATATTTTAATTCTGTTTTTACTTGCAAATGTATAGGAACTGGCATTCGTAAAAAATTCAAACTCGAGATTTTAATCAAACATGACATTACGATGGTTGAGAAGTCGAAATAATTATAGGTCCCTAGATTTTGTCTGTCTGTCCCCGGGCCTAATATTGGGTCGATTGAGTTCAAACTTGGAAATTATATAAGATAATTTTTTTTATGACGAAGAATAATCGAAATTTCCATACAAGTTGTTTGTCTAAAAAGTAAATTTAAATGTTTTTAAAAACGAACCGCTAGATTTTTATCAAATGCTTTCTTAATTTGGCTTCTTTCAATAAAAAAAATATTTTTGTATTGCTCCCGAAGGGTATCCCCTTATAAACGGTTATTTTTTTTTAAAGTTTTCTCAAGAACTAATCAACCGATCTTAGCATTTTTTTTTCTGAACAAGTTCTTATAATGTCTCAATAATATTGATGATTAAAAATGTCATTGCTTTTATTTTTGACTTTCAAAAAAATTATTCAACAATTTATTCTTGAAAATGGTTGATTATTAACTTCCCATAGGAAGTTATTGTAATCGGTCCGATGTGTCAAATTGAAAATTTTGACATTTCTCGACGTTTTAAGGTCAATAGAGTTGAAACAAAAGATTTTTAGAGAGATGTGTGTGCATGCGTGTGTACGTACATACGTTCGTACGTCCGTACGTTGGGGAAGTCCATAGCTCAAGAACCAGTAGAGATGTCGATATAAATTTTGTTATAGAGATAATAATGCATTAAGGACTCTCAACAAAATTTCGTGGGTGGTTTTTTTACCATAGCAATTTCAAAAAAGGTGAATATTTTGGTTAACCCTAAATATCTCACGAACCAATAACGCTAGAAAATTGTATGAGCATAAAATGACTTTATCTGCAACGAAGAATAACGTTTTTGACATATGGTAAAATGTTGAGAAAAGTCGAATTGACAATTTTTATTATACAAAATAATAACCTAAAAAAACATTACTCCAAGTTGGTAAAAATTGATTTTCGACTCAAATATCTTTTCAAAAATTTGAGATTATGGCTTCAAACTAAGTTTATCTTATAAAACATATTGCTTTCAACATTCGGAAAATTTTTAAGAAAAATCGAATTGACAGTTTTTGTACAAAAAATAAAAACCTAACAAAAAAATAAATACAAGTTGGTAAAAATTGATTTTGGACTCAAAAGTCTTTTAAAAATTATTGTTTTCAACATTCAGTAACATTTTGAGAGAAATCCAATTGACAGTTTTTTAACAAAAAATTAAAAACCTAACAAAAAATTAATAAAAGTTGGTAAAAATTAATTTTCGACTCAAATATCTTTTCAAAAATTAAAAATATTGGCTTCAAACTAATTTTATCTCACAGAAAATATTGTTTTTGACATTCAGTAGGTTTTTATAAAAATCAAGCACTCAGTTTTTTCATAAAAAATTAAAATCTACAAAAATTAGTTCGCAAATTTGGTAAAAATTGATGTCCAGTTCTCGATATCTCGTGAACAATAGAAGGTATTGACTTCAAATTCATTTCATTCATCCAATTTGTATTTTTTTATATAAGAAATAAAAACTTTTAAGAAATGCTATTAAAATTGGTAAAAATTGGTTTTCGAGTAAAAATTTCGTTAAATAAAATAGATTTTGAAATCAAACTATTTCACTATATGCTGAATATTGTTGGTAATTTTGAAATTTTTAAGAATAATTCAACTGACAACTCTTTTAAAAAAACACGAAAACCTTCAAACCTTGTAAGCAAGACAATTGGACAGACGGGATGGGAAGTTATCATTGTGAGTCGTATCCTCGCCCCTTTTTTTTAAGAAATTGAAATTTAAAACATATATTAACAGGCTCTAAATAACTGCATACTAAAATTAATTTCAAACTAAAATCTTAAATATTGTATATATACAAAAATAATAAAAAAAAAACTCTGTAATGATCTTGCAATGCAAATTTAGAAAAATTAAGGTTATTTTTGAGTAATCAAATGGCGTTTAAATTTTTGAAACCAAACTTTTTTAGTAGGAAAATTTTTAAATTTCAAAATACAGGAAACATTTTTTAAACAGACTCTTCAGATTCATGAGCAGGTTCATGCAACCCAGACGTGCATTATATTTAAAACAGAAGGATACTAAAGGATTTTATTTTAAATAAATCATAATTTAATAAATAATAATAAGTCTAACAAAATCGAAGCATAACCAAAAGGTTGATTATTCGCTTGAGAAAGCCAACATGGCTTGGAATCATCAATTTTTAATACGAATTACAGTTGTCCAAATATATTGAAATTTTAACTCAAAATTCTTAGTTTAGGAAAAAAAATTTGTAAGACAGAATTTTTATAATAGAATGTTGACCCAGTCAAAACTTCACTCCCAACCTGCTCAAGGAATCAAAAAAAAAAAAAAAAGCTATCTACTTTTTGCTATCGAATATTTTTCTTAAGAACTATAAACTGCCAATAAAAACCACAATCAAATTTGTCACAAAAACTTTACTCCAAATCAGACAAGTGGATCACCAAACTGTTTATAGTTCCTATATTACAAAATTTTACACGAAAATTAAAAGAAGAAGTTCAAAACTAAAATTTGTATAGTTCTGGCTATATTTCAAAACATACCTAACATACAGAATTATTTTTTGTAAATACGTTAATTTTCTTATGTGTTGAATTATTATATTTTTTTTTTCTATTAGATCTCTTTTTTTCCTTTGAGTTTTGAAGAAAACTCATTTCAGTCAACTTTTTGATAAGATTTCGATTATAAATTAAATTTATAATGTTATTAAGAGTAAAAAAGTTATCACTTCTGTTTTATTTTTCAAAATGTAACACATGTTATTTTCCAGGTTTCGTATTTTTTATTTTTTATTTCACACTTATTTTTTGAATACAAAATGTCAATATTATAAAGCCAAAATGAATAAGGCCAATCTTATATTAAATGCAAATAAAATTTCCAAAAACACAATTTTAAACCACATCACAGTCAATACAAGTAACATCTCAGATGTATGACGGTCAATAAATTATAGCTTTATGTTTATAACATTGTCTATATTGTTAATCTTGATTAAGACCTTTACAACTTAATATAAAATCAATAAAAAATCGTATATTCAACTCCAATAAGCTATATATTTTTCCATTGATTTGATAACGGATATATGTAATAACGGATCTCAATAAAAATTCCTTGTGGACTCTTCATTTTATATACATAATTCTATGGGAGGATTAACTTCATAAATAATATAATATTATTGAACTTTTTTTTAGTATCTAATAATTTTTGGAAATATTCCAGCTTGATGACAATTTCACTTCCGTCAGAAAATTATATATTTTACGTAATGCGTAGTGATTTCTAGGTAATAAAAATGTATTCACAACTGCGCATCACACTCACTTTTTGCTTTGAAAAAAGAAAAAATAAATATCTATATACAAGTTCTTCAAAGTTAAATGAGCGTGCATGTGCGTCGTTGGTCGTCCGTCGGCGATTACAAAATCGAATCTTGTTTGTTGTCAACTTTGCTATATAACAAGCATAGTTATCGGGATGGGATGCAAGAAATTGCAAAATTTAAAAGCAGTTGGCTCTTGCGGTTTATATGTTTGATAGTGTTGCCAACCACGAAGATAAAAGTAGAGCAAGAAAAATGTAAAATCTACAATTGTACATAGCTTCGGTTAAAATAACAAAACAATTATAAAAAAAGAGTCTGGGATGCGATCCACACTGATAACTTCCCATCCTGACTGTCAATTTGTCTTGCTTAAAAGTTTGTAGGTTTTCGTGCTTTGTTAAAAAAGTTCTCAGTTGAATTATTCTTAAAAATCTAAAAACTACCAATAATATTTTGCATATATAATGAAATAGTTTGATTTCAAAATCTATTTTTGTTAACGAGATTTTTAGTCGACAACCAATTTTTACCAACTTTAGTAGCAATTCTTAAAAAACAATTGTTTCTTGTATAAACAAATACAAATTGGATGAATGAAATTAATTTGGAGTCAATATCTTCTATTGTTCACGAGATATCGAAAACCGAACATCAATTTTTACCAATTTTGCGTACTATTTTTTGAAGATTTTAATTTTTTATGAAAAACTGACTGTTGGATTTTTATAAAAAATGTACTGAACGTCGAAAACAATATTTTCTGTGAGACAAAATAAGTTTGAAGCCAATATTTTTAATTTTTGAAAAGATATTTGAGTCGAAAGTAAATTTTTACTAAGTTTTAGTATTGTTTTTTTTAGGTTTTTAATTTTTTGTATCAAAAAACTGTCAATTCGATTTTTCTCAAAATTTTACCTAATATTGGAAACAATATTTTTTAAAAGATAAAATTAATTTAAAAATAATTTTTTGTTATTTATTTTAAAGTCTTGAAAAGATATTTGAGTCGAAAATAAATTTTTACCAACTTTTATTAATTTTTGTTTAGTTTTTATTTTTTGTAAAAAACTGTCAATTTGATTTTTCTTATAATTTTACAGAATGTTAAAAATAATATTTCTTATAAGAAAAAAATTGTTGGAAGCCATAATCTTAAATTTTTGAAAAGATATTTGAGTCGAAAATAAATTTTTACCAACTTTTATTAATATTTTTTTAGATTTTTATTTTTTGTAAAAAAAACTGTCAATTTGATTTTTCTTAAAATTTTACAGAATGTTAAAAACATTATTCTTCGGTGCACAAAATTGTTTTGGAGATAAAATCATTTCTTGTTTGTAAATTTTTCGAGGAAAATAATATTTTTGTTTCAGTTTTTTTGATTTATAAAAAAAACCGTTAATTAAAATTTTTTTAAAAAATATATTTGTTTGGTATCACGTTACAATATATAATATAAAATTTAATTCAAGTCTCTAGCGTTATTGGTTCGTGAGATATTTCGGGTTAACCAAAATTTTCAACTTTTTTTTAAACTGCTATTGTAAACAAACCACTGACGCAATTTTCATGTATATTTTCTGTATAACAAAATTTATTTGAAGTCGATATCTCTACTGGTTCTTGAGCTATAAACGACGAAAAAAACTTCGCTCACGTATGGACGTACGATCGTACGTACACAAGCACCCACAGACATCTTTCTAAAAATCTTTTATTTCGAATCTAGGGGCCTTGAAATGTCGAGAAATGTCAAAATTTTTAATTTGACAAATCGGACCCATTACAATAACTTAATATGGGAAGTTAACAAAGGGTGCAAGAATGACAAACATTGAATTTACAAAAAATAGCTTCAAAATAAAAAAAAAATTAAATATATCGTAGATCATAAATAAATCAATGTTCATTCATAAGAAAGCAAATTGAATTTTATTTTAAAAAGCAGAATTAAAATAAGTGAGTATACGCCTTAGTGAAAATTTACATTCCATCATTGTTTTTAGCGTTAATATCAACATCAAATTACGTACGCATCTTTTTCATCTTAATGTTTATTTTAATCAAATCCCTCAAGATCAAATTTTATAAAATTTAATTTAAAAAGAGGAACAGTACACAATATTAAAACTGAAATGGCAACACCCATCACAACTTGTGTGTTGTTCTATGTTTGTTTCTTCAAGAGCCTATATCAGACAACATGTCTATCGAACGACGGACGATGCTATTCCGATGCAAACGGACACAAAAAAAAACCCTGAGAATTGACGATAAATAGTTAAGGCCTGTCCACATAATCTCATGCACATGCGAATGGACGGACGCAGGATACAGCAACCCCACCACCAACACCACCACCACCACTTTAGTGCCACCGCACCGTAACCGCGACATCACCATCGCCACCAATAAATTTATGAAATTTATTATTAATTCTTGGCTCACTGCCATAATCCAACTGGACTTAACTAGATTTTGGTCCAGGCATAAAAATATATGCATACAGCGATTACATGGGAGAAAATTTACCTCGTTAGGTAGATATAGGCTTGGGAATATCAAATAATTTATATCATCACCCCTTAAAGTTGTAGTTCTTGCCACCTTAATCGGTGTTGATATCGTCTAACTAAAAGAGAGATCCTATAACAAAGGATATGTCACATGCAATTGGGTCAATAGACAGGGACAGGGTTTGTGATGTATAAAATCTGACACCAACTTGGCTATTATTCGTTCGTATACACGAAGTGCCCTTCCACAAAATGTTAATACATTCTGATAGCTGAGCAAGTCTGTGGTTTTTGCTTCGATAGGTATGTGTTGTGAAAGGTAAATTGGTTGTAAGATCGACAAAATAAGATTCAAAGTTCTTGTCGTTGTCGTTAATAAGATATGCGTAGCGTATATGCCATTGTTTTAGGTTCCTGCTCATTGTTTTAAGACTTTGGTGCAAAGTTTTAGAAAAAAAAAACCTATTTTTAACAGCTAAATATTTTTCTAATAGAAATTTTCTTTAATATTACGAAATCTAATAGGTAATTCAAAATTTTAATAATATTCTAATTATTACGTTTTTATTTCAATCGGTGCATTTGAACACGTTTAAACAGTGATTTCAAGATCTTAGCGCAAGGTGTTAAACAAACCTATTATTTATGGCTAAATACTTTCCTAGTAAACTTTTTTCTAAATATCTAGCAATTTACTAGCTATTCCAAAAATATTTACATTTTGGAACACATCGCAACAGTAACAAGGTAAACAAACCTTAGCAGAACAGAAATGTCAGAAATAAAGAAATCATATGGATTTTGTGACCTGAATTTTAATAAAATGTGATAGCATGATGCTAAAGTCCTTTAAAATTAGCTAAATCGTCTTTATAACTTAGTAACTGACTTAAATGGTTTTAACATTTTACTACAATTTTGGAACGTAAGATTGACGTTTGATTCAATAATTCAGAGTAGGACCATGTTTTGGGTAAGAGGTGATGGTAGGGCCGGCCAATCATGACACAAAATAACTGCGCAAATTGACTTCATAAAAATAAAAATTGTTTTGATTTTTTTCACAGTTAACTGCACAAATAACCCTTTTTATGTTAACATTAATAACCTGTTCAAAACCCCAATATGCACAGCTATTTTTATATTGGGATTATGTTGTGAATGGCCGGCTTAAGGCATGAAGTGCTTCGATTTAGAAAGAGCTGTACTTCGTTGTAAGTATACGTACTAAATATTAAGTACTAAAGCATTAAGTTAGTATTTAATATAATGCATAAGTATTTCAGAACTTGATTTCTTGAGCAGTACTTTCAAAGTCATTCTTAGAACCCCATAATTATTACACAGTTCAAATTACTTACCAAAAAATTGAATCACTGCTTAAGCAGTTATCTTAAAATATTTCAAAATTTAGAATAAAACTCTTGTTCTTAAATTTAATAAGGGGCTTATTTGAGAAAGCTCTTTTCATGACAAGAATTACTCTTGAAGGATTTGCCAATTCCTCGCAAAAGTTAGTACCCTTAAAAAAAATTTAAGGTGACACAGGCAGGGATTGGACCCAAGATCTCTAGCATGACCGTCCTGTGCAAGACCATCAAGCCTCGGTTACTAAATTTAATGATACAAATATAATAAATTAGGTATAGCAACAGTCCGTTGAGAACTATAGCGCCTAGTGAGTAGTGACTTAAAATTCTCAACCATTCCTGTGTGCGCGTAATGTTGTCAGGGATGGAGGGGACCAACAATTTTAAGCCGAATCCGAACGGCTTATTTGAGAAAGCACTTTTCATGACAAGAATTACTCTTGGAGGATTTATCAATTCCTCGCAAGAGGCAGTACCCGTGAAAACAAATTTTAGTTGACATAGGTAGGGATCGAACCCAAGACCTGTCGAATGACAGTCCTACGCACTAACTATCACGCCACGGGTACTACTCGAAAATTTAATGATAATCTGTTGAAAAAGATAGAGTACCAGGGTATTGAAGTACAAAAAATAATGAAGTACTTTTACTTAATTAAACTGTCGTGAATACTTAAGAATTTTGGTTCTCTGTAAAGTTTGAAATGAATACGTAAAATATGGTTGAAAACTACGCACCCACACGTAGTCATTACAATATCTAGATTACTTTTTTCTGCAATCCCAAAAATTCCTCCCTAAACACAAAAAACCCTTAAACTTACCACCACACCATACCGTACATACGAATGGCTAGGCGAAATACAATCCCTAATGAATGGCATGCATTCATTTTGTGGAAAAAGGCAATTTCAGGAAACACAAGTACCATTACCTACATACATATACTATACCTATCTATAGTGTCGATACATTGAATATCGATATCACACATCTGACGATGCGTATGCATGAAGTGCTCTACAAAATAAATCCATGGCAAATATTCCAAATTTGATTTTGGCCAACTTTGAAGTTGTCTTATACATTTCTGGAACCATATCGGTACACGACGACGCACGGTACCTCGTTACCAACTAAAGCAGCTGCAGACCAGCTGCATTTCAAATAACCAGTTCATAGACTCTGTGACCATTGTCCGTTCGTGAAAATGGAAAAATATTTGCACAACACAAATAGCTACATCTGTTGTCCGGACAACAAAGCCACCGCCACCTCCCGATAGCCCACAAATTCTAATCCAATTCCGATTCTGTATAGCTGAGCTGGAGCTAAAGCTGGGGTACCTATATGGCATCAAGTTTTGTTTTATTCACAGTACAGTGAAACTAGCTTGATATCGGTCGTTGCTTGGTGGTGACGAGTACGGGGTGAGTGATGGTGGTGGTGGATCGGTATGCCCACTCACTTTGCCATGCCATGAATGTAGGGGCTTATAGGCTACTATCCAGCCAGCCAGCCAGTCAGTCAACCAACCACCCTGGCAAAAGGGGGAATGGGGTGACAAGCGAGAGGATGTTGGGCGGCATTGATTGGCGGTTTACAAAGGGAAAACTGACAACAATTCCTTTGTTCGTGAACAACAACTTCTTCGTCATCCATCGGCATCAGCATCACTATCGGCTGGACGCACCAGGACTAGACTATAGCTCTAGCTCTATGAACATATTTGTAGGTAGGTAAGTTTGAAGCTGGGAATGGACCATTCGATGCATATATTCCATGCATTTGCCTGATGGTAGAGCGAGCAGTTGTTATGGCCTCAAGCCCGAACTATGTGATTGGGAAAAGCCATAAACCAGTTTCCACGTAATATTTTTCTCTATAGAGAGCACATCAGAGTGTTGGAAAAAGGTAACCAGAAAATAAAAGAGAAGTGGATTACATTGAGCAGATTATGTGTTGGAATAGTTGGCTTTAATGGTTTTATCTTTCGGGCTAAAAATCAAAACAATACAAAATACAAGACTCAGTGAGTATCGATATACATATGTAGATATAGCTATATATCTGTAGGCACTCGTAATATTATGGTATAATGGAACAAATGTTTTCCCTCGATTTTATGGTTGTGATGTGAGTTGATCAAATCTGTTTAAATGCTTGCGGGTTAGGCATTTTGGTCTTTTTGAGCAGGAAAATATTATAGAACCATACTTTGACTGCCGCCAGCCGGAGGAAATGGAAATTCCATAATATTAATTTTTGGTTTTGTTATTTTACTTGACTTTTAATTGCTTTTCAATGAAGGTGGGGTTGAATTTGACACCATCAAAATTATATTTATAATTTTTGTTTTTTAATTTTTGTATTGTCGGTTTTCTTTGATGTATTTCTTTCGCTTCATTGCACGATTAATTATTGAAGCATTTTGTTTTTTTAAATATCTTCAAGAATTTCTTGGGGCTTTGGTTTTCCCAGAAAGTTGAAAACACATATTAAATGTGAATAGAAGCTTAATGAAATCGTCTGTTAGATCTTTCACTTCGATGTTTACAAACTTTTGTTCAAACATCGCAAGCAAAATAATGTATACTACCTAATGAACAAATATATATAAGTATATTTCATTAGATAGATTAATTCATAGGATATTTAAATCAGAAAAATTATGGGTAGTAGCTAAAAAGTGATGGTTTATATTTTGAGTTTTATCATTATTTAATATACATGGATTCAAACTTCTGGACTCTGAAATCATATAAGAAATTGATATTTTAGTTTTGATAATATTTAAGGAAAACTGTCTAATTACATAAGTAGGGAAATATAAAGAATTTAAGGGTCGTGATGCCAAATGGCATAGCATCTTAAAGATGCATTTTAAAGATGAAACTTCTTGACTTTTAAATAAATTTAAGGAACTAAAAAAGAATAAACAAACAATTTACATTTATTCAATGTATGTGACTTTTTCTCTTTTTTCAAAAAAATTATATATACTTAATGCGTATTTACTTATGACATATATTAACTTCAAATAGGAAGTTATTGTAATCGGTCCGAT
This sequence comes from Eupeodes luniger, assembly GCA_951509635.1. Classification (NCBI taxonomy): domain Eukaryota; kingdom Metazoa; phylum Arthropoda; class Insecta; order Diptera; family Syrphidae; genus Eupeodes; species Eupeodes luniger. The sequence goes on from OX608074.1 coordinate 104,503,861, forward strand.
TTGTCGAATTAAAAATTTTGAAGTTTCTCGACGTTTCAAGGCCTCTAGAGTCGAAATAAAAGATTTTTAGAAAGATGTCTGTGCGTGCGTGCGTACGTACGTTATCGTAGAGATATCGACTTCAAATAAATTTTGTTATAAAGTAATAAAGCAGAAAGATGCAGAAATGACTCTCAAAAAAATTGCGTGGGTGGTTTTTTACCATTGCAATTAAAAAAAAGGTGAGAATTTTAGTTAACCCTAAATATCTCACGAACCAATTTAGTTTAAATTATATATTCTAAGGTTTTGCCAAACTAGTATATTTTTGGAAATAGATCCAATTAACGGTTTTCATTTTATAAATCAAAAAACTGACAAAAAATTTTTGTCACCTCGAATATTTTAGGAACAAAAATTATTGTATCCCCAAAATAATTTTGTGCAACGAAGAATAAGGTTTTTGACATTTGGTAAAATTTTGAGAACAATCTAATTGGCAGTTTTTTATGAAAAATAAAAACCTAAACAAATAAACAAAAGTTGGTAAAAATTGATTTTTGACTCAAATATCATTTGAAAATTTTGAGATATTGACTTCAAATTATTTTTATTTTATAAGAAATATTGTTTTCAACATTCACTTAAATGTTGAGAAAAATCGAATTGACAGTTTTTTTTTACAAAAAATAAAAACCTAAAAAAAATATTACGAAAAGTTGGTAAAAATTTATTTTCGACTCAAATATCTTTCCAAATAAATTGATATTATGGCTTCTAACTAATTTTGTCTTATAGGAAATATATTTTTCAACATTCTGTAAAATTTTAAGAAAAATCATATTAACAGTTTTCTTACAAAAAATAAAAACCTTAAAAAAAAATATTAAAACTTGGTAATTTACTTTCGACTTAAATATCTTTTCAAAAATTTAAAATATTGGCTTCAAACTATTTCACAGAAAATATTGTTTTCGACATTCAGTATATTTTTTTTTATAAAAATCCAGCACTCAGTTTTTTCATAAAAATTAAAATCTAAAGAAATAGTAGACAAAATTTTTAAAAATTGATGTTCGATTCTAGATATCTCGTGAATAATAAAAGATATTGACTTCAAATAATTTTTCGTTCATCCAATTTGTATTTGTTTATATAAGAAACAAAAACTTTTAAGAAATGCTACTAAAATTTGAAAAAAATTGGTGTTCGACTAAAAATCTCGTTAACAAAACTAGATTTTGAAATAAAACTATTTCATTTTATGCAAAATATTGTTGGTAATTTTGAAATTTTTAAGAATAATTTAACTGACAACTTTTTTAACAAAAAACGAAAACCTACAAACTTTTAAGCAAGACAAATCGACAGACGGGATGGCAAGTTATTTGGTGGTTCGCATCCAAAACTCTTTTTTATTTTTTTACAAGGTTTACGAAATAACAGGTTACAAATTTTTGGCTTTTAACTTTCAGTGTATAATAAAAATGAATTCAAATTTTCATTTTTTTCGGAATTATTTTTTTTTTTTGGAAATAAATATTTCGTTTTAAAAATTCTAAAATATTAAAATAAAAAAATGGCTGCGCTTTTAAATCTAACCCCAAAATTTGACTAGTTAAATTTAAACATTTGCTTGCATTTTTTTTACTTGCGACATATAGGAACTATGTACATATATGGCAAGTTTTGCATTCGTGCAAAATTTTGAACTCGAGATTTTAATCAAACATGATATTATGATGGTAGAGAAGTCGAAAAAAGTGGGTCCCGCGATTCCGTCCGGTCAATTTTGTCTGTCTGGCCACGCTCCTACAGCCTAAACCATTGGGTCGATTGAGTTCAAACTTGGAAGTTAAGGTTTTGAGCAGATTTGCGTTAGGCGTTTTTTTCATTTTTTTTTAAGATCAAAACTAACAGTGGCCCTCATACAATTTTTTTGGTCAAAAAACGAAAATTCGAATTTTCTCAAAAACAAACCGATAGATTTTTTTTAAATTTTTTCTAAAATTTTATTTTTTAACTTGGCTTCTTTTAATAAGAAAAACATATTTTTGTATTGCTCAGGAAAGGCACCGGTCATAGAACCGTTTTTTTTTTTTTACTTTTCTCAGCAACTTTTGAACCGATTTCAATAATTTTTTTTCTGAACGAGCTATTATATTGCCTTAACAACATTTGATTATCAAAAGTGCAATTTTTTATTGTTTGGATTTTTAAAAAAAATATTAAAATTTTTTTTTTCAAAATGCTATATCTCAAAAACGGGTGAACATTTTTTTACGAAATTGAAATATAGAGCGTATATTTACAATCAATAAACAACTGCATACGAAAAATATTTTTAGAACAAAATTGAAAAATTTTATATATAAAAAATGAATTTAAAAAAAAACCGCTCCAACGATTTTCAAACAAAAAATTTGAAAAATCAAGGGTTTTTTGATTTATAAAATGGCATTTAAATTTTTGAAGACAAACTTATTTTTCAGGTAAAATTTTGAATCTTAAATTAGTTTTTTTTTAAATTATTTTAACTGTATTAAATGTAACCCCCTCCCAAAAAAATTGAAAAACGGAAGTTTTTTCGACAAATCAAATGGCATATATATCTTTGAAGACAAACTTATTTTACAGGTATATTTTTAAATATTATATTGATACTTTTTTAAACAGACTCTTTGCATACAGGAGCGAGCAAGTTCGTGCGACCCAGTCGTGCACTTTATTTATATGAACACTCAAGTCTATCAAAAACAAACATATGTTGGAAATTTTCAAAATCAAAGAATTCAAATGGTTTTGCAAAAATCTATATTTTTCACATAGTTTTTCCGACAATGTTTCTTCATAAAATAAATTTGTAGTGAAATATAAAACCTAAGTCTTACTTTTCAAAATTTTTTTGAGCTATTTATATTTTTGTATATGTATATATTAGGGTGGTCCTTATTTAATTCTTGAATCACAAAGTGACTCATAATGGTTCTTGCTTGATTAAAAAATAGAAAAGTTTCCAAAATTGTCTGTACATTTCTAAATTATGAATTTAACACACAGTTTTTGGAATTAAATAGTCACATTTTAATGAGTTTTACATCTTCAAATATTAATCAAATTAAGTTTTTTAGTAAAATTTTAAAAAGTCTTACAGATTCTGGAACAACACATTATTTTGGATAACCTTCATGCACGTTTTTTTTAAAAAAAGAGTGACTTTTATTGCATTTATTCAAAAGTGCTAAAGTATAGAGCTTCAACGCCAAATTCCGTAAGTTTTTACAAAATAAATTTACGTAAATGAACTCTGCTTTTATTTTTAACTTCAATAAAAACAAAACTTTCTCCCTTCTGTAAGCAATGGTAATCGTAAGTTCAGAGGCAATTTCAAAGAATATTTAAAATTCTTCAACAATATTACAACTAATTAAACAAGCTATTTGGAAAAGATCATGCGGACTTCATTGTTAAAACATATTTCAATATCGCAGACTTAAGAGAAAAAGCTAAATATTCTCACACTACTTCCGGAAATTGTCATCCTGAAAACATTCTCCAAACATCTCAAAGTTAGAAAATTCTTCAAAATCCTTTTTTATGCTTTTGAAAAATCACCTAAAACTTCCAAACACTTTTGTCACTTAAATGATGCTCATAATTGATATTTCTTCATTTTTTTAATAATGACCATCCCAATGATTTTATTACGTACTAGCGTCCCGTCCCGGCTTCGCACGGGTTGACATAAATAGGTACAGATATGTAAGTTATAAGCATGCTAAAACATTTGTTTGTCCTATCATTAATACTCTTCGCAGCGTATGCGATGAAAGACATTTTATGGCTAATTTTTTACACCTTCGGTTAGTTTTTATAGGAATTTATAAAGATTTCTATTGTAATCTAGTACTAAATATAGCCTATGTTACTCAGTCATAATGTAGCTTTCTAATAAAAAAGAATTATTAAAATCGGTCCAGTACTTTTTGAGTTTATTCGTTACATACAAAAATACAAATCTTTCCTCTTTATAATATTAGTGTAGATGAGTTTCAAAAGTCTCACGTGTCTTATGGGAAAGTTAAAGAAACATCCCCATAATCTTATTATCTTCTACTCGTACCTTAAACTTTGTTCTATAACCATTCGTTTGAATCTCTATAAAACTTTTAAGAACCATCTTTGGTTAGTTTACGTAATAGACTTTTAGTTCTTTCTTGATACCTTCTATCTTAGTTCGATATTGAGAACAAGACACCTGATGCATCTGGTGCATCAATATCTCTGTGTAATTCTTTACCTTTGGATTTTCTAGATTGTTTTCCTTAGTTAAGTTGGAAGCTGTGTTTGTTTTAGTTGATGTTTAGTTTAAGTGAATTAAAAACTATATAAACTAGAATTTTATGAAACAAACATTGAAATTTCCTCATCAAAAGACAATCTACCTTCTCAGAAGTAAAAACCAAATAACAAATTAATAAGAAAAACAGCAAACTCATAATGGAATCAATTCTTTTTCAATTTCAATTAAAAGTTTGTATCTTTAACCTCATAGCATATGTACCTTACCTACATATGTGTGTTATCCCAGTTTGAAATGGAATTACTCGCATATGGCTACCTGTTAAGAGAATGAGGTTCTTTCATTTTTTGTTCTGTCTAGCTTCGTCATTCTTTCACTTACTTAAATTTCTTTCCTGTTCATTTCAGTATTTTATTTTCAACTCTCATCTATACAAAATAAAAATAAACTAAAGCTTCCACTAACTATACACTTCTTACCTAGAAAGATATATCCAAACCCCATCATCGCTCTTTGGTAAACTAGATCTTATTCTGAATGGCTATGGTTCTGGCTTAACGTAGCCCGACATTGATATATTATCGAAAACACTTTTGTTTGGTATTTAAAAAAAAAAGTAGGTATATATTTTTCAGACTCAGAAAACTTTGAAATAAATAAAAGATTAGATATAGAGATAGGTATAGGTTAAGGTCTTAGTGGTTTTCTCTGAATTTTCAACATTTTCTGAAAAAAAAAAATAAAAATTGTTTTTCTTTTAGATCGGAATTTTCTTCGAATTGTTGCATTTTGTAAGCATTCAATTTTTGAGCAGTCATGCAATGGATGGTATTGTTTTTATATCATCTTATCGTAAATCAATGTTCTTTGTGGCAACATGTTTAATTAAAGTTATTTTTTGCCTAATTGAATATCAACGGCTATGGAATTTCATAGTCATAAACTAAAGTAAATGTATTGAAACTTTAATCTATATGCAACAATAGAAGATGGTATTTGAGTTATTCAAAGTATATTTAATGCAATAAATTTCAACAACATTTCTTATTTATGTAAACTTATATAAATTCTTCTTCTTATACCAACAGAAAAGGTATCAAAATATTTGTTGAGATGGATTAATTCACAAAAATAAAATTAATCTTTTTTACCTTGATTCATATTATTTATTGAAGCAAAATTAAGTACTTTGAAACATACAATTCTTTTAAGTATATACTTTTTGAGGGTTTCATCAGAAATAATTTAAAAGTCGAAATACATAATTCGTATCTTTTTCTTGTAATTTTTTTAATATTTCTTTTGAGTAAACATATTTCCCTTCATTTTTTTGAAGTTATTTTCAATTTGAGTTCTAGCTTTAAGTGTACAACTTTAATTTATACTTGTAACACGTCGAACTCAAGATATCGGGTTTTTCAATAAAAGCACTACAAAATTAAAAAAAAAAAAAAACAAAAACGGTTTTAGGTATCAATGAAATTCTTTATTCCTGTGAAGGTACGTACGATGTCATTATGTATGGAACTCGATTTATTTTGCATGGCCACCACGGGCACGCTTGCAGAAGTCCAGACGCTGAATCCAATTTTTCGACTTTTTTCAAGCATAAATCGGCCGATACTGCTGAAATTTCACGTTCGGTATTCGTACGAAGTTCATCAATCGTCGCTGGCTTGTTGGCATAGACCCTAGACTTGACGTAGTCTCACAGGAAATAGTCTAACGGCGTCAAATCGCACGACCAAGGCGGCCAAGCGACCGGACCATTTCGTGAGATAACACGTTCTCTAAACTTGGTTTCCAATAAATTGATTGTGACATTCGCTGTGTGGCTTGTCCTGTTGGAACCACATGTCCTTCAAGTCAATATCATCCAATTGAGGTCAAAAATATTCGGTTATCATTGAACGGTAGTGATTCCCATTCACAGTAACTTGCCGGTCTTGATCATCACGGAAAAAGTACGGCCCAATGACGCCGCCGGCCTGAGACAACACCAAACGGTAATGGAGTACGTAACAGACTCATAGAGTACAAGTGGATTGCTCCCTGAGCAATACCACATATTTTTTTTATTGACGAAGCCATTCAGCCAGAAAGGAGCCTCATCGATGAAGAAGATTTTTCGATGAAAATCCGAATTATTTTCAAGTTGTTGCTCAGCCAAACTCACGAACAAACTACGTTTTCTAGTGGTCAAGTGGCTTCAGTTTTTGCGTCAATTTAATTTTGTGAGGATGCAGGCTAAGATCTTTTCGCAAAATTCTCCACAACGACGTCACAGAGATGCCCAACGCTTAAGAACAGCGTGTGAGAGACATATTTGGGCTTTCTGCAACTGAAGCCTCAGCGGCGGCAGCAATATTCGCCACACTGCGGGCACTTCTTTGTCTCACTGGCACGGGAACATTTTGTACTGTGCCGGTGGATTCAAATTTTTTGTCATTTGACCCTCAACTGTTGATCTGCTAGGACGATTATGGACGACCATAAATTGGACGTAGCGCTCTAAACGTTGAGGCCACTGACTCCGAATTTCAGTAATTTTGACTATTTGTTGGCTCGTATATCTATCCATCATGAAATGGCAAACCTTACTGAAGAGAAATATCAAAAGAACTGCAAGATATATGGCGTTGTTTTCTGTCCCTGTCGCTCTACTTTTGTGTCGTCCCTGTTTAAAAACCCTGGTGTGGAAACGGCTAAGGTGATTGTTGATATATGACAGTCAAAATAATGGATTTTGATCTACGAGTATGTAAGTTGATAGTCAAATTGATACCTAAAAAGCTGTCACAACAAAAATGTGACAGTAATTTTCCTACAAATATGTCGTTTTTGAATAGAGCTATACTAGACGCTTACAAAAAATGAATGCAAAATTTTTTCAGTTACCTTTTTTAGGTGCAAAAACACATTCTTGTGACACAAAGCTTACGACATTCGAAAAAGCACAAGAAAAGTAAGAATGTTTTTAAACAGAGCCAATTTGTTACTTTTATTTAGATATTTTATAGGAATCATTTTAAAATTTCACCATATCAACAATGAATTTTTGACAATAATTATAATTTAAAATTGTTCAATCGAATTAAATTGAGTCATAGGCAAATTTGACTATCAAAAATATGATCGTCATTTTTATCACCTTAGCCGATTCCACCCCTGTGCTAATCAAACACATATAGAAAAGTCAAAAAATTCCGTCTGTATGTCCTTTCTCCTATAGCCAAAGCCATTGGGTTGATTATAAGATCAAACAACAGTCCTCATAAAAATATTTAGATCAAATTTCGATTTTTTTCTGAAAGACGACCTAATAGATTTGTTTGATCTTAACTTGGCTTCTTTCAATATAAAAAAATAATTGTATTGCTTCAGAAGAACCAATATAAATAATTATGTTTGAAGAAGCTCTTATATTCTCTAAATAATAATTGATAAATGTAGCATACTTTACTCCAAAGTAGTCAGTAAACTTTTGTATCACACTATGCCTAACTGCATAAGCACTCGTTATTTACTTCAATCAAAACAAATCGTTCTCTGTTAATTTAGTCTTGCAAAATTCACCACATAAACAATGCGTAAATTTTGTTTTAATTTAGAAAAAAAAATATAATTACCTACTTATCAAAATTTAATATTTCGAAAACGGGTAGTTTTTTCCCGTTTTCAAACATGAAACGTTTATAAAGGGTTGTCAAATTTTAAGCGCCGATGTTGATTTTGAATAAAACCCAATTATTTAGCCACCGGAACCGGGCGGCCGGCACACCTTCAACTGATGGTCCAAATTTTCGATGACGCTAAGGCTTAATGACATACACCTTTTCTTTCTTTCAAATAAACTCAAAGAAAGAAGACCACCGGTATCAAATAAAAGTATCTTGGCGGCCAATTGAAATCGCCACAACGTGAAATAACACAGCCATTGAATTTGTCGTGCAAAAGATACATTGTTTCGTTAGCTGTGTGGCAAGTTGAACCTTCCTGTTGAAACCACACATCGTCCATATCCATATCTTCCAATTCGGACCATAGTTTGTTATCATGTCATGATAGCGAACACCATTCACATTAACTGCCTGATAGGACCGACGTCATTTTGAAAAAAAAAAAATACGGCCTGATGGTATTGCCAGCCCATAAACCGCATCAAACAGTCACTCTTTGTCGGTACATTGGTTTTTTCGACAATTACTCTTGGATTATCATTCGCCTTAATGCTGAAATTCAGCTTGTTGAAGAATCCAATCATGTGAAAATATGCCTTTTTACTGAAGATGATTTTCTTCGAAAATTGATCACCCACTGTTTCCATTTCTTGCCACCATTCTGACTATCGACGACACTTGAAATAGACAAGAGGTTTTAGTTCTTGAGTCACTTACACTTACTTGTAAGAGTGTAAGAGTGTAAATACATATCTTTATTCATAATGTTCATCTACGACAAGCGTGAGAGTTGAAATTGTTGGGCACGACGCACGACGAGTTGAGGTGTACGGTTCTTCAGCCACACGATCGCAAACAGCAGCAATATATTCTGCAGTACGAGCTTGCACTGGTGTTTTCACATTTCCTACAGACTTGGTTTGCTCAAATTGTACACTATTTTTCCGATTGTACGCATATTTGGACTATAAAATTGACCGAAAAATTCACGAAATGCACGACATGGTTTTTGATTTGAATGCCCATTCTCATAATAAGCTTAAATAACTTTAAAGCGTTGCTCGATCGTGTATTATTCTATAAGTCAAATTGAATTAGTCTGAAATTGAGAAATGTCAAGTAAAATGCAGAAAAAAACTTGACGTTTAGTTCTGATTCACATTTAACATCGGCCCTTAAAATTTAGCCACCCTTTTAGCTGCATGTCAAAAATATATCTTAACAAAACTTGAAAACTGTTATAAATAAAAAAAACGATCTAACGATTTTCATTACATTTTTTTTTATATACATTTGAATATATTAAATTTTTGAAAAATTTGTTTTGCAGGGATATTTTTAAATACTTAACTTAGCTTTTCTAAATATTTTCCAAATTGATTTTCTTACGATGCAATTGAAATTTTCTTCATTGTAGTTTCTTTTTGAAAAATTGAATTGACTTTTTTAGTAAAACAAATTTAAAACGTCAGTGCTAAAATTTGATTTTTAACTCGAATATTTTTAGAATGAAGATATTGGCTTTAAACTTACTTCAGTTTGTACAAACTATTGTTTTTACCATCAAGAAATTTGTTTTTAATGAAACCAAACGAAATTACTATATATTTCTCGATATTGGTTAAGTGTCTATATATTTCAAAAACAATGTCAGATTCAATAACTGATTGTATGTTCTTGGAGATTTTTGAATACGAATTTTGATTATTTAAAAACAATATCCGTTTTAAAGTCTTAAGGCAAAAATGGTTTCACTGATATTTCTGGTGAATAATATAATTCACTTTTAACACTGATAGAAATGGATTATTTTATTACTTTTGAGTCTATACACAAAAAACTTACAATTTTGATAAATCATCAAATTCATCTATTTACAAAGATTAAATATTCAAAACTCAATTCTATAATTAGGATTGTATTAAATATAAATGGAGTTACTCCGTTCTGGAATCTTAAAAACATCAACACTTATCCAAGATCCAACCCTCTATCTTTTCATACAATTTGCATTGTTTTTTTCTAATCGCAACCTACACTCCTTTTCGCTTCGTTGTATACTTTTGTCACACCTTTTTCGAAATTCCTTGCATATAAATTATTCAAATAATTTCAATGTTGAAATAGTCTTTGAAACGTTTAATTTTGTAGTTGATGCATAAAATATGATGCCTTATAAAACACAAAACTGGGTATGCTATGCACCTACTGACGCAAATTCAACCCACACGCGAACCATCCCATTTATCCGATCCGAACTTCATACTAAACAATGTATACTTTAACCAAAATGAACGACTTCAAAAAACACAACCCATCCATTATCACTAAAACAATATTAAATAAGACAGCTAAAGAACACCATTTAATGATATCGTTTCTCTGCCAATGATTGTTGTGTTCCTCTTGAATTATTTGTTTATCATGTCCAATTCGCCAAAGGAAATACTACGCATTGACCACAATTTTTACTTCTGTTTAACAAGAAGCCGCAACAACACATAACAACAAAGAGTGAAGGCAGTCAGAAGAATCAAGAATCCAGAATTCAGAATCCAGAGCTGCTCACATCAAGAAGTCAAGAATGGGTTGGTAGTTCGTATATAGTTGGTATAACTGAAGCTGGAGCTAAAACGTCCGTGCCGTGTCGTAGAGATACCTCTCTCCCTAAAAGAAAACATGGATGAGCTTATATTCTCTAGCATCCCATTGAGATGTCAGTTGGATTTTGTTTGGTTTGTTTGTTGTTTTTGTAGCTGATGCTCATGATGCTGCTTCTGCTGCTGCTGCTTCTGCTTGTTCTGTTATTGTGTGAGGAATCAAAAAAATTGCGTGTTGCTAGTTTAATCGAGAAAACGACTCCATAACAAGTGTCTTACATCCGAAGTGGGAATGGCTGATGAGACCGGATGGGATGATGAAGTTGAACAACTTGTACATACGTTAAATGATTGACGTCAACTCCATTTGGAGTCAGAGTCAGCATCGCTAGTCCGCTTCCATCTGTATATAGACGAATGATGAAGAAGAACCCAACAACCAGCAGCATCTTTGGGCAACCGACGAAACTCTTGATTTTTGTATTCTTATCGGTCGGTATAATATTATGGTGTGGCTATGAAAAATACCTTCTTATGGAGTTTGGACATAAGTTAGCGCCCAAGGTATATTGAGTGTGGCACATGTAATTTTTATACACAGACTTGATTCTGGGAAGTCATTAAGTTGCTTAATTACTCCCAGGACTTGGCTCCATATCTCTATCTCTATTTCCAACTCCAGCCACAGCTCCATCATCAGTGTGCAACTCGTTTGGGATTGATCTGATTGTTTTTTAAGGGTTTAAATAGTTAGTACCCGCTTTTGTATATGTACTGTACTAGTATGTTATATGTTGTATAAAATGTATATTTATTTATAGTTTCCCATACGATTCATTGAAGCTATCCCTAATTGTTCTAATTAGCACTTATTAAGGAGTTGTTTTTGTTACTGTCATCACGCAAAAGGAGTCAATTTGTTTCGAATGATGCATGTATAGATTTTTAATTTATTTTTACTCCAGAGTAATTGACGTGAAAATGAAAAGGGCTAATGATTAATAAGTTTCAAGAAGAGTTTACGTGATGTGATAGTTTAAACTTGTTTATACGTATATAATGTACATATTTCTTCAAAACGAAAATTGGTAATTGACTTCGAAATAACAATTTTTGTTTTGTTCACTTCCGGTTAATGAAGGTTGTTTTTTTTGTATAACTATATACAACTTGTTTATTCATAATAATGAAACTTAAAGTCGGGGAAAGTTTAAAATAATTTGCAATTTTTTTTTTTAATTTGTTTGTTTGTTATTAATCTGTTTTATTCAAAATAATATAAACAACATACAAGTTTAAACATTACGAACGAATTTGAACTAAACGACAATCCTGTTACCGCGATCAATGTTGGAAGATTAGTTATTTTATTAGCAAGTCTGAAGTTGAAGAAGCACTTTTAAATGTGAATTATGACAATCGTCCAGGTAAAGATGGAGTGGCTCCAATTGTCTTAAAAATGTGTGCTGCAGTACTCTCTGAACCTTTTTCTTATATTTTTAATCTCTCTCTTTCTAAAGGTGAATTTCTTTCTGAATGGAAAAAATCTTTCATAATTCCTATTCATAAAGCAGGACCCAAACAGGAAATATCTAACTACCGTCCAATCTGCAAACTGTCCACCATTCCAAAACTTTTTGAAAAACTTGTGTGTGATAAGTTTTCATTTTTGCTTAAGGAAGTAATATCGCCTTTCCAGCATGGCTTTGTATCGGGCAGGTCGACAACTACTTACCTTTCTATTTTCACAAACTATGTTCTCAATAAAATTGAGGTTGACGTCATCTATACTGACTTTGCAAAGGCCTTTGATAGAGTCAGCCACACTATTCTACTGAACAAATATTTTGCAAATATTTTGCAATGGTTGAAATCTTATCTAATAGGACGCATTCAATTTGTTCCCATTAGTAATGTTCTCTCTACTCCTGTACAGTGTACATGTGTCATCAGGAGTCCCTCAAGGTAGTCACCTGGGACCCTTACTTTTTCTTATTTTTATTAATGACATGCCAGATATTTTTCATAATTCTCTTAGACTTTTATTTGCTGACGATCTTAAGTTTTATAGATGCATAAAACAAACTGATGATTGCCTCCGCTTGCAAGATGACCTTAACATGCTTATTGAATGGTGCAAGAAAAATCAATTATCTTCAAACGTTTCAAAATGTCAATGTTTTTCATTCTATCGTTGTTACTTCCTACTTTCTTCGAATATAAATTTGGCAGTAGTGTTGTTCTTGAAAGAGTCAATGAAAAGAAAGACCTTGGTGTTGTTTTTGACCTCAAACTCAATTTTATCAAACATGTTGAATCAGAATATATTGCTGCCAAAGTTAACTCCATGCTTGGTTTTATCAAAAGAAATTTAACAGACTTTTCAGACCCTTATACTATTGAATCTCTTTTTTGTGCATACGCAAGATCTATTTTAGAATATTGTTGTGTGGTTTGGAACCCATACTATAGAATTCATTCATTAAGAATTGAAAGAGTCCAAAAGAATTTCACTAGGTTTGTTGTATGGAAACTTGGATGGAATATTGAAATTCCTTCATATGCTACGAGATGCAAACTCATCGGTTTAGAGTCACTTGAAAATCGACATAAAATCTTCTCTGTTTTATTTATTCGTGATATTCTGTCGCATCACATCAACTGCCCATACCTTCTATCTTTAATTGAGTTAAATATTCCTTCTCGTCAACTTAGAGATTATGATCTATTCCACGTGAGTTACCATAGGGTTAGTTACGCAGTTAATGAACCTATAACTCGCTGTGTTACGGAAACCAATTCTGTCTCTAATGTAATAGACTTTGACTTTCATTTTAATAGAGTCACCTTAAAAAAGAAACTTGTGTTCCATTTTCTTAATATTAATTGAAATTTATTTATTTATTTATTTATTATTTATTTATTTTTTGCTTTGTTTAAATACTAATTTAATTTTAATTTTAAGTAGTCTGTAAGATGATTAATGTAATCTCTGTTTGATGAATAAACTAAAGTCAACTGAAGCAATTGCTTACAAAATAAAATTCAATATGAATTCTATATTGAAAGGCAGATGGACTATATCCAATCTTACTGAATTTGTTTCTAATACTCTAAATGAATTAGAAAAAGGGTTTTCAATCTCCGATCCCATTTATACAAACTAAGGTGTTCCACCTTGATCAATTGATATTTGCCTTAACTATCAAAGACGGTATTAATGTCAACCAACTGTCTCTATTTACGCTGATGACATGGAAGTAACAAAGGTTATTTCAGGTTTATTATAGTCTGCACGACGTTACCATTTATTCTGTATATTCTATTTACTAACTAGGAGTTATTTGCGACACTCCAGTTGAAATTTTGATTCCATTTGGGTTATGTAATTAGCAAGGCCAACTCATCATAAAGAATTCTCCCTATACACCACCTATATTAGACTTATACGGTTTTCAAGTCTGGTCTCTCCATCAGAACTGTTCTTACTCTCAAAAAATTCAATCTGTACAACGCTTATGTTTTCAATTTGCATTCTTCCTTGGGGTGATTATCTATTCTTACTACCTTATTTAAAACTTATTAATCTGCAAACTCTTCAGAAAGGCCGTGAAGCCGTTGATATTCTATTTTTACACCAGCTTTTAGCAGGTCCCATAGACTCAACATTTCTTCTATTAAAGATCCCTATTTATTCTTATCCCAGGAACGTCAGACAGGCCCCTCTTTTTCGTCTTCCTCATCACATCACCAACCAAATTATGGGCTTTTTGAAACTATCACAACGTGCTTACCACCATTGACTTCCATATCAGTCCTTTTACCCTTAGAAACAGTCACTAAAACTCGTTCTAAGTTTGTTTGTTAAATATTTGTGTTAATTAAAAACAAATGTGTTGGCTTTCGGGCCCAAGCCTAATCATTATATAAAACTTGTCTTGTTTTTAAGAAACGGTTGACGAAACATGGTTTTCAGAACTCATATACAGACTATACTATGGGCTCAGATTTGATTTTCTATGGAGCTTGAAAAGTTGAGTTTTATTAAAAATTAAAATTCTACAAATTTTATCGATTGCAATCGCAAGTACGTTACATATGTATATAAAAATCAATGATATAATATGAAAACGTATTCGCTAAAGTGTCTCACATTTAAGATGTTCCTTGAAATGACAGTTGTTGGTATGTTCCAAAAACACAAATTATTCTCAAAATTTAATTCCTTTACAAAAAAAAATTCTTTAATTCTAAAAAATATGTAATTTTTAATTTAAAATCAATATAATTATTTTAATTATTTAAAAAGAAAATTTTACTGCTCCAATCATTTTTGCAAATCGAATTGAAAAACAAGAATTAAAAATTCAGAAAATATAATTAAAATGCATATGGAAAAATTATAAATCATAACAATTTAATTTAATTAAGAAAAAATGTTTAATTCTGCTTTCGACTCATTGCATTATTATAATTTATTACATATACCATGAATTAGCTGTCTGAAACCAAATTATTCAATTAAAATTAAGTATTTAATCGAAAATTAAAATAAAGACTAAAAGTTTTACCTAACAAAGAAATGTTTATTATTAGCTCAGAAATATGTATAAATGTTTATTCCGCAGGTGTATAACCACTTCGTTAAAATGTTCTCCTCTATTTCAAATGCCTCAAAGCCAAAGGATTTTTCTGAAAATTAAATGAAAGGAATTTAATGTATTTCCCGAAAGTCACCATAGTTTAGGAATGCAAAAATAAAGCAGCTCTCAAACTAAATTTAAAGCTTCCTCAACAAAAAATTGCTTGACTATTAACTACTTGTGAATCTCTTCCTGATTTCTTAATAGGCACATTCCCCTCCACTTCCCCCACCATAATCATTTTCCATTATCATTTTACAATTCTATGCTAACTTGCCTGCTGTTATATTTGATTCAAACACCTTATTCAATTATTTAACATTCTTCGTCATCATCAACAGACATTTTGTGTCATCCCAAGGATTTTGCAATAAGATTTGTTTACAAATACTTAAATGTACCTTTGTATGTTTTGTGTCTTTTTATTTGTTCATCAGCTTAGCTTAGACTGTTTGTTTTCAGCTTGACTTTTAAGTGAATTTTATTCTTGAAGGACAATTACAATATTCTTGATGTTTGAAAATGAAATTAAATTCTTTGTTTGATAACAATAAACATGTCTAAGTAATACATTTTATTTTTTTAATTATTTTCTTTTAAGATGCGCCTGAGAAAATCTGCAAAAATGACAAAGTCAACGACAACGATAGCCATGTCATCGACACCACCGCCGCCGTTGTTGGTCATTGTCCTCTTAGCCAGCATCCTGTTGCATTATCCCACTCATGTTATGGGTCAATCGAATTACGCTTCTCATGCCAACAACGTTGAATACCAAGGTGAAGGACTGCCAGAGGAAGCGACTCTCGATGGAAAGGTAAGCCAAAACAAAGATATCAAATCTCTTTTCCAATAACTAAAATAAAGTGCTTTTTATGTACGAGTATGGTATAATGGTTGGTGCACATTGCGACCAGGCCGAGCAAAGACGCTAACGTGAACATCAAGTGCAGTGCTTTGGTTCGAACATTAAAGCATAAAATTCTTTGAAAGGGCATAAAATTCTGCCCCTGGGTGCGCCCATACTCATTAAAATTTTGCCGCGACTTATATACTATATATATGTAGATAAAATACATATAGGCAGGTTCGTAGTAAGTGAGAGGGGCTTTATATTTGGTTGACTGCAATTGTTCAAGGACTCGACTTAAATAAACGAAGCTTATTACATATTTTCAAGGAATTTTTAGTCTTAACAAACAAAATATTAAATTTCTTAGATTTTGTAATAAAATTGCTGACATTTTTTCAAGTGAAATAGGTTCATCATTTAAAATTTGTACCCTGTGTGAAAATCTTGTCTGCGGTCGGTCCTGACGGCTGTCTGTTTTGCTGAAGCATATATTCAGCTCCAGTCATGTTGTGTTTTACTTAAGGTTTATATTTTTGTGTGTGTTTCATTTGAATGATTGCGTGGTCATAAAAAAGGACGAGTTTCTTCACCCTTTTTTATTTTTTACTTGATGCGGTGGGTTTGGTCGTATATTCATAAGTCGTTTTGTATTTTTTGAATACCTAGCTATATATGTTTATAAAGAAACATGAGTGTTTTTCGTTATGTGGTCATAACACGTTATTATGCAATTTTGTGTACTTTTTGTTTTATTATTTTTATAAACTTTACTCTCCCTTTTTATACTTTTTCGTTTTATGCATTTGATGTTCTTTTTTATAATAAATATACATATAGCATCAGGATATTGAAATGTATTATTATTTATTTGTTGTTGTTGTAATTTTAGAGTACAAATAAATTATGTTATATAATCAAGTTTAAACTTGATAAAACAAAATAAGAAGAAATTAGTGAGCACACTTTATTATTGAAGATATTTTATTTCCATGTGAAAATTTAAATTGTAAACATATTTATACCGGGTTTTCATTTTTAAATTAAATTAAAGAAAACTATGGATGTTCATTTTATTGTAAAGAAAACGATATTGAAGGTGACGAGTGGAAAGTGTATGAATCCACTGTATCAAATTTTACTTCAATAATGCGAAATTAAATAATTTTTTGGATATACACACTTTACTTTGAAAAATATGTCGCTCCCTCGGGACTAACACAATTTTTTTATTTACTTTTCCTATTAATGAAAATCTTGCTACAACAAAAAAAAATATTAAATAAAACTATTATTTCTTTTTTGATTTTCCTCCTTTCGAGGTAAAGTGCAAGAAATGTTGATGTTTTCAATGCAGTCTGTTGTTTTAGAACAACCTTGTGAGGACCTGGTCTTATCGATGTGAAGTATTTTATTTGTGAAAAATCTTTAAAAAAAGGTATCGTACTTTGTACGGGAAAGGACTCGAAATGAGCAATGTAGTCTGCTGGAACAGACGATGAGGAATTCTTCCTCTTCGTCGGTTCCTACGCATTGCTAATTTGAGAAAGCACTTTTTCATGACAAGAATAACACTTGGAGAATTTGTCAATTCCTCGCAAGAGGTAGTACCCGTGAAAAAAACTTTAGGTGACACAGGCAGGGATCGAACCTAAGACCTCTCGAATGACAGTCCAACGCCCTTTTTTTTTTTTTTTTTAATTCACTAGCCTAATTAACCACAACTTACAACTAACTTACTGGTCTCATACGGACACCCTAAGTTAACAGTCCAACGCACTAACCATCATGCCACGGGTACTACGTTACTTACAGTGGAAAATCAAAGCACGCATGGCATATATCATGATTTTGTATTGAATTTTAAAAAGTTCCGTATGTTATTAAAGAGTCAATATTGTTTAATTCTAGCAATTGCATAGTTTTTACTCATCAAATGTCAAAAAAGGCAGCTTCAAAAGTAACTCCTGTCCAAATAGCGTACTATTCAAAATGAACCATCTTATTGAAAAACCATTTAATAATTTGACATTTTAAAAATAGGTTCCCCTTGTGGAATTCTTAATTAAAGATGAATACTATTAGATCCAGGTATCACTGGAATCTCCCCTCCTACTTCCGGAAGAAAGTATAAATAATAATAATTATTACTAATGAGTCATTTCAAAAATCGTTTAATCCAAAAAATAAAACAAAACATTTTTCAAACAGAAAAAAATAATAAATTTAATTTAATTTGTTTTCAACATTTTCATTTGAAATTTCAATATCACACAAATATTTTTAAAATTCAATAGAAATTTATAGCAAGGGTAAAAATTAATTGCAAATGCCTATAATTATTCATTATAATATTTGATTTGAATTGTTATTTAAATTCCAGTATAATCTGATTATTTGAACTTTTTGAAAATAAAAATGATGAAATGATGCAATGGTTGATTTTAAAAAAAGAAATCATCCATCATGCAAATATTTTACAGATACGAGTAAAAGGAACACTCACAAAAATTGAAAGTAAAAAATAATTCAAATATGCTTAACGGGTGTCATTTGCATAGGAATTTCCAACCATTCCATAATTCCATAAAAATATATACATTCATTGGAATATCTATCCACACCTATGTATGTAAATATAAGCATCAAATAACTTCACCTAGTTTAGAAAGGTATAGGTATAAGATACCAACCTCTGTGCACCTATTCATATTTTATGGTACCAATTCTATCTACCCTTAGAGTAATCTTCGGTGTTCCAAATCGATAATTTAAATGCAAAAATTTAAGTAAAATATTGAAAATTGTCAACAAAGGACATTCATAAAAACCCGTCATTTTCTATACATATCAGGCATTTTGTTTTGTTCCTTTTAAATGGGATGATTATAATTTATTATCTATTCACAGTTTTATTTTTTGTATTCATTCTTTCTTTCTCTTTGTATGCAAATTAATAAAATGAGTTTTCTTTTGACTCATTAGTACAATACTGTGAACATTTTTTGTCTTCTTGTAAAATTTAATTAGAATCGGATTTTGCAAAAAAATTAATTCAAAACTTTTCAAAATATATAAATAAGTCACCAATTATAAAATTGTATTATTTTGGTTTATTGAAATAACATTTAATATTTTTGAAACCGCTACGACTTTTGAACCATATTTTAAAATTAACATGAGCTCTTAAATTTAAAAAGAAATATTTGACTTTTAACAGTCGAATTGTTTTTTCTGAACACCGTTTAATTTTAGTAAATATGATTTAAAATATAACCAGCATAAGTGTTCATTTATGCATTTCGCCCCAGTGTAATGGTTGGGCTCATCAGAAGATGACCATTAGACCTTGTCTTGACGCATATTTTCTCGAATAAATCGAGATTCCATATAATCCGAGCTACATAGAGCAACTGCGAAGACAAGGTGTAATGGTCATCTTCTGATGAGCCCAACCATTACACCGGGGCGAAACGCATATATGAACACTTATGCTGGTTATATTTTAAATCATATTTATTAAAATCTTAAATTTAATTTTACCAATAAAACAGATCTTACTATGTACAAAGTTAAGCTAGCAAACTTGTTCGTATCTTTTTTTCACTGGTGATTGGGGACTTTTCGTCATTTATTCGAAATGATGTTCCTGGTCCGTACTAATTTTGATACAAATTTAAATGTTTTAGTATGAAAAAAAAGTCAATTTGTTAAAGTTTTGCCGTGTTTGGCTAGTGGTTTCCACGACCTGATTTTTCATTTGCCATCTACCTTTAAAAAGTAATAAATCTAAAATAAAGGGACATTTTTTGACGAAAATATTTAAGACTTAAAATAAAAACATGAACAAATTTTGTATGGATAACAAAAATTCGCAACTAGTTTATAACATAAAAGGGACCCTTAAGAAAATGAATACTGTCGAAAAAAGTATGTTAGAAACTCCCAGAAAAATTTGAGTGCGTTAAGATCTTAGTGGACATGTAGGTTTACACATGTTAAAAATTAAAAAACTCTTTATTCAAATACACGTTTTTTTTTTAAACCATGAGTTTGACTGTTTATTAACGTCGAAAACATTTTATTTTAGAGACAATAACATGATTTTCAAGAATATTTTGTTAACAAAAAAGTGAACACAAAATATTTGTCACATTTTAAGAAAACAAAATGATATTACCTTAGTAATAATTTTATGCTGCGAAAAATGATGTTTGGTAATATTTTTTTAGAAAAAAAAACAAATTTTTAATTTTACTTTACAAAAATAAAAACCTACACAAAATTTGTAAAAATGGATTTTTGACTCGAAAATTTTGAGATCCAAGATAGCTTAAAACTTATTTCTTCACAAATTTTCCAATGGCGAATAAAAAACCGTGTCACAAAAACGTAATTTCATCCCAATGCCACTATCCATGGGTGGTACTTGCATCGAGGAGATTGAACAGCTTTGAGTTCTAGGTATGTGCATCATCAAACCATTTCTTGTGGAGTGAGCACCGCCGTAAATCTTCATGTCTGTCATTATTTTATCGCTATGTTCATAAACAATGCTCTAGCGAAATAGCCAGTTGCATTCCTCCCCTCAAACAATTTAACCGCAATACCCGTTCC
Organism: Eupeodes luniger; assembly: GCA_951509635.1. Lineage (NCBI taxonomy): Eukaryota > Metazoa > Arthropoda > Insecta > Diptera > Syrphidae > Eupeodes > Eupeodes luniger. The sequence goes on from OX608074.1 coordinate 104,524,533, forward strand.
TTTAGGAATATCCATCAGTTTACCCTTGAGCCCAATTTCGGACGTACTGTAAAGTACAGAGATTCTTTTTTTAGTCGCACTACACGAATGTGGCATGCTTTACCAGACTCAATATTTCCCACTCATTAGTGTGCAGGCATTCAAAACCAACAGTCTTACGCCGAATTCGAATGTCTAATTAGAGAAAGCACTTTTCATGACAAGAATTACTCTTGGAGGATTCGTCAATTCCTCAAATAGGCAGTGCCCGTGAAAAAACTTAAGATAGCACAGTCAGGGATTGAACCCAAGAAGTCTGCTATGATAGTCCAACGCATGTACCACCTTTTTTTTGGTAAAAATTTTCGAAATAAAAAGTGTTTTTTTAATTTAAAAAAAAAAATACCAAGAAAATGTCATTAGATTTTGACTTGCGACATTAAGGATCTGTGTAGCAAGTACTGCATTCGTACAAAAACTCGAATTTCATATTTTAATCAAATTTGACATTACGATGGTAGAGAAGACAAAGAAGTTAATCACCCGATTCCATCCGTATGTTATGTCCTCGCCCTTACAGCCCAAGCAATTGTGTCGATTTGGTTTAAACTTGGAAACAACGGTTTTAAGCCGATTCACGTTAGGCATTTTTTCCTTTTTTTATAGACGAAAAATAACAGTAGCCCCCATCCCACACAAATGTTTTGGCCAAAAATTGAAAAAAAAAACCGAAATTATATCAAAAACGAACTGATAGATTTTTATTACATTATTTTTAAAATTTTGTCTTGACTTGCCTTTTTTCATTAAATAAAACATATTTTTGTATAGCTCCAGAAGGGTATCTCCCATAGAACCGTTATTTTGTTTTTAAGTTTTCTCAAGAACTAATAAACCGATTTCAAGAATTTTTTTCTGCATAAGCTCTTATACTGTCTTAATAATATTTGATGATCAAAAACGTCTTCTTTTTTGGATTTTTAAAAAAATATTTAATCATTATTTTTCAAAACTCGATTTCTCGAAAATGGGTCAACAAAACTGCATACCAAAAATAGAAAATTGAAAAAATGTATACACACGCTCTAACGATTTTCAAACAAAAATTTTGGAAAATTAATTCAAATGGCATTTAAATTTTTATCGACTTCAAATAAATTTTGTTATACAGATAATAAGGCAGAAAGATGCAGAAAGGCTCTCAAGAAAATTGCGTGGGTGGTTTTTTTAAGATAGCAGTTTAAAAGAAAGGTGAAAATTTTGGTTATCCCTAAATATCTCATCAACCAATGACACTAGAGACTTGAATTAAATTTTATATTGTAACGTGATACAAAACAAGTATATTTTAGGAAAAAATCCAATTAACTGTTTTTTTATAATTTGTCACCTCGAACATTTTACGACTCAAATATAATTTCATCTCCAAAACAATTTTGTGCAATGAAAAATAATGTTTTTGACATCTGATAAAATTTTGAGAAAAATCTAATTGACAGTTTTTTTATAAAAGATAAAAACCTAAAAAAACATTACTCAAAGTTGGTAAAAATTTACCTTCGACTCAAATAGCTTTTCAAAAATTAAAAATAGTGGCTTCAAACTTATTTTATTTCACAGAAAATATTGTTTTCGATACACAGTAATTTTTTTATAAAAATCCAACAGTCCGTTTTTTTCATAAAAAAATAAAATCTACAAAAAATGGTACGCAAATTTGGTAAAAATTGATACATATAGACAAACTTTTAAGCAAGACAAATCGACAGATGGGATGGGAAGTTATCAGTGTGGGTCGCATCCCAGCCTCTTTTTTAGGAAATGATTTTAAAATACTCAAATATATTTGTGTTTCTTTTTTTATCTAAATGAATCAAGTCGTTTACATAGAAAACTTAAAATCGAAACAAAAAAGCTTCAATAGCAAAGTTTTCTTTAATAACGAAGGAAACATTTTTGCACAGTATTCTAAAGACTGACAAAAGGCTCTGCTGCGACACTGATGTTCCATCAGAAATACCAAGAATATCATTGGCGTGAAAAGACAAAACAAAATAATAACAGACGTATTCAACCTCAAAGTCATAATGAGATCTATTGTTCCCACAATGAATTTCAAAAAAGAAAAAGATAAAAAAAACGGGATAACGGGCCTATACATTTATACAAAAGGTTCTTTCTTTTATGATTATAGATACTTACGTCGTCGGTCGTCATTGTCGTGTTGGGTATAATAAGCAGGAGATTAAGGAATTATTATTTTCCTATTAAATTTTCCTTGAATTTCCATATTTCCACTTTTTTTCATATTTACCAACCCAACATAGAGTATAATAAATTTGCCTAAGACTTATTGACAATATCTCCATAGACTATAACGTACCGTACCTATTGGACCATTGCAAGATACTGTACCTTTAAAACCATATCAGCTGATGAAAAGTCATAACTTTCAAGATTTTGCTTATACTCTTAAAGGTTTTTGGTATTCTAATCACGTTTCGTTAGTTGGACTTTATCCACGATACGATAAGTTGTTTGTAAGGCAAGCAAGCACAAGCATCTAATCTATTGAAGCGTATCGAATGGTTATAAAAAAGATGTGCTTAGAGCACTTCGAACGAACGCTTTTGAAGGCATCAGGCGGATTTTTAACCAACATTAGATTATAGTCACATCGTCTTTGTGGACATCAGCAGCGATACTCAGAACGACGATGACACCCAAGGCGGCCACAGCAGCGCTATCAGCGCCATTGCCATTGGCGGCCACGATGTTGATGACAAGGCATGTTGGGATTTTATTGCTTCCAGGTTCTCTTACCTTTAAATTAAACTGAACTTTATTTTTCTTTTTGCTGGATTTACGGAAATTCTTGAAAATAAAAATAAAATGGGATGAGTGAGGGTGCTTAGCGGTATCATTGTGGAATTTTTTCCGTAATGGAAAGTACAATTAAAATGGATTACCATATAGAACAAAGAAAAAGGTATGTAGTATTTTTACCCCAGACTGATTCTGATTGTGAGTTAGTCTATTATTATTGTTTGCGGGAACATCATGAATGGCATGCACAGAACATAGAAACATAGGTTTATGCTTAAAACTGTTTTTCCTAGGTATTGAGGTAGAATAATAGATGGCTTTGATGGGAATGGCAATGGACATTTATCTGTGTAAAAGCAATTGCAGCCATTAAATGAAGAGGATTAAGCTCACCACAAAAAGTGTATCCTTGGTTTTGGTTTAGTTGATACTAATTGCTTTAAGTTTGGATAAAATGGTTTACCTACTTCTTTTAATGGTGATTTCAATACCAAATGAATTCTGATCAAATAAATTGGCTTCACAAATGAATTAAAGGCTTTTTTATAAAATCAATGTTTCTCTAGTGTCCCACTTCAAAGCTGTATTTACAATATTTTTGGGTTTACCTATAAGCTGATTATGGTACATTTCCTCAAAGATTTCGAAGATGATTATTTTCTTTTGTTTGATGATTTTGTCCAGCATTACAAAAGTTATATAGAAAATGACAATCAATTACATAATGTTCAACATTAGAGAGATTTAGGATAGTGCTTATAGTGAAATCATTTCGTATTCTCGTATTTACAAGGATCAACATTGAACATTTTTGACTCAATCAGAATACTAATGAAATACTAAAAGCACAAACAGAAACCTTCGCAGGTTTTTTCCTAAAAAAAAAGAAAATAAACTAAAAATTGCTTAAAAAAATGAAATAACTCCCACGAAATAAGTCCCACTTTTGAAAACGAAATAAGTCCCACCAAAATGCAATGATTTAAAAATTTTCTTGAAATGAAATAACTCCCACTCAAAATGAAATAACTCCCCTTGAATAATATATTTCTTAAATGAATTAAGTCCCACTTTCATAAACGAAATAAGTCCCACTAGTAACAACGTTTGGATTCGTAAAGGTGACGTGAAATAACGCCAAATGAAATAAAGCCAAATTCATAAAATTTGGCATTATTCGTTTTTGAAAACGAAATAAGGCCAAATTTTCAATTTGGGTTTACTATTCCACTTTAGAAAACGAAATAAAAGCAATTTGGCATTGTTTCGATTTAAAATTTTGCAGAATTAGGAAAAAACATAAAGTAAAATTATCTTTTGTTTTCTCTCTATGCTAAAACAAGTTTTTTTGAATTGATAGCACGGCGGCGGCGTACTAACAGCTAGGTATGTAAGGGGGGGCATGCTGCCCCCCTGCAACCCCCCTGCTTGGGATCACTATAGGATTTGGGGTGGGTGCGAGTTTGGGTATATGCAAAGAACTTTTGCATTTGAGCACTAAAATCAAAGAAATTCCCAACACAAAAAAAGCGAGAATGGCTCACAGTTATGAAAGAATCACAACGCATTCGTGTTCTTTGCATATACCCAAACTCGCACCCACCCCAAATCCTATAGTGATCCCAAGCAGGGGGGTTGCATCCCTTACATACCTATCTGTTAGTACGCCGTGCTATCAATTCGAAAAAACTTTAGAAAAGTAGCTATTCTAGACAATAAATCAACCATTTTTGCGTGTTCTTTTTAAAAAGCAACAAAAAGAACATTATGAAATTCAATGAGAAACAACGTGAAGAGCAACAAATAACGGAAAAATTTTTATGCAGTCACTTAAAATGCAAAATTATGAAAATGAAATAAGTCCCACTTAAAACGAAATAAATCCCACCAAAATATAAATTTAGGGGTATGAAATAACTCCCACTTTACAAAACGAATTTATTCCCACTCAAAACGAAATAAGTCCCACTTAAAATAAAAACGCGTAACGAAATAAGTCCCACCAATTGACGAAATAAGTCCCACTTTTAAAAACGAAATAACTCCCACTTTTAAAATAGCAATTTTTGGTGGGACTTATTTCGTTTTTAAAAGTGGGACTTATTTCGTGGGAGTTATTTCATAGACCCAAATAATCCACCATGAGTACATGAAAAGGAAATATTGGGTTCTAAGAAAAAATTGTTCACATTAAAAATGGAAAGAGTCAAAAATGATTTGCAAGTAAAATAATAATAAGCAACTGAACTGACGATTGACAGTTTATTAATCATTAATAGTATAGTTTGTAATTTTAAGCTCTTGGTTTACTAAAGAATTAATATGAGAAACCGAGAGGTTTTTCTTTGTTATTTAAAATGGAATAGATTTTAAGAGAAATCAAAGAACGTTTATTTTATTGCAAGTAAGTTTTTTTTTCTGTGGGAAAATCAATTTACCATTATAGCCCAACCACAACGCTAGCCCAAGAACCGCACCAAGCAATCACATTTTAATGATTCAGTTCATTCTTAGATTTTCTCAGGCCCAAATGCAACAATTCACCTTTTGAATGTAGCCTTTGAGGTGAAAATGGACATCTTCACTCAAGATAATATACTTCTATGAAAATCCGAATCATTTTTATAGATTTGAAGGACCCAATTAGAGAATATACGATGTTACTGACCATCGATAGGCTTGAGTTCTTATATTTCCTTTAGCCCTATTGGTTGCTTTTGAGGCCACGGTTTCGATACACATCAATATCTCTTGTCCCAAAAGCTGAAATTTTTATAAAAGTTTCACAATTACCGGCCGAGAAATTGCGGCACGACGACCCACAAAAGTGCTTAAGTTAAGCCAATTCAAATATTAATGAAGTGAATTTTAACTATTTCAATGAGTCAATATAACATGTTTCCTTCCATTTTTATAAGATATATAAATAAATAAAAATGACAGCTGTAAAAACAGCATGCTATTCAAAATGAAACTTCTTATTGGAAACTCCTTTGCATTTTTAGAATGTTTATCGATAAAAGTTTTGAAAATTTTGGGGGGGGGGGAGGTGTTGGATGTGTTTGACTTTGAAATAAAAATCTTCCATTGTCTTTCACAAAAACCTTCCCACGTATGCAAATTTAGGATGGAATAATATTGTAACCTTTTACATCCTTTATATTGATAAAAATTAGTAAAAAAGATCCTGATAAACAAACATACGAATTTGTTGATAAATTGCTTACTTTTCATGTCGTGTACCCTTGACCAACCTACTTATCAATTTGTTATTAAATATTGTTAATTATTCGATTTTTAGAATAAATGTTGTCCTAAAAACGCAAACGCAAAATTTTAATATATGTTTTTTCGATAGGTTTAAAAAGAAAATACAAAAACATAATTGAAAATATTTTTTTTATTTTATTTTAAGCAATGGACTAAATTAAATTTTTATTTCATTGTAGGTGACCAAGCTTGATGATCTAAGTCCAATTATATTCCTGAATCGCACCAAAGCGGCTTTAAATTGTGCAGCTGGATCTATGCAGGTTTGTTTTCTAAGACTTTCAAAATATATCTCTTCATTTAAACTATTAATTTCTGTTTTGCTTCTAAAAAGGTTGGGCTTAAATTTAATGAGCCCTTTTTCGGTATTGCTTATGCTGATTTTGACAGAAATAGTGCCTGTCAGGTTCTTGGTAAAGGAGAACTAAGCTATAATCTTGAACTGCCATTAAAAGGATGTGGAACCAAACAAGTAAGTATATTGTCATATAAATTAAAACAAAAACAACTTATTTTAAAATATTATAGGAACCTCAACGTGTTTTCACAAACAACATTGTTGTCCGTTTTCACCCTGGCCTCGAAATGGACGGTGATGAAATAATAACCATTGTTTGTAGATATCCACCACCGGTTCCATCAATTCCACCAGGCCTCCCAGCACCAATGTATTTCATACTTTTCCTTATATCCCAATTCAAGAACTAACTCTCAATCTTTTCTTATAGCTTGAATGAGCTTGTAACCGGAGCAATATCTGAGCCTCCACTAAAGGGCATTCAAATTCTTATGATAATTTGTGGAATTATGTTCCTTACCTTGTTGCTTCTTGGTCTAGCTGTGTCTTCTTACTGCCTTCGGCGAACACCTATTCCGATTGTCCGACGACTTCCGATGTCAATGGGAAGTGGTTCAGAGATCACGAAACTTAGTGACAGTAGTCTTGGCAATCTGTCGAACTTTGAAGTTTTGAAAATTCCACGTGCACATGCTGCCCTTGCTGCCGTTCATAGCTCATCGGGAAGCGAGGGTGTACTTATTCCATCTGATTACCCAAGCGAATCGCATTCGGAAATTGAAGAAATTGACACAAGGTAAGAAAAACTTATATATTATAGAAGAATATATGATAAACAAGTTTCTTTTTATTTGACACAGGTCTTTGCCATTCAGTTCAGCTGGAAGCTTTGAAAATCGTGCCTTTGTTCAAGAGACTTCAAGCATTTACAGTGAAAATTACGGACACACCCAGGAATTCCAGACGTCTAATGCTGTGGCAAGTACGGTGCCACGTCTACCAATTGCTGCCAAGGAATCTTCACCCAAATTCGATGTTCAAGTTAGAGTGAAGAAATCCCCACCACCACCTCCATCCCCAGTGACATCCGACACTGAGAGTGTTGCTACCTTGCGCCATGAACGCAATAACCTCTCCACTATTATGGAAACCCATGAAGACCGTGAAAGTGTCATAACAATGGACTCATTACCACAAGATAACGCTCAAAGTCAGTTTACTTATGTTCCTGAACTTCATGCTGCCCCCAAAGCTGAGCTGCCACCACAACCGGTCTTCTCAGTTTACACGCGAACTCATCACGAACTCAATCCACGCCAGGAAACTTGGTCCGAAGACTTCACTGATGGAGCAGCAGCTAGCGAAACAAGAAGTATTATCTCAATGGATTCTGAAGTTAATGATATGCATTCGGTGGGAGAATTGGTCGATACATCACATTACTTCGAGACCCACAACCAATACCTCCCCGAGCCACCAATTGTTGTCAAGAAACCCCAAATCTCATCGCACACCGTTGACGATGTCTTCCTGCGAACAATCACTGAGAAGAAGACTATCGAAGACATTGAAAGCCATAAACGCAGAATCACCGAATACAAACCCAGACCAGTGCCAGATCCAACTTGGGATGTAACCATCCGCAACTACCCCAGTGAACGACAACAACAGCAATGGGAGAACTTCTCGGATATCTCAAGTGCTTCCGGAATGACCCTAACACCGAAGATGGAACGTTCGACTTTGAGTATTCCTCCACCACAGCATATTGAAGAAACCGGAAAGCAGTTGACATCTCCTCAATTGGTTGGAAATATGAAACCAATTGAAATTCCACCCGAGGACAAGGCCGTACCCAACTGGGATGTACTCATTCGAGTGCTGGAAGAACCACAGGAGAATATGCCCGATGTCGTTGATGATGCCAGTTCGATTCAGTCCAGTGTCCACCCCATGGCTCATCACATCAGCTACGATGACAGAGCTAAATGGAAGGAAATCATAACCACTGAATCTTCACTCCGGACCATGCTCACTGAAGCAGTCATAAGAGAGGACTTCGAACGTATCCGTCAAGACACCCGTTACGAGAGAATCTTCGAGCCCCAGACTTGGGATGTTATTGTCCGAATTCTAGCACCACCAGCCGATGACAGCAGCGATGACAGGGCAGCTGCTAGGCGTTCGAAGAAGAAGGAGGCATGGGACACACGTTCACGTCGCAGTTCGTTGCCAACTCTTTACGAATACGACAGTGATGGTGGTTCGAGTGTGCGTACAATTCGAAATGATCCCATCCATCCATCGTCCTCATCGAATTCTTACCAACCCAGTGGTCGATCACGTCATAATTCAAGATCTTCATATCGTTCCGACAACATTGACTTCCGTTCTATGTCCGAGATGACAGTGGACTTTGCTCGACCTGACCACTTGGATAATATGTCCGATGCAAGTTCATTCTATCCCAATCAATATTTTGGCGATGAAGAGTCCTACGATCGACGATCCTTCAATCGTTCAATTAGCCATCCTAGTTTGGCACGTTCGGCTAGTGAATTCACCGAGCATTGGGCTGCTCCGGATAATTCGGATATGTCCTCACCCGAAACAACTCCAAAATCGAGAAGATCTCAACGAATGGTGGTAAGTTACCTACTTCATTGACAAATACATATTTATGTCAGAACATGGTTAGTCAAAAAATGGTTTTTCAAAAAATTTTAAAATTGAATGGAACTTTTTGACATACGATGTATTTACATACAATCCAGTATTTAGGTTATATACAAATCTCATTTAGATTTTCTTTTTACAATCGTAAGCTACTAAATATTTAATTTTTATTTTTGCAGACCACATTCCAGAGTAAGGGCCCTGCACCACCTCCACCACCACGTGCTGGACGAACTGTTACTGAGACTCAAACCCAATATGTTGAGTCACACTCAAGTACATTCCACACAGAGAACGAACCACGTTCTCGAGATTGGTAGAAAATATCCGGATAATCATGCGAATTATTATCTAGAATTGATCAAAAATTATAAGAAATATTTCTACACGTCACTGCTAAATGAAAAAACAGCCAAGTTAAGATTTAGGCTTGAAATTTGTTTAAAATATATACAATTATTTTATAATAATTATGGGTTTCAAATAAAAATTGTGCCAATAACCCAAACTTCAATAAAAAAAAGAACAAGAGATATAAAATAATTAATATTATTTTTTGTTTCATTAATCATTTTAATTATGTATAAAATTTAAATAACGCAAAATATCATCAAATTTGTAGATGGAAGCAGTATGCTGGGAAAATATTGGTGATCTAATTAACTATATATTAACACTGTGATATTTTCAAAAAATATCTATTAAAAAAAATATATAAAAGAAAAATTCAGAACATTTACTAAGAAAAGAAAATTATATGAAAGATATTAAATAATTTCAAAATATTTTAATTTTATACAAATATCACAAAATCCATTAAAATTTTTAAAAATCAGAAAATCTTAAAATCTTGAAATTTATATTAAGTTTTTGCTTTCGAAATGGACTTTGTGATATTTTGAAATAACACTCTTGTTGTGAATAGAAGATTAAGAAATACTCAACAATACTGCCTTCGTACTTAAGCAACATTTTATGAAACTTTTTATTGAACTTATGAAGTATTTTCAATCTAATGTCGATTTCCGGATTCATGGCGTCATGAAAGTGGAAAAAGTTTATTTTTCGTAAAATTGTAGAAATGATAATTTTTTTGGGTTGATAGAAATATTTAAATGCTGTTCTTATTTCCTTAAATCACTCCTTGACAATTAAAATATAAATAACAACGAATTTCAAATTTCACTATAAATATATTATTTGTTTTCCTATAAAACAATCCATTAACTTGCCAAAATTTCAATATTATTGAAAATGCCAATCAGAAGATGTTTCAAAAATCTTTTGTTTTTTTTTTCTTTTAATAAAATTTAGGTTCAGCCTTTTTCATATAGTTTCACATTTTATAATAAAAAAATATGTAAAAATGTGAAAATCTGGAAAAAGTTGATCTGTAAATTAAAAATCATGTATTCAGAAATTTAATAAACACAACTTAAATTTCTTCACGTATAACTCAAATGGGGTTTTAAAATAAAAAGTATTTCATTGTAAGAAAATAAATAAATACAAAATTAACAATATTAAATAAAAAAACATCTAATTTATAGTTCTAAACTTTATTTTTTTGTATTTGTATCTACTCCGTATATAATGTATATCTTATAGGTGGAGGGACTCAATTGCAATTTTCAACAACAATAAAACAATAGAATTATTATTATGTTCATACATTTGTTAATTAATATTCTTATTAATAAATTAATTAAGAAAAAAAATGTTACTTAAAGAAATAAATCATGACTATAAATAAGAAATACAAAATTAATAATAATTATTGTATTATAAAAAAAGTTGTTTGTATTTTATGAAAAAAAAAATATTACATTTAATAAATCAATTAAATAATTTTAAAATCAATATAATATGCATAGATACAAAATTTTCATAAATGATGGAAAACCTTGATAATATTATAAATATTAAACTTTGTAATTTATAAGGAAAACTAAATATTGTGAATTTATAATAACGTTATATAAAATAATAAATTACTAACTAAATTTTTTTATTTTTGTTTTGATACAAAATTTTTAAAGGAAACCACAACAATTGTTTTGTTGTCGTTGGTTTATTGTCAAAAACTGTAAACTGTAAACTGGTTTGTTAATCAAACAACTTTTTAACTATGGGAAGTTAATAAATAATTGTATTCTTATACTTATTTTAAAGATTTTAGGAAACGTTTTCTATTAAACAGCATCCTGCATCGAGATATATGTAGAAGATATTTAAATATTTTTACACAATCAATTTTATGTTACCAAAACTCAAATTTCATTTAAGAATGTATTCTTTAGATGTTGTCTTTGCAAAGTCAGTCAAAAAATGAAAAGAAAAATATAAATGACGTACATGTCAAGTGCTGCCAATTTTTGTCAAAATACTCCTGCAGACGTTTTGAGAAGTTATTCATACTCTTGTGAAGTATTTGACGCCCTATAAAAAGTAATCAAATGGTGACAAATCCGGTGTACAGTTCGAACTGAGTGGTTTCACATCAGTAGAGCCCGAGCATGTTATGCAGCCGTTCGACCAAGGCTGGCTTTAACTGCTTGACGCACTCTTTCAATATTTTCTGGGTTCCTAACCATTCGATCACCTCCTCCTACTCGTTTTCAATGACCGAAAGGCCCGTTTCAACGAACGCGTTGTTACCAAACAAACAATGCGCAATAGACCAGGAAACCATGGTTACTGAAATAGTATCTCGCAACGAGTAGATACTACCCACACTCATAAAAATAAATTTTCCCCCACCTTTCTTGACGATCCATTCAAATCTTCCATATTTCTTTGGAATCTTTGGTGTGATTAAAAAAACGGAATTTTTGAAAATTATATTTTTAATTAAAAGCCAAATATTAACTTAAGGAACTGCAAAAAGTATACAATTAAAATTTGAAGTCTAATCTGATTTCTGTCAACATAAACCAATGTATTAGTAATTTTTGTGGGTTTTTATCTTTTTGTAATAAAACTGTTGGTTGGTGTTTTCTTATTACCGGATGTTGATATAGTTTAAAGTATTTATTGTGTAGTTTCAATTGCAATAAACTTAATAATTTGACCACACATCAAAAAGGTGCTTTTTTGAAGTATACAATAATTTTGAAGTTGATACAAATTTTGTCTGCACATTTGGAGTTTTTCTTAAAGTCCATTCTCTTTACGTGTCAAGGTTGGATCCAGACTTTTAATCAGGAGAAAAGGGGGGGGTCACACGCTCAACATATACACGAGTTTTTACTCAGCGCACAAAAATGTTCTTTAATGTTCTGTAAAGGAGGCTAGCAAAATTTAAATAACATAATATGTATATCTTAACCTTAAATGTACATATTTCATGGGCTAAAGCTACAACTTTAGTTATTAAATTATTTTAGAACACTGTTGTCCAGCAAAGTATAGTCTAACTATTTAATTTGGTTGACTTTCTACATACTAAAAGCATTTCAAGATTCCACCAGTTTTCTAAATATGACATATTTAAGAGCAAAACACAATAGTTTAGACTGTTTAGAGAGTTTTTATTGCTTTCACGCAAAAATGTAAGAAATTGTTTTGAAACTTAACTTTTTTGTTTCTATTAATGCGGAAAACCCTAAAAAAATTCAAAAACTCAGAAAATGAGAAAGAATGTGATATCAAGAATTTTCTGGCTTTTTCGACGTAGTTTTTTCGGACTAAATTTTCGGGAGTCTATTATTACTATCGCTATCAGTCTGCTTACTCGTATGATTGGAGCTGATGCTAGAAAATATTTTGATCTTAAAGGAGTCAACAAAACTTAAAAATTGTAGAGAGCAAAATTTTTGGTTCTTGAATTTAAGGAAATAGCTGCATTTAAGTACATAATTTCTCTGAATATAAAATAAAAACAAATTAGACGTTTTAAAATCTCTTTTCACTTCATTTCTCAAAATATTCAAAGCTTTTATAATAATAGATACGAAACGTGCATTTCGTTTTTCAATTAGCCATTAGTTTAACAAAAGATTGACTTTTGCTGTTTTTGGGACATTTTATATTCTTGTTTATATTCGTGTTTAAATCTCAGTTCTAGAACATCGAAAACAAATTCACTTTAAAAAGTAGATTTTTTTAATTTTTTACAATCTTAAAAATTTCATTCAATAGAAAATCAATTTTGAAAGAAATATGATGCCCGACTGGGTCGCTAGAACTTGCGTATTTCTTCAAAAAAATCTGTTTAACATTATTTCCTATATTTGAAAATTTAAAAATGTACCTGCAAAATAAGTTTTCTCAAGAATTTAAATGCCATTTTATTTCTCAAAAAACCTAGATTAACTTAATTTTATTTCGAAAATCATTTGAGCGGATTTTTTAAATTAGTTTTTATATACAAAATTTTTAAATTTTGTATTTGAAATATTTTTGATATGCAGTTGTTATAAATATACATGCTCATAAATATACATTTTACATTGAAATTTCATTACAAAATTTTCCCCCCTATCTGAGATATTAAGTTTTGTAAAAAAAAATATTATTTTTTAAACATAAAAAAAAATAATGACATTTTCGATCATCAAAAATCATCATCAGAGCTTGCACTGAAAGAGAAGATTATTAAAATCGATTGATTAGTTCTTGAGAAAACTTGAGGGTTTTATGAGAGATACCCCTCTGGAGCAATACCAAAATATATTATTCTTTCAGAAAGAAGCCGGATTAAGAAAAAAAATTATAGACAGGTTTAAAAAAATCTATCGGTTCATTTTTGAAAAAATTCGAATTTTCGAATTTAAACCAAAAAATTTGTTTATGGACTGCTGTTATTTTTCATATTAAAAAAATGAAAAAAAATGCTTTTAGCTAATCGGATAAAAACCTTTATTTCAATCGGCACAGTGATTTAAGCTGTAGAGACCAGGACAGATTAAAGGAAACGGGGGACCCACTTTTTCGACATGCATCGTAATGTCATGTTTGATGCGAATTTTGTACGAATGCAATACTTGCCATATAGTTCCTATATGTCGCAGGCATATAAGGAAACTTAATGTAAAATTGACGATCTCTTATTCAAAGTTTCTTCTTAAAAACCTGAATATTTGCTCTTTTTATGAAAGTAAATTTTATGAAATTATTAAAGTTACATTACTAAAGTTACAAAATGTTTAAATTTTTTTTTAAATCAAACCACTTTTTGGTGAATGTCGTTAAATAAATTACAAATCTTTACTTACACAACTTAACTATATTAGCTTAATGGCTAGTATGACACCCCCTGGATCGTCCATTGGTCAAATTTTGATAAATTTAAACTTTATTATTCCTTGGTCAAGTCCTCAGTTAAAACCGGTACTTTTGGCAACAAAATTTTAGGAAGTAAAATACAAATTTTGTTTTCATATTAAAAAAAATAAAAAATTCAAAATATAATGGGGGTCTATCCATTAACTCAATACGATTAGTTTGGAATTGAAGGGAATTCCTACAAATATATTAAAAAAAAATATCTAACATTTGAAAAGTTGCACTTTGACAAAGTTAAATAGGCCGAATCATTTTGAGAAACAAGACCAACTTATTTTAACAAAGGAAAAGCACCCACCATTATTGTGAGTAAGATAGTGACACCTTGCGTGGACACATTACAAGATTTTAGATAGGTCCGAGGTTGGGTGTATACAAAATCGTTTGCATTTAAAAAATGTGGGCTTGAATATTATAAATTTCTTGCAGTCCTAATTCTTACAGTATAACCGAGGTAATGCAAATTTTGTGACCTTAAACTTTTCTTTAACAGTGAGTTCTTGAAATGTAAACCAAATTGTTCATGCACCCAAACTCTCGCCTACCCCAAATTCTATAGTGTGCCCGAGAATGGCGGTTGGAGGCATCAGGAGCATGCCACCAATGCAAGTAAATAAAAAATGTTTACTCTTGTCTTGTGAGTTTATAAATTACTATTTTTATTCAATTCGAGCTTGATTCTGATATTGATAACAAAGCAATTAAATGATTTGCTTGGATATACAAATTTGTACTTATTTCTAGTGTTGCTGATTAATGATTATAATATTTTTGAAGAGAGCTGATTAATAAAATAAAAGGCCACATGCAGAAAATAAAGTATAGGGTGCTCGGGTATAGAAATTTGAGGTGGTAGGTATAGAAATGTTGGAAATTATATTGATTATTAACTTACATAACATACCCCTCTGTTTTTTCGCCATAATTCAAACTGTTGACAGCGAAATAAAATCAATTTAGCCTTCCTTACCTTGTTACCTATAGTGAAATTAGACCAACTCCTAAACATTATTATTACTCTTCCCAAATTTGGGGATATATTAAAAATGAAATTAGTCCTCAAAAAATTATAAAATAAATCCCCAAAAATGGGGAGTTCTTTTATCTGAAAAAAACTTTTGTCGGGGTAGTTACATTTTTGTTTTAACTTTTTTTTGGAGATATTTCACGGAGCCAATTTTTAATTATATATCTTAGTGAAATGTTGAATAAGTATCGGTTTATCCTTAAAATAGTAAAGCTGGAATTTTTCAGTTTTGAAAACTAATAAAACACACATAGAAAATTTGTATTATATTTTTATGTGCACTTTAAGTCCAATAACTCCAGAATTGTTTTCAGAACCCAACCTCATTATGAAATTTTTAATGCATGCATAAGTAAATAAATACCTACGAATAGGTACTTGTGTAAATTTGTACCCGTATAAAATCTCTTATTTACATACGAGTAGGTATTAAATAACAATACTCTTCCACGTCGGGGTTTACGGAACTTTGTTAAGATGTTAACTTAAAGCATGAAATTTTATCTTCTGGTAATTATCCTCCGGTAATTATTCTGCCAATTACAACAAAAATGCATTTTTGTTCTTCCACTTGCATAGTTTATATCGTCGTCGACGTTGACGTTGACGTTCGTCGCAGTATTAGTTGTTGTTGTTGTTGTTGTGTTGGTAGAGGTATGTTTACCTACTTATACCCTTATACCTACTTGCCTCCATTAATTTAAATACAACACTTTCATTTACTTCCTGTACCGTGCACATTCTTCATTTTTCCCAGAAAACCAAAACCAGTTGTTGGGTTGATGCCATATTCCACTATGCCGCGCTTTCCACACAACAGAACCCTCGAAAGCTTAAAAGGACCAAACATCAAAACTCAACAACAGAAGTAGGTATATAGCGGAAAACAGTGTTACCGCTGGATATTTTTGAAAAGTGGCAAAAAAAGTGGCTCTCGTAAAAAAAAGGTGGCACAGGAAATTAATAATGAAGGAACACCATATTTATATGAAAATTGTCTTCAGAGAAAAAATATCACACCAAAATCATATTATTTGAAGAAAACACACAATTTAAACGAACATTTTTTTATGATTTACTGTAACGCAAACTTAAAAACATAAAATTTTACACTTCATTTTATATTTAATATATATACATACATAAAGTGTATAAATGATACTAGGTTACTAGGTATTCAATAGAACAGAAAAATAACATTTTACTGATGTTTCAAAAACAAAATTTTTTTAAAACTAGTTTCAGTAAATTGACAATTACAATTGTAAGACCATAAAATAAATAAATAAGTAATACTTCATTAAAAGCTACAATAGTTAGGAATTCTTATCACATTTTATTTTTTTGTAATTGTTTCTCTATATTTTTTTATGAGGAGCTCATTTGGGCTCCACTCAGTAAGATCACAGTTACTTATTAAATTTAAAGAAGCCAACATATTTTCGCAAGTTTCAGTTCTTAGTCGGTTGGTGAGTTTATTTTTCATTAAAGTAAGCTTTGAAAATACTCTCTCAGCGCAGGCGCTGCTATGTGGCAAAGTTAATATATTTGCAACGAATTCATACAGATCAAAAAATAGCTATTCATTCATACTATTTTTAATATTACCCACCTTAAACCAAAACATTTCAATACTTTTGATTTCGAAAATTGATTTGAAATCTGTGTGGAATGACTTTATTTCGAGAAGTTTATATTGCTCAATAACCTTTTCAGGATTATTGGTAAAATTATTAAAAGCTGAAACTAGTTGAAAATATGTGAACTCTTGTTTTGACAATAATTTTTGGATCTAAATGCCTTAAAATAGAAAGTTTTTCAACTTTAATGTCAAATCTTTTAAATATTTCGTCACAAAGTATTTTATAGTAGTTAAGAATAGTTTTTTTTAACTTCAACAATTTCATTTTCTGTTAATTTTTCATTGATAACACAAGTTTCGGCTTCAGAGCCTATATAGACATCTGTAATTTGTTTTATCAAATTTTCATTTTTGTAATCTATTTCCAAAACATTTTTGCCAAACATACATTCTTTTAAAATAAAGTTTTAAAAAATAATCATTAAAGCGTCTTCAATTGAAATGGTATTAGTAATTAGTATCGTATGCATGCATGGAAATGGAAAGGAACAAAAAACATAAAAACGCATGGAAAGGTGTGGTGAATTTCATGTTTCGGTTTAATTACATGGAATTCTAAAAAGGTGGCACAGATTAAAAGGTAGTGGCTCGGTAGCACAGGCTGAAAAAAGGTGGCTTTGTGCCACTAAAGTGGCACAACGGCTACGCTGGCGGAAAACCATCAGAGGAAAATTTATCTTGATGAAGCTATAATAAAGAGGTGGGTAGAGAGGAATACCTACAATCTCTGCATTCAAGCATATTAAGTATACACCAAAGTTCCCTTTAATGCAAGAAATAATTAAATCTATATCTCTAACGAGGGAACGACAGACATACAACTTGCGGGATGATTAAAAAGCATGAATCCCCACATTATAGCGAAGGTAAAGCGTGGAACCTTAGACTTGAAAACAAAAAAAAATAAAGAAGAAAAGTTCATCGCTATACCAAAGTGGTGGTCCTTTGAAGCACGAACTTTTCATCTCTGTGTAAATATATACTTACAGATACACCCCGCAGCAGACGACATATTTATGTTTTATAGGTAGGTCCTGAGTACTATATTCTTATATACCTTTGTAACCTACAGGGTACTAGTCACTGCTGTGACTGTCAGCCCAGAAAGTAAAATGTGGTGATAGTGAAATTTACGACCTAACCTTAACTTTGTTGTCCTTTGTTTTCTCTTTTATTTCAACCTCTATACTTATACACATATACAATACATATCTACGAGTAAGTGTGTTAGTGTTAGTACTTACCTGAAACTGAAAACGCGGCAAAAGCAAAGTCCTGGCTTTCAATTAGATTTTCCCTTTTTTTGTTTCCTTTGAGTCTCAGCTTACAAAACACACATAAGCTCATACATACATCCCTACATTATGTATATATATTTATACCTGAGTTTTGAATATACTCTCCTTAAAAGTCAAACCAAACTGAACAAAACATCCTTGTAAATAGGTTTTCCAAGAATTTCATGCATTTGCTTGGTTGGTTGGTTTTTTTCGAACTTAAATTTTGTCTCTTTAGTGAGTGCATTTGGAAGTTATATGGTTGTAAGGATGAAAGCTCTCTTTTTGTTTGTACTGTGAAATCATGGTTGCCAAATTTATTATATTTTGATAATTTTTTGAAAATCTGATTAAAACCATTAATTTCTTATAATTGCTAGAAGTACGTACATAACATAGGTATGTATATATTTCTAAAGGATCTTTGTTTCAATACAAAAATTAAAATTAAATACATTTCACGACCTTCAGTTTTTATGCCGAATACGAACTGCTTATTTGAGAAAGCTCTTTTCATGAGAAGGACACCCTTGGAGCATTTGTCAATTCCTCGCAGTACTTAAAATGATATTCCTACGCACTAACAATCACTCCACTTAATACTTCTTAATATTTCATTTCTTAAAATTTTGTAAAAAAAAAAAAAAACAGAGTTTCCGTAAGATATTCTCTATTGTTGGATTTAAGCGTAAGCGTCCGAAGAGTTCAACAAGTCGAAAACAGTTTTATTCTAATCTGCTGAAAACGAGTCAAGATGAGACAATACTACCTAAAAAGGCATCCGAGATGAAACTGGAATAGAGCTGTATATTCTGCAACCAACATTTTTGCCTAGACACACGCCAATATCGTCCATTGCTCGTTTCCTGATTTTAAAGTTTCAGCACTCTCAATACTTTTTATTTAAAATTTACTTACAAAGTAGCATATTTGATAATTTTTTGAAATTTTAAAAACAGCTTTTTTTATTATATTGCTGTATTCTGGCATGGTTATGAAAAATCATAAATCCTAGACTTAAGTTTTACTCCGGAAAGCCCATTGGAGTTTCTAGTACTGCATGATTTTTGAAACAAAAATGGTAAAAAAGCCAAAATTGTAATTTATTGTTCATAATTCAAGTCATAAACTGTCAAATTTCATTGGAAAATAAAGAAGCTTACAAAGTAACTAGTATAGTTATATGAAAAAAGTAAGTATTTTTCTCACGGTTAACACTTGAGTTAAAACTTAAGATCTTGAACACATTTCATTAAACGAAAACTAGAAAAATCATGGGACCGATAGCGAGACTGACATTTTTCGATTTGAACAAAACGAGACTAGAAAAGCATAGTTAGGTCTGGTCTCGAGGCCCGACCGACGCACCCTCAAGCTGAGTTTGACAGATGACGTGTCTTTCTCAAAGAAATCTGAACATCTGGCAAAGTCACATACTACTTGACAAAAACTTTGTTTGTAAGCGTATACAAAAATGGGCCTTATTGTTCAAAACGAAGAATGATTTTTTGATGGAAATAAGTGTTATAACTTTAACTTGCTCCAGCTGCAGAGCTTCATTTAGTGAAACTACATTGTTATTTTTACACCATGTACCTACCTAGCTTTTGGGCCAGTTGAGTTTGTACGTGTGAAGGTCCGAATCGTTAAGCGAAATTCACCATGTTGTGGTTTGCTTAAGGAATCTCCTGCATTACCTAAGGCTATATTTGTCTTCTTTTTAAAAGGCACAAACTCAGCAGATTGTCAGTCTCTCTCTCTTATTTTAGAAACCTTAGAAACTAGCAGAGAAAAACTTAACAATTAGGTGGCGCCACAGTCCGTTGAGAACTAGGGCCTAGTGACTTACAACTCTCAACCATTCCTGTGTGCGAGGACTGTTATCAAGAATGGAGGGGACCTTCAGTTTTAAGCCGAATCCGAACGGCTAATTTAAGAAAGAACTTTTCATGACAAGAATTACTCTTGGAGGATTTGTCAATTCCTCGCAAGAGGCAGTACCCCTGAAAAAAAAACTTTAGATGGAACAGGCAAGGATTGAACCCAAGACCTCTGGCAACGCACTAACCATCAATTTCAATCAATTTCACTTAGTTTGTACTTTAAAGCTTAAATATAGTTTCTGAGGTACAGCACTTTAAAAATATATAACTATTTAATATAACTAAAATTTAATCGGTTTACCAGTCAAGTTTACTTTTTTATCCAAAGAATATTAATTTCATAACCTTTTCAGTGAATCCTTTAAACTTTAGATATTAATCAAATAATTTATTTAATAATCTATTATTATTAAGAGACTCTCCGATATCCCACTACTCAAAACAAATTGTTACTAAATCAGCTTAGACCTTCCTGTACTTTTTTAAAGTTTTCATTTTCACTTGAGATCAGTTTTCTTGTATACAGCAGCACTTGTTATAATTGAACATTTTGACATTTCTCGGTTAGTTTATGTTTTTGATGTGACCTTGTTTTTACTTAAACTTTCGACTTAAATTTATCTTCTACGAATAATCCTCTTGGTCTCGCAAAATTGGACACAAAAGCAATTTCTTGAAAAAAGCATCTGCTTAGGTATTTTCATAAAACAATTTTGTTATTTCCAATGGTGCAATATGCCCGTACCTCGTAACTTAAATAAATAAGGACAATTTGACAGATTTAGTTTTAACAATATGGCCAATTTAAACTGTCAAAGTTCAAAAGTTAATACAAAAATTTATTTCGGATAATCGCTTAACCAAATTAAAAATGCTAATGCTGGTGAAATTCTCCATTCCATAGATCAACACTTTTGGCAACAGTAGGTCTAAGTACTCTTAAAACCACAGTCTCTATTGTACAAAGTGTAATGTATGACCTGTAAGCTTGGCTAAAAAAATACATCCAGAGCACGAAACGGAGAGCTCGAGAATAGAATAGAAAAGAAAAGAACAAACCCAACAAGTAGCAGTAACCTTCAGTTTCATCAGCAACAGCAACAGCAGCAGCATTAGCAGCAAACAGAAAACGGCACCTCCATCAACAGTTGGGACTCCTTGGAATGGGGCAACACACATACAACAAAACAAAAGTGCTTTCATCCTTGAATGTCCTTGAAAGCTTTATACACTCACTCTCGCACTCCTGTTAATGCTCCTGGCTCCCACAGAGTTCATGCATAGGGAGTCGAACCAGAACCATGCTTTCGCTTTGTACACTGTACTTGTACTCCGTTCGTAGTTCGTATTGTATTGTAACTGTTGGCTTTGGCTGAGCGAGTACTCTGCTCTGGCTCTGGCTCTGGCTCTGACTATTTGCTATTTGGTTTTGGTTTGGTAGTTTCGTTTTTCCATCTACACGGAACGGACGTGTCCTGAAAATTGAGCAATGCTTTTGCTTTAACCATTGATTGTCATTGTCAGTCCCTGTCTGCCGTTTAGCCAGGCCAGGACCTCTCAAACAAAGCATATACCTATTCTTTATGCATGAGAAAGTGATTTCGTTAAAAAAAAAAGAATAGATTTTCGGTCCAAAATAAAAATCATCATCTAATAAAAATCCCTTTGTTTCGTTTGTAATTTAATTCTACTACCAGTATCTGAGCTTTTTTTCTGCTTCTTTTTGTTTTTTTGGTTCGTTTCTTTCATCTTTTGTGATTGTGATATGTTTCCTGTTACGCTTCGTTGTCGAATGGCATCGTTTTACTTTGTGCGTTTACATAACGAACAACGCGTAATTGTCGCTGATGTTCGAGTCGCGAATTGAGTGTATGATGTTTAATATTATTAATCCTGTACGTTTGCATAAACCTACATAATCAGTTTCGATTTTCGTCCTTAATTTATTTTTTTTCGCTCGCTTTTGAAGTCCTGAGTCCTTACAATTCTACGCAGTACCTTTCTTCGTATGTCGCTCTGTTGTTGCTGCTGCTGATGTTGGCTGAAGCTTGTGCAGTTACAAGGGAATATATTACGGAAATCTTGATTTACTTACAACGTGTTCAATGTGCATGTACGGTACGTTGTACAAATGCTGTGCACCATGTGATTGATTGCTGTACCTAAGTATATCTACTAGATACTACTCTTAGCCAGGAGATAGAAAAAGTGTTCGAGATAAAACGATTTAACATAGTCTGAGTAAGAGCTAGCAATATGTTATTTTATCTACTATAGCTATGTTGTTTTTTTCTTCGTGTCGTCCTACAACCCTACATCATGATCCTTCACAGGATAACATTATAATTAAGTTTTCTCTGCTCTAGTGGAGTTTAGTTTTTTCTTATTTGAAACTAAGCGAAGGGCAATGGATTTAGTGTAATAGAAAGATGTGCAGGTCACGTCTTTTATATAGATAGGTAGGATTTAATTTGTATTCCAGTCGTAGTATGAGGTGTGTAGTTTGATCGGTGTGAAAAAAGTAAAGTGGTGCTCGTTTTGGATAAAACTTGAACATCCATGAATTTATGGTCCTTTAATCGAACTTGGGTATAAAAGAAAAAAAAAAAAGAAATGAAAAAAGGATTCGAAAGAAAAAGAAACAAAAAAACTACCAAGGAATTAAATGGAACAGTTTAACACCTTTTAGCGATGTTTTAAGCTCAAATAAACTTCGAGAGTACCTAGGGGTGGGTACTTAAAAATACGTAGTTCGTGATAAAATCGTGTTAGAGAGAAATGAACATACAAAAAAGAACGTGCAAATATTTTTTTTCCAACTTGAGGACTTTATACTTAAAGAGAGCTTAATGGATGACTTGTACTTTGGTTATATTTTTTTATGATTTCTTCAACAGTGACCTTCTTGTTTGACATAATTCTTCTAAGGTTTTTGGTACTAGGTACTATACTGATGAAGATGGTATAGGGTTTAGAACAATTAAATGTATCTTTAACAATGGCTATTCCCTTTTTATCGAGGTTTTTATGTTTATATCCTTTTTGAAGATGTCTTTTCATTTAAGAAGAAAATTTAAAACAATGAAAATAGGTAATCACATTGAATAATCACATAAACAATGAAGAAATCCAATGGAACCTTTTTGTTGTCTGTCAAGGTCTTTTAAATTAAGAAATGTTAATGTTTTACGGCAGAAGACATTAATCTTACCAATTAGCCTTCTAGACAAATTTATATTAGAAACAAAATACAAACAATCAGTAGATTTTATTATAACAATCTCAGTGTTAAGCTCCATATGCTAGGAAATTTTACAATTATTGTAACTGAAGATTCGTATTGATTCGATATTTTCCAAAATCATTTTTATTCGATTTTTTTCCTCCTTCCTATGAACCTTTTGATTTATAGAATCAAAACTAAAGGGTACATGTTACTGAAAAAAATCACAACTTACTTTTTTTTAAAACACGGCTCCTTGTCCATAAATTGTTTAATAAAAAATGTGTCAGTTTTCTTTTTTGGACTATAGGTTTCGGTGTTGTTTCCCTAAAAAATGTCAATCCTAAAATCACATTTATTATTTTTTTTCTCAATATTGATATTTAAAAAATATTTACTTTTATTTAAAAAAAATCTTGAATTTTTTTTAAGTTTGACATGAACTTAAATTATTGATTGATTCAAAAATAATAATAAATAAATAATAATAAAAAAATATCATAATTTTTTGAATAATTTATAATTTAAAAAAAAGCAAGTTACAAAAGCATAATATTTAACTGATCTTAGAAATTAATACAACTTGTGTTTAGTCGATTTTTTTTCTATCTTTATAGTTTTAATTAGTAACTTTTCAAAATAGTAAATGATTAACATTTATTACTTTATTAATTTAAATAGTGAAACCGAATAATTTTTAAGAGCCCGAAAATAAATGTTTTCATTTATAAATTTGTAAAGTTTTTTGTTTTGATATTTTAGAAACCGTAAAAATAGAAAAAACAGAGTGTTACGCCAAGTCCAAACGTTTAATGTAAGGATAACTTTTTAATTTAGAGAACTGACTCAAGGGCTAAATACCGAAAACCGTAACTTAACACTCCTAACCATAACTTTATTGGTCTAAGTATTCAATATTATATAATTTGGACTTTAATAGTTTTAAATGATTAGCTTCAAACATGTTTTAATACTTGTCGATAGAACAATTTAATATGAAAATCCCTGAGATGAGAATATGAATACAATTTTAAAAGATGGATGAATATTTGTATCATTTAAAATTATATAGTTTTTTTTAACAAAACAAAAATTTCCAAGAGCTAATTTCGTAATAACTCGATAAAGTGCCTCAACCAATTTGGGTTATTATTTTTTTTGTTGGCCAAAGACAAAAGCTTAAAATTAAAGTCAAAAAACCAAGAGTTTCAAGCATTTTGTACTAAAATTTTGTGTAAAAAATGCATTCATCAAATATTGATGAAAACATTCTTATAATTTCTCAGTTTCCTACATTTTTGTCTTTAGATGTTCTTTTCTGCAAATGACGGTTCTTGCTTTATAGCACATATAAATACAAGTTACCAATTTTGTCTACATATGTTTTTGCTTTTAAAACAACAAAATCAAAAAACTAAATAAATCGTAAATTAAAGGAAAGCTGAATTGCGTTTTTAATTTTTTGTTGATGTGTATAGTCTTTCAGGTATTTCAAAATAAGTCAAATTGAAAACTTGCAAAACTTATAGTTATATTTAAGTTTTAAAATTCCGCAGGGTTTCATTTTGTTCGATAGTAATGCTTTCAATATTTTGAAAAAAAAATTTTACAATATTTTGAAAAAAATAATCACCCATTTAATTGTAAAATATTCTTTAAAATAACTTCTTTAATTAAAAAATCCATCCCTGACAATAGTACTCGCACATAGGAATGGTTGAAAGTTGTAAGTCACTTCACTAGGCCCTAGTTCTCATCGGACTGTTGCGCCACCCAATTTATTTTTTTATGATTTAAAAACAACATAAATATATGTGTTTAGTTAAAAGTTTTGTGAATGCTTCGGTTTCAATTAATTAGGTATTGTTTTGAATTTAATGCAAGTCAAGTTGTTTTCCTATATTATTTTTTATAGATATATGAAAGAAGTCGATAGGTTTGAAAAAAAAAACAATTATTTTAAATTATGTCTAAAGTCCATAAGTACAATTCTAGAAATAAATTTTCTATTTATGCTCTTTTTCCATATGCAGAGTTAGTTAATTTTTGTTAAATTCAATTTCAAAGTTCTATCCTTCTATAAACACACCCTTTAGAAGGAAGAACTAAAAACACAAAAAAACACAATGACAACTACAACCCATTATAATAATTATGTTTCAAATGATATGCCATTTTTCTAAACTGCCCTCACTAATGCTTGATTTTGGTGTCTAATAGGATCTGTCTTTTACAAACACAAAGACTTTTTCAAAACTACATGAATGTGACTTTTGACCCTTTTTATAATTAAAAAAAAAGGCTGGGATGGTCTACCCACACTGATAACTTTCCATCCCGTCTGTCAGTTTGTCTTGCTTAAAAGGTTTGTAGGTTTTCGGGTTTTGTAAAAAAAATTGTCAGTTGAATTATACTAAAAAAAAATAAAAATTACGAACAATATCTTGCATATAATGAAATAGTTTGATTTCAAAATCTATTTTTGCTAACGAGATTTTTAGTCGAGGACCAATTTTTACCAATTTTATTAGCATTTCTTAAAAGTGATTGAAATTAATTTTAAGTAAATATCTTCTATTATTGACGAGATATCGAGAACCGAACATCAATTTTTACCAATTTTTCGTACAATTTTGTGTAGATTTTATTTTTTTATTAAAAAACTGACTGTTGGATTTTTTATAAAAAAATTACTGAATATTGAAAACAATATTTTCTCTGAGATAAAATTAGTTTGAAGCCAATATTTTTATATTTTGGGTCGAAAGTAAATTTTTACCAAGTTTTAGTAATGTTTTTTTTATTTAATTTTTTTAATAAAACTGTCAATTCGATTTTTCTCAAAATTTTACTGAATGTTGAAAACAATATTTCTCATAAGATAAAATTAGTTTAAAGCCAATATCTCAAAGTTTTGAAAAGTTATTTAAGTCGAAAATCAATTTTTACTAACTTTTATAAATTTTTTTTAGGTTTCTATTTTTTTTTATTTATTTATTTATTTTTCTCAAAATTTTACCGAATGTTGAAAACAATATTTCTTATAAGATAAATAAGTTGGAAGATATAATATCAAATTTTTGAAAAGAAATTTGAGTTGAAATTCAATTTTTACAAACTTTGAGCATTGTTTTTTTTAGGTTTTTATTTTTTATTAAAAAAACTGTTAATTCGATTTTTCTCAAAATTTTACCAGATATAAAAAACGTTATTCTTCGTTGCACAAATTTTTTTGGAGATAAGATCATTTTTTGTTCGTAAATATTCGTGGTGACAAACATTTTTTTTCAGTTTTTTTGTTTTATATAAAAAAAAACAATGATTGGATTTTTTCCAAAATTATATTTGTTGGGTATCACGTTACAATATATTATTTAATATTTAATTCAAGTCTCTAGGGTTATTGGTTCGTGAGATATTTTGGGTTAACCAACATTTTCACCTTTTTTTTTAAATTGCTATGGTATAAAAACCACCTACTCAATTTTTTTGAGAGTCCTTTCCGCATCTTTCTGCATTATTATCTGTATACCTAACTAAATTTATTTAAAGTCGATATCTCTACTGGTTCTTGAGCTATGAACGACGAAATAAACTTCGCGAACGTTAGGGACGTACAGACGTACGGGCGTACGAACGTACTCACGCACAGACATCTCTCTAAAAATCTTTTATTTGGACTCTAGGGACCTTGAAACGTCGAGAAATCTCAAAATTTTCAATTTTAAAAATCGGACCGATTACAATAACTTCCTATGGGAAATTAATAAAGTGCACAACTGGGTTGCACAAACTAATTCAAAGACTCTGTTTCCAGATTGTACTTATATTTTAAAATTTGAAAATTTACCTTTAAAATAATATGGTATTTAAAAATTTAAATTAATCAAAAACAAATTTGATTAATAATTTAATTTTTTCGAAAATCGTTAGAGCGGTTTTTTTAAATTAATTTTTTATAAATACAATTTTCAATTTGTTCTTAAAAATATTTTTGGTACGCAGTTTTGTACTGCTAAGTTTTATATTGGAATTTCGTTAAAAAAATGTTGAAACATTTTGTGGATATCGAATTTGAAAAAAAATAATCAAATACTTTTTTAAAAATCAAATAAAAACAACGACATTTTTTATCATCAAATATTATTAAGACGGTATAAGAGCTTGTTCGGAAATTTGTTTTATTGAAATCGGTTCATTAGTTTTTGCGAAAACTTAAAAACAAAATAATGATTCCATTGCGCTTACCCTTCTGGAGCAATTTAAAAAAGTTAAGAAAAAAATATTAAAAATCTATTGGTTCGTTTTTGATAAAATTTGAATGTTCGATTTTTGACCAACAAAAATACATGGGACTACTGTTATTTACAGTTTTAAAAAAAAATTAAAGACTTTTAACACGAGTCTAAATAAAACCTTAATTTCCAAGTTTGAATTCAATTGACCTAATGCTTTAGGCAGTAGTGGCTAGGTGAGATAGACAGACTGACAGATTTGGAGAACCCACTTTTTCCGAATTCTCTACCATCGTAAAGTCATGTTTCATTAAAATCTCGAGTTCGAAATTTTGAACGAATGCAACACTTACTATATATGTATGTATATGTTGTTCCTATATGTCGCAGGTAAAAAAACATTTCCAAACTTCTTTAAAACAATTCAACATGAATACTAACAAATCAATGAGTTCTAAAAAGTTTTTAGTTTTCTTTGACCTTCCCTCAACTTTCTAAAATTCGCATTTCTTTACCAATACTTATTAGACAAGGGTATCTTTCTTTAAAATATATAAATGTATTCCTATAATGCTTGAACTTATGTTTGTTCCTTTCAAGGGAAGGGACAAAATTCCTATTAGCTCTTCTAAAATATAATAACATTCAAAACTTCGACTAAACCCCCATTAAGATTTGTAACGTTAGATAACATATGGGAAATAATAAAAGTTTAAAGTTTCTGTTGCCGAATATCATGTAAAAGAGTCATAAATAATAATAAACTTGCCTAAAACTAAAAGTTTGAAATCCTGTTTGCGTAACCAATTTACTCTTTTCACATTCTAACAAAATATGACCTACAATTTAAGTCTAGTCAAAAAGTCTGAAGTAGAAACTACTTATGTTTGCTCCCACCATATGGTCTATGGTAATAGGCTGATGTTGTTCATAGCAATACCAACACCCACATTTTAGGAAAAATCAAAGAATCATTCCTATCTCATTCCTGGGAAATGAAAAACAAAACCAAGAAACGTATATTCATCTTCCTAACCAACCAACATCTTAACTTCAAGTCAATTTACTTAAAAACAAGATATCAGATAAAAACAAAAATCAATACATGAAATCCCAAGCATCATCCTAAATACCTCAGACGGTGGGCGAAGCTAAATGTTTTTGTTTTCTTTTTTTCTTTTGCAAGAAATGATAATAATGTTAAGTTAAATAGAACAAACTGAATTTATCGACAAAAACATAAAAATAAAGGATCCTATTGAAGTAGAAACACATTCCTTCTTCCTCAAAACACAACCCAGTCTAACCTCGTTGTGACTTTCTTCTCTTATTTAATATAATCGTAGGTAGGCTTGTTGGAGCCACATTGGAACTTGGACAGAAAAAATAAAAATAAAAGAATTTATGTAAATGTATAATTTGAATCAATTTCAAATGCAATGTTTAATTCAGAAAGTTTTCTTATGTTTTTTAGCTTTTTTATTTTGTATTTTAAGTTTCTCCATGAAAAACCATTAACTGGTAATGTGATTAGCTTTTGCGCGAAGCTGAAAATAAAAAGTTGATACTTATACAGTATAATCCTTTGCTGGAAGACAATTGCATTAAAAAGTTTTTCCTTTCAATTTTAAGCATTTCAGTGTTTTCTTCTTGTTAAGAATAAATGAAATCTTCTTTTATGGAGGTGAATTTTTAAAGGACGAAACAAGTATCTACTTTTCCAATAAAAAAAAAATGTTTAGAAATTTAATAAAACATTACCAAATCAGCCAAAAGCTAAACGCTAGTAGGAACATTCTAATTCTATACTATGGGTACTTGTCAATGGACTAAAGGAAGAAATAGGGACCTAACTTTTTAACAATACTGATTTTTGAACTTATTTTTTTGAAAAAGGAGAAAAATATAGCAAAACTTTTTTCTCTTTTGAAAGTTTAAAAAAGGCGTTTAAAATCGAATTCGCAGTTAGACAGCATCCGGAATATACTGCTCATTTTTCTTATTTTTCTACTTCAGAACTTTTGGCATTCTTTTGGATTCTATTGATGCCTCCTTTTAAATAAACTAAGGGTCAATTTCCTCACATATAATTTTTAAATGTCTGTTTTTTTTTACTTCCTTTCATAAGGACTTGAATTTTTCTATCAATTGAACAATCTATAATAATTGTATGTGCTGTAAATTTATACATTACACAGATGTGTTTCCAACGTATTCTATCACGTAAAATATCACTAAATAACATCAGTTCTTGTAAAAAAAACTAATATATTGAAAAATGTGTCTTACTTAAAAAAAAAAGGAGCTATGAGTTTTCTATACAAACATTTCCTTACATTCTATAGTAGATATTTCTATTAAATAAATTGAAGCCTAATTGAATTTATTACCATCCATTTGTCACAGTACCAATTGAACCGTACACACATTTTCCTATACTATATCTACACACGTGTATGTGTGTAGCATTATGTATGTAGGTAAGTAAGGTACCTATACTTTCTTTTTTCCTTCGTCACTTTTTTCTTTCATTTCATTGACATTACTTTGTCATCCATGAAGATTGTAAAAGAATGTTGAAATCCATTGTTTGTGGTATAAAAATTTATCAAAATCACCCACTTGATGAAAATCAATCGAGTTCAATCAAAGTTTGTTTAGACATGGTAACAAAACAGGGTGTCCCTTGATGATGACTTTATTTATTTGAATTGATATTGTTTCGCACGTTTGACTCAAGTATTTAGATAAGTACGGAAAACATCCACATGCTAATTTTATGTCATTTATCAATATCAAGTTAAGAAGTGCCTAATAGAAAAATGGTTAGAGTAGCAAGAAAGAATTTTCCTTGTAGATAGATAGAATGAAATCGTACCAATTTCTGAAAAAGGTTTTAGAGCCGAAACT
This sequence comes from Eupeodes luniger, assembly GCA_951509635.1. NCBI lineage: Eukaryota > Metazoa > Arthropoda > Insecta > Diptera > Syrphidae > Eupeodes > Eupeodes luniger. Next base: position 104,555,065 of record OX608074.1, read on the forward strand.
AAAAGTTTTAATATTGTTTGTTAAATCTTGCCATTTGTTAACTACAACAATGTGAATAAAATAGACTGGATTAGAGAATCAAAATATTTTTATTTTTATAGTTCAAAATTTTGGAAACTTTGTCAAAAAGTTTATATAAGGAATAAAATTATAAAATAGAAATGATAGACCCTTAAACATTAAACACAAAAATTCGAACTCTCGATTTTAATCAAACATGACAATATGATGGTAGAAAAGTCGTAAAAAGTGGGTCCCCTGATTCCGTCCGTCTATCTGTCTATCTGTCCTCGCCCCTAAAGATCAAACAATTAGGTCTACTGAGTTCAAACTTGGAAGTTAAGGTTTTAAGCGTTAAGCTTTTTTTTCATTTTTTGTTTCAAATTTTCTCAAAAACGAACCGAAAGGTTTTTTTAAATGTTCTCTAATATTTTTTTTCTTAACTTGGCTTCTTTGAATAAGAAAATATATCTTTGTGTTACTTAAGAAGGGTGCCCCCATAGAACCGTTATTTCGTTTTTAATTTTTTTCAGAAGCTCATAAACTAATATCAATAATTTGTTGTAGCACAAGCTCTCTAATTGTTTAAAAACTATTTGATAATTAAAAATATGAACATTTTTCTTTTGGATTTTTTAAGAAAATATATTTTTTTTTTTAAATTGGATATCTCGAAAACGGGTCGAAATTTTTTTACGAAAATCAGAAATAGAATGTATATTAATATATTCTAAATAACTGCAAAAGTATTTCTGGACAAAAATTGCTTCAAACTTATTTATGTCACAGAATCAGTAATTTTTTTATAAAAATCCAACAGTCCGTTTTTTTCATAAAAAAATAGTACGCAAATTTGGTAAAAATTGATACATATAGACAAACTTTTAAGAAAGACAAATCGACAGACGAAATGGGAAGTTATCAGTTTTTTTTTTGCTATTACTGCTAATATTTTAAAAATAGGTTACTTGTCAAATACTAAGCCCTTTAAAATAAATGTTTGCTTCAGTATCTTATGCGTTCTCAAAAATCGGAGTCAAAAAAGTTATTAATACATTTCCATATTATTCACATCGTATCAAATTGCACTTAAGATTTTGATATATCGCGGCTAGTTCGAAAATTTTTTTGAATGTCTAAAAAAACAACTTTAATTGCAAAAAGATCAAAATTTGTTTTTCATTGTAGAAAAATGACCAAGGCTCTTTTGCTAAAACAGAACTAAGGTAGAAGAAAGAGGTTGGGATGCGACCCACACTGATAACGTGTTGGGTCAAAGAAATTGTTATTTGAAATATTCTTAAAAATTTTAAAATTACCAGCAATATTTTTCATATAAAGAAAAAGTTTAGTCTGAAAATCTTGTTTTATTAAATATATTTTTAGTCGAAAACAAATTTTTACCAAAATAAGTAGCATTTCTTAAATTTTTACAAATTGGATGAATGAAATTAATTTGAGAGATATTAAGAACCGAACATAAATTTTTACCAAATTTGTGTACTATTTTTTGTAGATTTTATTTTTTTATGAAAAAAAGGACTGTTGGATTTTCATAAAAAAAACTACTGAATATCGAAAACAATATTTTCTGTGAAATAAAAAGAGTTTGAAGACAATATCTTTAATTTTTGAAAAGCTATTTCAGTCGTAAGTAAATTTTTACCAAGTTTTAGTACTGTTTTTTTGTTAGGTTTTTATTTTTTGTAAAAAACCTGTCAATTAGATTTTTCTCAAAATTTTACTGAGTGTTGACAACAATATTTTTTAAAAGATAAAAGTAGTTAAAAGCCAATATCTCAAAGTCTTGAGTCGAAAATCAATTTTTACTATCTTTTGTTAAATTTTTTTTTAAGTTTTTATTTTTTGTAAAAGAACTGTCAATTCGATTTGTCTTAAAATTTTACTGAATGTTGACAACAATATTTTTTAAAAGATAAAAGTAGTAAAAGGCCAATATCTCAAAATTTTGAAAAGATATTTGAGTCGAAAATCAATTTTTACCAACTTTTATTAATTTTTTTGTTTAGGTTTTTATTTTTTGTAGAAAAAACTGTCAATTCGATTTTACTCAACATTTTTGAGAATGTTGAAAACAATATTTCTTATAAGTTTAAATAAGTAAGAAGCCATCTTCTCAAGTTTTTGAAAAGATATTTGAGTCGAAATTTAATTTTTACCAACTTTGAGTAATGTTTTTTTTAGGTTTTTATTTTTTATAAAAAAATTGTCAATTCGATTTTTCTCAAAATTTTACCAGATGTTGAAAACGTTATTTTTCTATGCACAAAATTATTTTGGTGATAAAATCATTTTGTATTCATAAAATTTTCGAGGTGACAAATTTTTTTTTTCAGTTTTTTTGATTTATAAAAAACCGTTAATTGGATTTTTTTCAAAAAATATACTTGATTGGTATCACGCTACAATATTTAATATAAAATTTAATTCAAGTCTCTATCGTTTTTGGTTCGTAAGATATTTAAGGTTAGTCAAAATTTTCACCTTTTTTTTAAACTGCTATGGTAAAAAAACCACCCACGTAATTTTCTTGAGAGCCCTTTCTGCATCTTTTTGCCTTATTATCTGTATAACAAAATTTATTTGAAGTAGATATCTCTTCTGGTTCTTGAGCTATGGACGACGAAAAAAACGTCGCGAACGTACAGACGTACGGACGTACGAACGTACGTACACACGCACGCACAGACATCTTTCTAAAAATCTTTTATTTCGACTCTAGGGACCTTGAAACGTCGAGAAATGTCAAAACTTTCAATTTGACAAATCGGACCTATTGCAATAACTTCCTATGGGAAGTTAATATACGTTCAACATAAGAACTTCTGTGGCAGTTTCTGCTGAGGAAAAATGTAAAACTTAAGCATTTATGTTGAAAACATATATTTCTGTTTCATGTCAGAAAATGAATCATAAATCTAAATATTTCAAAAATTGAAACCATTCTCGAAACATTTATATTAAAAAAAAATATGAATATAGACTTTAAATTTTGAGTAATGTCCTCCATACAAAATTTGATATTAAAATACGAAATAAAAATTAAGAATTTTTAGGAAAACATCTTTTCAACTAATTTAATAAGCAGTCCATATTAAATTAACTCAATTTTGCATACAATCTAGTGAGCTTTAAGCAGAAGAATATTTTCTAAAGCTAGAAAATTTCGCAAAAAAGTTTTGAATAAATCGAATAAAAGGAATATCTAATATTTAGATTAAAGCCAGAGTCGATAGAAATTGTGCGTTCCCTTTTTTCTGCACTAATATTATTATAATTAATAATTAGAAAACTACATTATCACTGAGTAACATAGGCTATATTTAGTACTAGATTACTATAGAAGTCTTTAGAAATTCCTATTAAAACCAACCGAAGGTGTACAAAAATTAGCCATAAAATGTCTTTCATCGCATACGCTGCGAAGAGTATTAATGATAGGACAAAAAAAATGTTCGACAATATCTACATCTACATCTACACTAATCTACATCTACTCTAATATTATAAAGAGGAAAGATTTATATTTTTGTATTTTTGTATGTAACGAATAAACTCAAAAAGTACTGGACCGATTTTAATAATTCTTTTTTCATTAGAAAGCTACATTATCTGTACCTATTTATGTCTACCCGTGCGAAGCCGGGACGTTCCGCTAGTATCATATAAATCTATAAATAAAACCTTAAATTTTCAAGTTAAAATTATTTAATTATTGTGCGTTTAAATTGCCTTACATAAAATGGTATTAATGGTTTTCCTCTTTAGAACCATTTTTGTTAAAAATAAATACTAAACACAAAATTTCCTTATTTTGTGCCAATTTCCATCCATAAGTAAAAATGGCTTATTCTCTATAATAGTTAAATTTTATATTATACCTCTAATAAATGTTGCAATAAATTTTTCCTACCCGAGCATAAAAAGCTGTCATATACTATTTCAAACACCCTTTATCGAGACTAAAAGTATTGTGAAGTCATAAACTCCATGGTCAAGATCCAATATCACTCAATGTTAGTGAAATGAGATATAATAAAAGAAAACAAATTGGGTATATAATATATATCTGCCTTGACACCATCAGTTCTACCTTAAGAAACTTATAATGTGTACAGTACATATAGAAAATATAATGCAAACCCATATATGTATGTGTGTACCTACATATATGAAGCTAGTTTATAGTACATCTAACAATATATTTATGTGAAGATAACTTGTGCAAGAAGTCCGAAGGGAATAACCTTAATAAACCAATTTTCTGGCACTCTCGCAAAAGATGGGATATATTCTGTCCTCTTTTATTCACTTTATAAAATCAACTCTCCATCATCAAAATCCATTTCCATATAGATACATTTATACATATAATATTTATATAAATACACACTTTTATGTATAAACGAGAGTATAGAATTCATGGCATTTCTCAAGATCCATTCCAAATGCAAAGATACGAATAAAAAAAAAGAATTATAAGAATACGAATCGAGTGATATAAAGAAAGCATTGTAATAAATAATTCACTTTCTTGATGGTTTCAATAATTCAAGTCATCACAGAGTGAGACTTGGTATTGAAAAGTACGCAAATATATCCTCGAACATTTATAGACTTTTGCACAAAAAATACAAAAAGAATACTCTTGTACCACGCCATCCACCACGTGTCCATGATGATGGATATAATCCAGAGTCCAGACCAAGTTAAGCTAAGGAGGTTTTCATTTTCTTCTTATTTTTATGTGTACTCTTATTTGTATTATGATATTGAAATGAAATAATAGTGCGGGTATGTTTGTGGAAGTTTTAACTTATTTTGGTTTTTTTGGTGGAGGTTGTTGAAACTTTTATTTTTATCAGACGGATTATTCTTCATTTATAGGATAATGTTCAGAGACAAAAGTAATTTTGTTCGGTTCTTTGACTTTTTATGGATCAGTTAAGCTTTGATATACAGGGTGTTTTGCATACAAAATAAATAAAAAGCACACCATGAACTTGTTGTCTTATAGCGAAAAAAACTCTCTTAGGGGGATTTTTATTTCCTTAAAGGAGTCAGTGGTTGTCAGTAGACTTGGATCACTGTTGCCAAAATGTTATAAAGAAGGGTAATAAAAGTCTAACATTTGTTTGGTTATTTTATATTCACTTGTGTATATACTTCCTATCTTGAAACTAAGAAAATCTTCGTTTTCATATAGCGACATATATTTAAAAAAGTGCTTACCAAACACTAACATCGCAAGAAACATAACATTTTTCCGTAAAAAAAAAATACGTATATGCCTGATCGTCATTTCAACATCGCTCTTTAATAGTGTCAAAAATTGGATTTCCTATAATGTTCGACTTTTTGAATATTTTTAAGAACTAAACAACTTATGTATATGCTATATTCCTTCGTTGTATTATGGATTATTGTAGTTGTTTATATAGTGAAGTCGTTTTCAAAATAATTTAATTCAAGATATAAATTGAAAAAAACTTTAAGATTGACAGCGCTTTATTTTCTGCAGAACATCCAAGTATATTCTTATTTGTAGAGTATGAGGGACAGCAAAAGCGAATTACAAATTTTCGAAACTAAAATTTGACACAAGTTTTCAACAGAATTTTAACTTAAAATTGTTGCATCCACTTTTGAAAAAGGATATTTCACGCTAAAGTTAAATTTTAAATCGTAAAATAATTCTCTGTAATAAAATAGTTCCAAGTCTATATCAAATCTAATATAAATTTGTTAACCTTTTGAAAAAATTCTCCAAAATTAGTTTGCTCGAAAAAATGCTTTCACCTGAATATTTCAACTTTAAAAACAAGCACATTATACCATGTACATATTTCTAAGAAATTAGAAATTTAATTAAAACATCATAAACTTATTTTTGCATCTTATCAAATTAAAAAAAAACACTTAGCTGAACCATTTAGAAAGGCTATCATATACTTGAACTTGTTTAACTTAACTACCTGAAGTAATTTCAATTCCCTTTAAAATGACAGAAGGAACATTGAAGTATAATGTAGCTTCATACGTCTATTAGAAATGTTATCCTAAAAATATTATACAATATATACTAACTTTGATGAAACTATGAATATGAACTTTAGTAAGGTGGTCCTTTTACTAAATTCGTATTTGGATCCAGGCCCATAGAATCTTTTAATTTACAATACATTTTATTTAACAAAAGAAAAAACTTAGTGATTGAATAAAAGTTATTTAAATAAAATGCACGACTTTGTCCCAAAAATTTCCTCATGTATCCAAAAAGTCTGTTTTAAAATATTTACTGTTGTTGTTTTCCAAAATTTGAATGCCATTTGATTTCCCAAAAAAATTCAAAATTTGTATTTGAAAATCGTTAGAGCGGTTTTTTTTTAATTTAATTTTGTATAAATACAATTTTTTTATTTGGGTGTAAAAATATTTTTAGTGCGCAGTTATTTAATAAATAAATTAGGTGGCGCAACAGTCCGTAGAGAACCAGGGCCTAGTGCAACTCTCAACCATGCATGTGTGCGAGTACTTTTGTCAGAGATGGAAGGGACCTACAGTTTATATGTCGAATTCGAACTGCTAATTTAAGAAAGCACTTTTCATGACAAGAATTACTCTTGGAGGATTTATCAATTACTCGCAAGAGGCAGTACCCGTGAAAAAAGTTAGGTGGCACAGGCAGGGATTAAACCCAAGACCCTTGCATGACAGTCCAACGCACTAACCATCACGCTACAGTTACTACGTGCAGTTATTTAGAGCTTATTAACGCACGTTTTAAATTTCAATTTCGTAAGAAAATAAAGACCCATTTTCGAGACATCGAATTTCGAAGCAAAACCAAAAACAATGACATTTTTTATCATTAAATATTAGTGAGACAGTATAAGAGCTTGTGCTGAAATAAATTAAAAAAAGAGGCTGGGATGCGACCCACACTTATAACTTCCCATCCCGTTTGTCGATATGTCTCGCTTAAAAGTTTGTCTATATGTATCAATTTTTACCAAATTTGCGTACTATTATTTGTAGATTTTATTTTTTTATGAAAAAACGGACTGTTGAATTTTTTAAAAAAATTACTGAATATCGAAAACAATATTTTCTGTGAAATAAAATAAGTTTGAAGCCAATATATTTAATTTTTGAAAAGCTATTTGAGTCGAAAGTAAATTTTTACCAAGTTTTAGTATTGTTTTTTTTTTTAGGTTTTTATTTTTTGTAAAAAAAACTGTCAATTCGATTTTTCTCAAAATTTTATCGGATGTTGACAACAATATTTTTTATAAGTTAAAATTAGTTAAAAGCCATTATCTCAAATTTTTGAAAATATATTAGAGTCGAAAATCAATTTTCACCAACTTTTGTTAAATTTTTTCTTCGGTTTTTAATTTTTTGTAAAAAAACTGTCAATTCGATTTTTTTTTCAAAATTTTACCAGATGTTGAAAGCGTTATTCTTCCTTGCACAAATTTTATTTTTTCTTCGTACAATTTTCTAGGTGACAAATTTTTTTTTCAGTTTTTTTTATTTATAAAAAAGCCGTTGATTAGAACTTTTTCCAAAAATATATTTGTTTGGTATCACGTTACAGTATATAATATTAAATTTAATTCAAGTGTCAAGCGTTATTGGTTCCTGAGATATTAAGGGTTAACGAAAATGTTCACCTTTTTTTTTAAATTACTATGGTAAAAAAAACACCCACTCAATTTTTTTGAGAGTACTTTCTGCATCTTTCTGCATTATTATCTGTATAACAAAATTTATTTGAAGTCGATATCTCTACTGGTTCTTGAGCTATGAACGACGAAAAAAACATCGCGAACGTACGGACGTACGGACGAACGTACGTACACACGCACTCACAGACATCTCTCTAAAAAATCTTTTATTTCGACTCTAGGGACCTTGAAACGTTGAGAAATGTCAAAATTTTCAATTCGACAAATCGGACCGATTACAATAACTTCCTATATAAAGTTAATAAAGACACATTCATGTTATCTACGTTTTACTATGAAAGTTACTAAAAAAATGACAGCTTTTTACATAAACAAAAATATTACTTAAAACCGATTCTATAAATATTCCGTTTTTGGTAGTTAAGAACAAAAATTGGGAAAACTTGAAATAAAATTTAAAAAATCACGAACTTTAGGTGGTTTTGTGAAGGTTTTTCTTTTATAAAAATGCTTTAATCGAATTAGGATCAGGAAAACTATTCTTAAATTTTCTCATACATTTTATTAACTGCTCCTTCCTTTCGTTCAAAAGTTACAATATGTGTATAAATTAAATGAGTTGTTTGATTTTATATATTTATCATAGATGTATAATTTTTCAAAATTGTTATTCTAAAAACTTTTTTTTAAAAAGGTAACTGTTCTCGCTCTACAACCCAAATAAAAAAGATATTGTCACATTTTTCTAAAGACTCTTAAAACTTCATTTCTGTTATCATTATCAAGACAACAAAATTACACTTCGATAGAAGCATTTTTATACAAAATTAATTAATTTTCTTATTGAATACAAAACGGTTATTCCTTATTCTTTACTAACACAATTAAAAACAGTTAAAACATCTGAAACTTCAAAAAGCTGAAAATTCGTGAACAAATACCCAACAAACCTTAATTTGATTAAAGGTTCTGTTAAATCGATGCATGTTCCAGAATATCAAAAGTCGTATCATTTTAGCAAATTAATAAGAACTAAAGTAGAGATTTTGTGAGCTTTAGCCAAGTCATATTTGTATGTGCCTAAGTTGCTTTCTAAATGACCTTAACATTTAACTAAATCATTTAAAATTTTCCACCTTTGTCACTTATTTATGTACCACCTCAACATATCACACAGATTTGTTAGTTAGGTAGTTAGTTACGTAGGTAGCTACCTAAATGAATTTACATTTAACTCTAAAATTTCAAAATTCCTGAGGATATTAACCTACATTTTACGCATATTTGTACATATTTTTTATCAACACAACACAGAATATAATTTTATCTTTTCTCAACATACCTTACAAATACATACATATATCTTCCATATTCCCTTACTACCTACCAAAAAAGGCACACACACATACTCAACACATGAGGTAAATATACCTTAGGGAATAATGATTAACTTTATGTATTTCCATATTCACATTAAAAAACACAACACAACAAAAGATCCTTTTCCTTTTTCTAAAGGCAATAACTTGTAGAGTTTCGACGTTATAAACGTATACGAATATGCCTAGAAGTGCTGCCAGTTTTTGGGTACCATATTATTTGCCTTTTTTTGTGTATACATATTATGAATATGTATGTACACTTATTGTAAAGGATAATAAAGGTTTAGCCGCCCATTGACGATGTCTTTCATGGTCACACCATTCCAATTCCAAATAGACTCGTAACATAGCACAAGCAAGAAAAATTAATTATATCTTTGGAAAATTTACGAGGGTAAATGAAGCCTCATAAAACTTTGCCTATTTCTTGTTCCAATCCAAAAAAAAAAAGAAAAAACCAAAACCCAAACTTTCTTTAGTAAATAATACATTCGATATATGTTTTTAGCTAAATCAAGTTGTTAAAGGAAAAGTTTGTTGGGTGCATGGAATTTCTTGAAACAAAAACCAATATTTTCAGAATATTATTAAGCTTTTTGAGATGTTTGGCGGTCGATGCTCTCTCAAGGATGTTGATAGTAGAATCAAAAAAATAACTTCATCTCGTGTTGAAGAAAAGTTTACTCAAGTACACGGAGAAAAATTATACAGTGTTAAGAAATTATGTTTTTGTATGACATTTTTTGCACCATTTAACCCTGAAAAAACTATCATGGGTTTAACCCTTTTTTTCTGTCTACAAAAATGACTCTCATTAAAGATCTTTACTAGGGTTGCGTTAAATCATATCTATAACACAAGTCTGCGTGTCTTCAGAGGAACTTGGGCCAAAGTTAGATGAGAGACGGAGGATATTTTCATCAAAATGTAATGTCAAGACATCGAAAATTGGGCTTAAGTCGACGCGACGGTTTCAAACGAGTCCATAGTCTTAATGTGAATATTTAATAATGATTTTTTTGAAGAAAAAGAAGAAATAATTTGGGAGATTATGTGTGGTGTTTTGAGTTCTTTGTTATCTAGAGAATGAGAAAGAAACATCTTAAACAATATTAATTAGAAGTGAAGAATACACGAGTTCTTTTGTTTTTGGAATTTAGAGACTCAACAACATGATTTTTCTTCATGTCTGAATCACCTGTCAGTATGCAGTCAAAACCTGGTTAACTTCTTGACAAAAGAAATGAATTCATCGTTAGCAATGGCAATCAACTCTATTTCGGGTCCTCTCACCCAACGTATTGCAAAAAGATTGTGTTTTCTTTAACCTTCATCACTTCTCGGATTTGTAGGCCCTCAATGCTTTTTAATCCTTAGCTGAGGTGACATCTAACTTGTTTTGGGCTTTGGTGTACCAAATGGACAGGCGAGGATGGTAGATTTGACATCTTTCAATACTTTTGTCATCTGATGGGCTTGGCTCATAGTCTTATCGATGACAATACCTTTTACCAACATCAAATTTTCCATCCTAACGTCGACCTTTGTTTCGATCTTGATCAACTCAAAATTCACGTCCTTGGCTTCGATGTCGACCAAATTGAAGACGGACATCAAATGCCATTTTCCGATGGCACTTTTTCAAATTCTTTCTGTCCAAGGTTATTACCGCAATCGATTCCACTTGTTTGCCGCCAATTCAAAACCATCTGAAATAGGAATTGGATGGATTGGGCGATCGATTAGACTCTCTCAGCCAAGTGGTTTCATAGCCAATTTCATCGTCCTGCAATTGACTCAACTGAACCATCAATTTACCAATTTCATGCTCGACATCCATCAGCTTTAGAAACATATCACTGTCATTGGTCACTGTGAAATAATCGTCTGGACTCACCATGATCTTGTATAGACTTTTGGGCTAGATGGATGTCTTCAAAGTCAATGCTATTTAAAAGTCAGACAAATTGTGTATCTTAGTTGCGTCGGTGCCTTTTATGCATTTTTGACTCGCGTGATAACACAAAATTATAACAAGTCTGCAATTTCGCAAGCGAATGTAGCTGGAAGTCCACTCAATTTTTAATAATTAACATCACAAAGGATTATTTAAATATTCAAGGAGTTTATTCATTGATATTTTACAACAATCTATCTTGAACGAATAAACTCAACTCAGCAGAACGTATCTTCAATATTAAAAACACTTATTTTGAGACAAAGACAAGTCAAAAAAATGTGTGTAGTCCTAAAAATGGAAAATCAAATATTTTGTATAGTAAACTTATTACAAAATTTTCTCAGTGTTTAGAAATATTGTGGGCTTATGGTAAAATCAAGAAATAAATTGTTAATATTTTGATGATGGGTGAAATACTTAATATCTGTGGTATGTGAATGTGTAGACATCAATCAAACAATTTTCCATGTTACTAGACACAAAACCATGAGTAAAGTGGGTGTGTAACTGTGTAATCATAATGACTTATAAAACCAAACTCCATTGAAGGTAAGTAAAAGTTTTGTCAGTTGAGTTTAGAGATTAATAAGTATTGCCAGAGCAACACATTATATACTGTTCTATGTACAGTGGTAGCAGGATATAATAAAATCAATAATAATGAGTTTTATATTAGTGTTTAACTATTGTAATATAAGTCAGGAACAAGACCAATTTATATCAGAATATATAGGAGTTCACTATACACACTACACAGTACATGATTATTTATTTATTTGTTCATTAAATAAGTAGCTTACGTTTCAGCTAAAAGCTAAAAGCAGTATTAATATTTAATTATATTTCTCGGAAATGTATTGATGGCTTTAGGTATCTATAAAGGGTGCATAGATAATTTAACAAAAAGATTACACTAAATTCCTAAAAATTAAAAAAATAGAATTATGCACCATCTTTGTTTGGACAAAAATGTTTGTATCTGTTATTTGATAACTAAATATATTTACGAAACCAAATCATATTATTTCTGTTCAACAAACGTAGTCCGTTTTTGATCTTTTATGATAGACGACTATACCCGCCTCACTCCCACTTACCATAAAATGTACTGCAAGGATTTTTAGATACGATTCCTCCTCTAGCCTAGACAACGGCTTTCGTAGCAATAGGTCCACTGGTGATCTCATGGTTCATCTCACCGAACATTGGAACAAATCTTTACATTGTTTTGGAGAAAGTAAGATTATTGCACTTGATATTTCAAAGGCATTTGATAAAGTCTGGCATCTTGCTCTCTTATCGAAAATGCGTGCTTTCGGTATCGACGAATCTCTTCTTCGTTGGATTAGAAATTTTCTTTCGAACCGTTCAATACCCCCGGGCTCCGTTTTGTCTCCGACCCATTTCCTCATTTTTATGAATGATCTCCTGTCGCTGCTACTTCTAATCCAATACATTGTTTCGCTGACGATAGCACTCTTAGCTTTTCATATTCGTTCCCAGACTCACAACCCTCCTCTTCGGATGTGGAACTGCAACGGCAAAATATGATTAGCTCATTAAATTCCGACCTACACAGCATTGTACAATGAGGAATAAAAAATCGTGTGGAATTTAATGCTTCGAAAACCCAATTCTGTCTTGTATCGTTAAAGCGAGATAAACTCTCTTTGCCAATATCTATGAGTGGCACTTGCATCAACGAAACGAAAAATCTCGACATCCTCGGAATGTGCATCAGCAACCACCTTTTGTGGAGCGATCACATACGCTATGTCGCTAAAAATGCCATAAGATGTCTAGGTTTTTTGAGACGTCGCAAGAATTTTTTCTCTCCGCCTGATCTGGCTACAATCAACAAAACCTATATACGTCCGAAACTTGAATATAACTCTCATCTCTGGGCTGGTGCTCCAGTAACTTATTTAAGCCTCTTGGACAGTATTCAAAGTAGAGCTTTTAAAATGATTGGTGACATTAACATCATCAACTCGTTTACGTCACTCAAACATCGACGCAAGGTTTCTTGTCTCACCCTTTTTAACCGTTATTTTAACGGACTATGCTCTAGTGAAATAGCCAGTTGCATTCCTCCCCTTAAACAATTTAACCGTAATACCCGTACTTCTAGGAATGCCCATCAGTTTACCCTTGAGCCCAACTTCGGCCGTACTATGAAGTACAGAGGTTCATTTTTTAGCCGTACTACGCGAATGTGGAACGCCTTGCCACGCTCTATCTTTCCTTATCATTGCAATGTTCAGGAATTCAAAAACAATGTACACCGACACCTCCTATCCAACCCTTCCCTCTTTTCCTAATGCTCACGCTGTGTCTTTGGCATACTAAAGGTATAAAAAAAACCCTTTTAGTGTTTGATAATTATAAAAAAAAAACCGCTTTAGCTATTATACTGACCTTTTTATCACAACTTTTTCTTCGAGGCAGATAAAGTACAGTTAAAGAAAATATTGCATTTCCAGCCAGAAACTCAAAGTCAAAGAGTATTTTACTAAGGACGGGACGCAAGTCTCAGGACAATAAAGGGGTGCTCTGGGGAACAAATTCCTGACAAAAGTTGTGTGTTAGGTTTCTAAATAAAATCATAACATATTATTTTTTTAGAATCGAGTTAGTATTCTTTTTAGTCAAATAAAAAATCATAGTAATATTTCACATTGTCACGTACTTTTTCACTCGTACTTTTTTAAATTTTACAGGTCTTTTAGAATCAGACATGGTTAATTTGGCATTTAATCATATAAGATATTGAATACTGCAGTATTGCAGTACCCAGTAAAAGTACTTTTAGGAAGTATTTAGTACCCGATACTTGATTTTTTCAAGTACCATTAACAATACCCGGTACTGGGTACTTAAAAAGTAGGTACTTCAAGTCTTTTTGAAAAATAGTCGGTTCACTCGCTTTTCCATAAAAAATCAGTTGACGGTAGTTTCTCTTAGTATGTGATAGTATTTTAATTTTCAACCCTAAAAAGTAGAAGTTTTTCAAGTGTATTTTAGTCGAAACGACGAAGGATAACCTTTGTGTGAATTTTTCTGTGTGTATTTTCAGCGAAAATTGCATTAATTTGCATCGAAGTCCAAGAGATTGCAAAGAAATAGTGCGGAATCCCCATTAAAATGTATTCATATTTTAAACGGAAAAATGTATTTAAAAATAAAATTTATTCTTTAAAATCGTATTCGAAAGTATTTGGGATTCTTATTAATCATGTTTTTTGAAATAAGAAGGTTTAAAGAGGGATCCATCAATTCAACGAGGCATAATTCTAATATGAGTTGAATAAGGAATTAATTACTCAAACAATTCTATCGATATTGACATCGATGGATTGTTTTTACTTGCGACCTATAATAGTACGTCTGCCTGTCTGTCCTTGACCTTATAACCCAAACCTTTGGGTCGATTGATTTGAAACTTCGAAATTAAGGTTTTAAATAGATTCGCGTTAGGAGTTTTTATTTTTTTTAACTAAAAATAACAGTTGTCCTCATAAAAATTTGTTGGTCAAAAATCCAAAATCCAAATGTTCTCAAAAACTAACCGATAGATTTTTAATAAATTTTCTCTTAAAATTATTTTTTTATTACTTCAGAAGGGTACCCCCATATAAGGGTACATTGTTTTGTATGTTTTCTAATGAACGGATTTCAATAAATTTTTTTTTCTGTAGATCAAAAACGCCAATATTAGTTTAGTTTTAGTCTTGTATTTTTGATTTTAGAAAAAAAAAGAAGTCAAGTCAAGTCAAAGGAACCTTTATAACGGTTATAATAAACTGGAAATAAATACTAAAATTTTTTTCTTTCAATTGAAATTTCGTTTTGAATTAAAAAATCGCAAAATAAACCTAGCACAAAATTTTTCATATTTTTTTGTACTTAATTTTATAACAAAAATGTTCATTTAAATTTCTGCAGTGGATAAGGATCTTTTAAAAGACACAGTTTTTTTATGATTTCAAAACTGATTGTGTTTCTTATATCTTTTGAATAATGTGTGTAAAATATAAGAGCTCTTAAAAAATAATGTTCCTTTCAAAAATGAAAAAGAAAAGGGTTTTTAAGAGGAAACTACAAGACTCTAAAAACATGAAAATGGGAATTAATTTGGGAGCTTGCTTATAAGAATCTGTGCTTAAATTGGTAAAGATACTCAGGAATCGTAAGTAAAAAGAGACAAAAATCTCAGGATAAAAGATATTAATTTTTTTTGTTGAAAATTCCAGTTTGTAGGTTGTAGATTTTGAATTTTTTAGCTAAGCTTTGAAGATCCTAAGATGTTTTAAAAAATAGCTGAAATATTTTTTTCTACGAACAAATGGAAAAAAAATCGATTCTTCGCATATTCTGCCTGAACTGTACTTTTTTATCACTTCGTGTAATAACCGTCGATTTAGTATACTTTTCTTTCAGAAAACATAAATTTTGTATGTAATATATTCAATTAATTATAAACTTTTGTCAAATTTGATCAAAACCTCAACAAAGATTTTTCTTTTTAACTTCCCTTAGGAAGTTATTGCAATCTGTCTGATTTGTCGAATTGAAAATTTTGACAATTGAAATAAATTTTTGGAAAAAAATGCAATTAAAAACATATTTGTCACCTCGAAAATTTTTCGAACAAAAAATGATGTTATCTCGACAATAATTTTGTGCACCGAAGAATACAATTTTTAACATCTGGTAAAATGTTGAGAAAAATCGAACCGACATATTTTATAAAAAATAAAGAAAACTAAAAAAAACTTACTCAAAGTTAGTAAAAATTGATTTTCGACTCAAATATATTTTCAAAAATTTGAGATTATGGCTTCCAACTAATTTAATCTTATAAGAAATATTGATTTAAACATTCATTACAATTTTAAGAAAGTCAAATTGACAGTTTTTTTAACAAAAAATAAAAACCTAAACAAAAATTAATAAAACTTGGTAAAAATTGATTTTTGACTCAAATATCCTTTCAAAATTTTAAAATATTGGCTTCAAACTAATTTAATCTTATAGAAAATATTGTTTTAAATATTTGATAAAATTTTGAGAAAAATTGAATTCACAGTTTTTTTACAAAAAATAAAAACCTAAAAAAGCAACACTAAGACTTAGTAAAAATTTACTTTTGACTCAAATATCTTGTCGAAATTTTAAAATATTGGCTTCAAACTATTTATATCTCACAGAAAATATTGTTTTCAAAATTCTGTGAATTTGTTTTTATAAAAATCCAACAGTCAGTTTTGTCATAAAAAATTAGAATCTACAAAAAATAGTACGCAAAATTGGTAAAAATTGATATTCGGTTCTCGATATCTCTTGAACAATAGAAGGTATTGACTTCAAATTCATTTCTTTCATCCAATTTGTATTTGTTTATATAAGATAAGAAAATAAAAACTTTTAAGAAATGCTACTAAAACTGATATGAATTAGTTTTCGACAATAAATATCGTTAACAAAAATAGATTTTGAAATCAAACTATTTCATCATATGCAAAATATTGTTGGTAATTTAAATTTTTTTTTAAATAATTCGACTGACGCCTTTTTGAACAAAGCCCGAAAACCTACAATCGTTTAAGCAACACTAATCAACAGTCAGGATGGGAAGTAATCAGTGTGGGTCGCATCCCAGCCTCTTTTTTTTTTTAATGACGAAATGTTCCACAAAAAATTAAAATATTACATTGTTTATAGTTCAAATAATAATTTTTATTGTTTTCATTTTTCTAATAAATACTGTGAAGAATTTTATTTATATTTTGACTGGATTAAGGGTTTACATAATTATATGCGTTCGCAGCCAACTTTAGTGTTTAAACTTTTTAAAATATTAATTTTTTTTTATATAAAATTTATACACATGAAGACTTATTTAAATAAATCTCACACAAATCCTCTTTATTTACGTACGATTACGTACGTGCTCAATTACACTGTGTTGCTTAACACATACATAGATATAAATCGTAAAAATATTTTTTTTTAAACTAAACTTTTTTTTTTAGAAATGATCCCTTTTATCAGTTTTGTAGTATTTCATATAATTTACCTACTTTGAATAGTACAATAAAAGGAATTCTTTATAAATATAGTTGAATATGCATACATATTTACGAAAGGACTCATATTTTTTACTTGTCCTTGACCTTTTTTTCTTTCCCTGAAATGATTCATTTTCACTCCTGTTAACATATCCTTTCATCAAAAAAAAATTGTGTGTGGTTTAACTTCTTCTTATTTTTTATTTTTTGTCATGTGACAAGAGAAAATCCCATCACTTAGCACTTTTTTGTTATCGAAGCCCGACGATCTTAACATTAGAGGCAAAAAGGACTGTTCTTATCTTTTGAATAAAATATGGTTCTCTATTTCGTTTGAGAGACAAAAATGTTGCCATTTTCATGCCAATTACATAACCCACCTTATTGTAGTTTGCTTTTAACTTTTTGGGCTGAAAACATTAAAGTGCTGAAGAAAAGATTAAATTTCTATATTAAATAGCCATTTTCAAATTTGTATAATTTTCCTAAAATGTTTTGTTGTCAGATAATTTGTTCCAATTGAATTAACATTGACATGGAGTTGGTGTCAAATATTTAGCAGGATTATTTATTTCCTGTGCAGTTAGGTTCAGTTCAATGTACAAACATTTGCATTCAAGTGCAACAACTTTGCAACTTACAAACAATGCCTGGAAGGAGATTTTCAAAGTATTTAACAAGAATTTCCTCTGGATTCTATTGTGAATATTTTGT
Source organism: Eupeodes luniger (assembly GCA_951509635.1). Classification (NCBI taxonomy): domain Eukaryota; kingdom Metazoa; phylum Arthropoda; class Insecta; order Diptera; family Syrphidae; genus Eupeodes; species Eupeodes luniger. The sequence goes on from OX608074.1 coordinate 104,572,904, forward strand.
TTTCAAAGTTAAGACCGCCATCACCGCCAGTTTGTATAGAAAGCATGGAACAATTATTCTTCAAAACAATAGAGGATAGAAATAAACTGAATGAAAACCATGAATCAGGTCTTTATATCATTTTCTTCTGATTGTATTGTTCATACAATATAAAAAAAATGAAAACACTCAATTTGAAAAGGAAAACAACTGCATTCAGGAAAATTGCTAATCGTTTCATAAAATAAATGTGAATGTAGGTATGTATGTACTATGTATTCGAAAAAAAACATGATTCCCATTGAAATATCTACCTTATTCGTATTTGAGTTGAACGATAATTGCTTTGCTAGAATAAATACAAAAATTACTGAACCAAAAACATACATCAAGACCATAAAGTTTTTATTATAAAAAGTTAAGATCTATTGAGTTTTTAAATTATCCTTTGAGAAGAGGACAGGAGTTTTTTTTTAATTAACAATCATCTATGTATGTTGTTCAGAAACTATAAAATATCTTTGTATTTTTCACAGAGTAAACAAACACAAAGTTCTTTATTTTAACATTTTTACCATCGACCTTATCCTTCACGTTGCCATCGTTATAAAAAAAAACTATAAAATGAATACCCACATTAAAGTTTTTTTATTTTATTCTGCTATGAAATTATTTTAAGGGAAAGTATTAAGATTTAAGTATGAAGAAAAATATGTATGTATATGTAAGTGTTTAAAACAGAAGTTGATTTTGACAAAAAACATGCAAAAAAGTTTGTTTGTTTTCGAGACTCAACACAAATTTTCCAAAGTACCTATGTAAAAGTAATTGTTCCTCCTCATTCAGACTAACAAAGTCGTTCATTAAGCACTTTTTATTTTTAAATTCAATTGAATAAAAAAGTTTGTGTAAGACACATCAAACTTTTTTACCTGCGACATTTAGAAGAGTAGAGTGACAGCGACAGGGACAGCAAACGACGCCATATTTCTTGCCGTTTTTTGATATTTCTCTACAATAAGGTTGGAAATTTCATGATGGAAAGATATGCGAACCAACAACAAGTCGAAATTATTAAAATTTACTACCGAAATTCAGAGTCAGTGGCCTCAACGTTAAGAGAGGTCGTCATAATCGTCCTAGCAGATCAACAATTGAGCGTCTAGTGGAAAAATGTTAATCCACAGGCACAGTTCAAAATGTTCCCGTGCCAGTGAGACAAAGAAGTGCCCGTAGTGTTGAGAGGCTTCAGTTGCAGAAAGCCCAAATGTGTCTCCCACACGTCGTTCTCAAGCGTTGGCCATCTCTGTGACGTCGTTGTGGCGAATTTTGCGAAAAGATCTTGGCCTACATCCTTTCAAGTTTAAATTGTAGCAAGAATTGAAGCCGATTGACCACCAGAAGCGTCGTATGTTCGTGAATTGGGCTGAGCAACAAGTTAAAAATGATTCGGATTTTCATCGAAAAAGTTTCGATAAATAATTGATTCGAAAAATTAAACATTCCAAAGATTAAGGTTTTTGTTAGAAAATGAACGACATTTACACTTTGTAATATAAACTTATTGTACAGGTTTCAAATCTTAAAATATTGGTAACATTTTTAAACTCTGCATACAAAAGCAAGTTTGTGTGACATAGTCGTGCACTTTATACATGTTTAATATCGTTCAAATTTTTAACGCGAATTTCCTGGTGGCGAGCATATATTTTATTTAAATGCATTTTTGATTGCATCAATTTTTGAAAACAAACACAAATTATTGGAAATACAAATTTCAATGAAAATATTTATTTTATTGCAATAAATGTAAAAACAATTCAATTATTTTCCACTAAACTACATTTTATGCAAATGATAAAATTCTAGCAATTAAACAAAAATTGCTTGTGTTTAAGGAAATCTGGTGCTTAATAAAAATGTAATTATTTTGAAACAGTACAATTTTCTTACTTAAAGGCTATTTGAAAATTTGTAGACACAGAATTTAAACAAAAGGTTCTAAATTTGTTTGAATTTCAAAAAATGGATTGAAATTTGAGTTGAGGTTGAAAATATTCATAGAAAAATGAGTCGCATTAATAAAACTTTCATATTTCATTATCAAATTTTTTGTTTCTATTAAAATGTTTAAAAAAATAAATAAGGTGGTGCGACAATCCGTTGAGAACTAGTGACTAACAACTCTCAATCATTTCTGTGAGATGAAGGGGACCTACAGTTTTAAGCTTACAAATTAAAATGTGTGCTGGAATTCAAGCATAAAATTTGTTACAATAAAATAAAAACAGGGGTGGAATCGGCTAAGGTGATTGTTGATAATTGACAGTCAAAATAATCGAATTTGATCTATGTTGTAAGGTGATAGTCAAATTGATACCTAAAAAGCTGTCACAAGAAAATGTGCTAGTCGTTTTCCTACAAATATGTCGTTTCTGAATAGAGCTACCAGACACTTACAAAAAACGAATGGAAAATTTTTGCAGTTACCTTTTTTAGGTACAAAAACACATTCTTGTGACCGGAAAAGCTTACGACATTCGAAAAAACACAATAAAAGTAAGAATGTCATTTAAACACAGCCAATTTGATACTTTTATTTGGCTATTTTATAGGAATCATTTTAAAATGTCACCATAGCAACAATGAATTGTGACAATAATAATCAGAAATTGTTCAATCGAATTGAATGGAGTTGAATCATGCTACACAGACGGAATGAAAATGATAGTCAATTTTGACTATCAAAAATATGATAGTCAATAATTATCAGCTTAGCCGATTCCACCCCAGAATATGAAAATGAAAATGACAAATTTCAATAAATTTTGGCATTAAAAATTATTTCGTAGAAATTTACAAAAAAACAAAGAGGCGGGGATGCGACCCACACTGATAACTTCCCATCCCGTCTGTCGATTTGTCTTGCTTAAAAGGTTTGTAGATTTTCGTATAGTTTGTAAAAAAAAGGTATCAGTTGCATTATTCAAAATAATTTAAAAATTACAAACAGTATTTTGCATATGATGAAATAGTTTGACTTCAACATCTATTTATTTTTAGTCGAATACTAATTTTTACCAATTTTAGTAGCTTTCTTAAAAGTTTTTATTTCTTATATAAACAAATAAAAATTGGATGAATGAAATTAATTTAAAGTCAATGTCTTCTATTATTCACGAGATATAGAAAACCGAACATAATTTTTTACTAATTTTACGTACTATTTTGTAATGGATTTTTATATACTGAATATCGAAAACAATATTTTCTGTAAGATAAAATTAGTTTGAAGCCAATATTATAAATATTTGAAAAGATAGTTGAGTCAAAAGTAAATTTTTACCAACTTTTATTAATATTTTTTTTAGGTTTTTATTTTTTGTAAAAAAAAAATGTAAATTCGTTTTGTCTCAAAATTTAACCAGATGTCAAAAACATTATTCTTCGTTGCACTAAATTATTTTGGAGATAAAATCATTTTTTGTTCTTAAAGTTTTCAAGGTGACAAATATTTTTTTTTTCAGTTTTTTTGATTTACAAACAAAACTGTTAGTTGGATTTTTTTCCAAAAATATCTTAGTTTGATATTACGTTACAATTTATAATTTAAAATTAATTCAAGTCTCTAGAGTTAATGGTTCGTTAGATATTTTGGGTTAGCCAAAATTTTAACCTTTTTTTAAATTGCTATGGTAACAAAAACACCCACGCAATTTTTTTGAGAGTACTTTCTGCATTATTATCTGTACCTATAACAAAATTTATTTGAAGTCGATATCTCTACTGGTTCTTGAGCTGTGGACGACCAAAAAAGCTTCCCGAATGTACGGACGTACGAACGCACATACGCACGGACATCTCTCTAAAAAAATTTTATTTAGATTCTAAGGACCTTGAAACGTCGAGAAATGTCAACATTTTCAATTCGACAAATCGCACCGATTACAAAAACTTCCTACGGGAAGTTAAAAAGTTTGTTTGGGAAACATCAAACCTTATTACCTGCTACATATAGAAGGGATTTTAATCAAACATGACATTACGATGGTCTCGAAGTCAAACAAATTGTGACCGGCGATTCCTTCCGTCTATCTGTACTTGCCCCTACAATTTAAGATATTGGGTCAATTGAGTTCAAAATTGGAAATTAAGTTTTCAGCGTTTTTATTTCTTTTTTTTTTTAATATAACAGATGCATCATTTTACGACAAATACAAATTTGTTAGTCAAAAACCGAAATTTCCAATTTTTTTCAAAAACGGCCCTATAGATTTTTAGGAAAATGTTTCTTATTTTTTTTGTTAACTTTGCTTCTTTCAGTACAAAAAAAAAATTGTTGTATTGCTCCAGAACTTTTATTTAGTTTTAAAATGTTCTAATAAACTAACGAACCGATTTAAAGAATTAGTTTCTGAATATAAACTTATTTTACAGGCTTTTAATCTTTAAATAAAAATACAATTTTTTAACTCTTTCGATACAGTAGCGAGTTCGGTCGACGAAATCTTGGTTTGTTTTGTTGTATTCATTTGAATTCCACTAAATATAAAAGTGTATAACATTATTCAAATTTCCAGCACTAGTTCCCATGATGGTCAGCATCGGATTATGTTTTTTTTTAAATGCATTTTTGATTGAATTCATTTTTGAAAACAAACACAAATCATTGGAATTACAAATTTCAATTATAATTAAAATTTTTCTCCACTAAACAAACTTTAATGCAAATTATAAACTTCTTGCAATAAAAAATTGCTTGCGTTAAATGAAATTTTATGAAAAACAAAATGTAATTAAATGTTTTGAAACAGTGCAATTTTCTTAATTAAAGGCTATTCAAAAATTTGTAAACGCAAATTCGTTGGGATTAAAACAAAACTATGGAAATTCGAAAATTTTTTAGTTGAAGGTGAAAATGTTCAAAGTTCAAAGTGTAAAAACTTAATAAAATTGTTTGCATTTTAATTTACAATCAATTTTGTTTTTTTTTTATGCATACAAACATTGTTTTTTGATTTACATGTAAAAATAATTAATTTAATTCAATTGATTTGGACACAGTTTTGTAATGGAAATAATATTATTCAATGTTTGTATCAAAAATAATTTAATACAAATTTGAAAACTGATTGGAAAAAAATATTATGCAAGAAAATGTCTTCCATCAAAAAATAAATTAAAATGGAGATTTCAAATTTAAAGAAAATTTCTTAATAACATTCAAATTTATTCTTAATAAAAGAATTTTAGCTATAATATTTTTGTTGGGCAAGTATGTTGTTTGAATTTTACATTTTAATAATTTTTTATATCCAAAATGAAAATCTTCCATTAAAATTTAATGATTTGGCAAATTGACAAGTGTCAAAATTTGAGTGTATGAATATACAACTTTGTATTCATTTCCTTTCGTTGCTATATGACTTGGATATTATGGCTTACAACCACATACTTACTCCATAAACATTTTTAAGACGTAGAGTATTTGAGACCCATTTTAAATTTTGTTTTTCTTTTTTTTTAAATTGCATAATTAATTTAAGTATCTACCCATTACATTATCTTTATAGTCAATCTTATCAACATGATGTTATAAACTATTTTAGAGCTAAAAAAAGCGATTAAATAGTTCGCGTTTTATGAGTAATCACTTATAAACTTTTCACTGTATTTTTGCAACACGTTTTGCATTGAAAATGAAAAGTTTTAGATGATGTCTGCTTAAAGCAAAGCCCTCTTCAATATAACCACATTTTTCTCATCTATTTCTATGACGGTACACTGGCATCTATACAACAGGACTTTGGTTATAATAAACTTTTTCTGTTGAACAATTTGTTTTGACTTCTGCGAAACACCTTAGACCTAACTATAAAACATAGCAACAAAAATCCTACAAACGTCTTGCTTACAGGACACGTGCAGCGCGCATTGCTTGTCAGAAGTCCCAAGAGTTTCTTCAAAACAAATCCATCATTCAAATAAATTTAATTCAGTTTGAAACTTTCTGACAAATGAGTTAACCGTTTATAAAGGAAAAAATATAAAATATAGAACTAATGGTCCTATATATACTTACCTACTTACCATCATACTTAAATTAAATTGAAGCTTTAAAGATTCTATATATATAAATTTATTAATTTAATTCGTTTGTGTCTGTTAAAATATTTAAATCCTACAATTGGTGATTTAACTTATAATTCTTCTTGACAAAGTTTCCCTTTTTCCTTTTTTTAACGATTCTACGAGACCTTCGCTTTCAAACCCCAAAATGAAACATAAAAGGCACTTTTGTGGATACCAGTTTGTTCATATTCACACGATATCCTTTATTTGAATAAAACCCAGCTACAGCTCCTTCTATCCAGGGTCTATATCCCTATGTGGAAGCCTAGAGAGAATCTTCTTCTTTACCAATAAAACCTTGATAAGAATTACTGATTAACTCTGATACACCCTTCCTCTCCCATTTCGAAGGATTTCATCTTCATTTCTTATAAGAAATATTTTTTCTCAGGCTTACTTTCTATTGTTGAGCTCTCTGAGTTGTAAACTTGCAAGGACGTTACTAATAAATAGAAAATTTAAGAGAAACCCTAAGAAGCTTTTTTGTTCCTTACTCTCTTAAATTCAATTTCGAAATCAATTTAATTCAACAGTTTGAAGAGCTTTTATGTCGCACTATGCACTACACTACACTACGTACAACGTACCTCCCTACTTTGCTTTAATGTATTCCTTTTGATGGTTTCCCTTTCGTGCTGTTGCTGTTCTGCTATATACAGCTAAAAGGATAAATAATTTTCAAGGGTAAAGCGCAAGCAGAGTAAGCGCATTCCATTTCCCATTCCTACCTCCTGTTTTTTGTAAGTTCACTGTGTCTAGGTCAGAAATAACCATGAATATTCTAGGTATCTATATGTTGGAAACGTACGTATGTAGGTGGTCTTGACCTAAATTCATTTTTTAAACTAGGAGCCATATTTTGAAACCAAACTCAGGGTTTGTTTGAATGTCAATTGTTAACCTACCCAATGGCAAGAGAAAACTGACAATTGTTGCTTTAATTTAACACAAACAATAAGTTATTCATTAGAGTATGGTTTATAATTAGGTTTACCTAGCCAAGCCAACCTTTTGTATTTATTTCTCTTTTTAATAATATTCTGCTAAAATGGCGTCACCTCTAATTAATCTTAAAAAATGTAAAGCTTAAGTATATTTGTGTATAAGTATATACAATTTTTCTACTGTAGTTTAAACACTAACCTAAATATTTTTATTTAACCTTAGGAATTTTGAGTGACAGGAGCACACCTTTTTTGTGTTCATATGTTTTTGTTTGTTGAATTACGAAGTGATTGTCATTTTTATGTACATATGGTTACATGAAGTTGTATGGACATGCATTTATAAATACTTATGACAGGGTGATTCAAATCTTTTTGGCTGATTTAAAGAAATAGAAAGAGGCTGGGATGCGACCCACACTGATAACTTATCACCCCGTCTGTCAATTTGTCTTGCTTAAAAGGTTTGCAGGTTTTCGTGTTTTGTTAAAAAAATTGTCAGTTGAATTATTTTAAAAAGTTTAAAAAGTACCAACAATATTTTGCATATGATGAAATAGTTTGATTTCAAAATCTATTTTTGTTAACGAGATTTTTAGTCGAGAACCAATTTTTACAAATTTTAGTAGCATTTCTTAAAATTTGAATTTCTTCAAATTGGATCAATGAAATAAATTTGAAGTGAACATCTTCTATTATTCACAAGAAATCGAGAGCCGAATACAATTTTTACGAATCATGCTTAGATTTTATTTTTTTATGAAAGAACTGACTGTTGGATTTTTATAAAAAGATTTCTGAATATTGAAAACAATATTTTCTGTGAAATAAAATAAGTTTGAAGCCAATATTTTTAATTTTTGAAAAGCTATTTGAGTCGAAAGTAAATTTTTACCAAGTTTTAATATTGTTTTTTTATAGGTTTTTTTTTTTTTGTAAAAAAAAACTGTCAATCCAACATTTCTCAAAATGTTACCAAATGTTGAAAAAAATATTATTTATAAGGTAAAATTAGTTTGAAGCCATAATCTCAAATTTTTGAAAAGATATTTGAGTCGAAAACCAATTTTTACCAACTTTTGTTAAATTTTTTTTTCAGTTTTTAATTTTTTGTACAAAAACTATCAATTCGATTTTTCTCAAAATTTTACTGAATGTTGAAAACAATATTTTTTGAAAGATAAAAGTAGTTCAAGGCCAATATCTCAAAGTTCGAAAAGATATTGGAGTCGAAAATCAATTTTTACCAACTTTTGTTAAATTTTTTTTTCGGTTTTTAATTTTTTGTAAAAAAACTGTCAATTCGATTTTTCTTAAGATTTTTCCTAATGTTGAAAACAATATTTCTTATAAGTTAAAACTAGTTAGAAGCCATAATCTCAAATTTTGAAAAGATATTTGAGTCGAAAATCAATTTTTACCAACTTTTGTTAAATTTTTTTTTCGGTTTTTAATTTTTTGTAAAAAAACTGTCAATTCGATTTTTTTCAAAATTTTACTGAATGTTGAAAATAATATTTTTTGAAAGATAAAAGTAGTTTAAAGCCAATATCTCAAAGTTTTGAAAAGATATTTGAGTCAAAATTCAATTTTTACCAACTTTTATTAAGTTTTTTTTAGGTTTTTATTTTTTGTAAGAAAACTGTCAATTCGATTTTTCTCAAAATTTTATCAGATGTCAAAAACATTATTCTTCGTTGCACAAAATTGTTTTGGAGTTGAAATCATATTTAAGTCGTAAAATGTTCGAAGTGACAAATTTTTTTTTTCAGTTTTTTTGCAATTTTCTTGAGAGCCCTTTCTGCATCTTTCTGCCTTATTATCTGTATAACAAAATTTATTTGAAGTCGATATCTCTTCTTGTTCTTGAGCTATGAACGACGAAAAAAACGTCGCGAACGTACAGACGTATGGACGTACTAACGTACTACGTACACACGCACGCACAGACATCTTTTTTAAAAATATTTTATTTCGACTCTAGGGACCTTGAAACGTCGAGAAATGTCAAAATTTTCAATTTGACAGATCGGACCCATTACAATAACTTCCTATGGGAAGTTAATAAAACTAACATCAAAACGTGCTTTATTATGGTAAACGTTTGTAAGAAATCGCAATTCTACTCCTAAGATTTACATTTTCAATAAAGTTGCTTCTTTAAAAAAAAACAAAATAAGTAAAAATTAAATAAAAGGTACTGGAGACTTACTTTTTTGATTTCAAATTAAAGTAAGACACAACTTTATTTGAACCAAAATATCAAAGATGGATTTCAGGAAAATGTATCTTATCATCCTTTTGTAAATAAAATCAGAAAATGTATAATTTTTCTCATTTCAAACAATAAAATTCTCATTTCCTTGTAAATAAATTAAAATTAAACGAGGTGTAAACAGGGACTAGGTGTCATGTTACTCTTTAATAAAAAAGAGTACCATCATCATAAATCAAGCGTCATACTAAAATCTCTCATCCTTCAAGAAAAAATAAAAAACACCAAAACCCAAATTCCTTTGAAACCGAACCCTTTTTCGTCTAAATTTTCACAAAGAACCAAAATATTTTGATTTTCCTTATAATAAGAATGACGAATGACCATTCATCGCAAGAAAAACAACCCAAAGTTATTATAGTCTTCCTTTGATATTATATCAGGTGTGAAATTCCAGGAAATGTCAATTGGTTAAAATTTGTCTTTTATCAATTTCCTATCGAAAATACCCCTGTGCTCTGCGTGTCGTCGTTGTTAAGGTTGCTCCTTGAGTTTGTCTTTGTGTCGTGTCAATTGTCTATTCAGGACATTATTTAACTTACTAATTGGGTTTTTTCTTGTAATTATATTAAAGTGTATAAGGTATAAAATCATTCTTTCAAGATAGCTTTTAATTACCGCAAAGTGTAATGAAACATTCATAACATGATGGGAATAATAATAATTTATTTCGACCCATTGACTTATATACTCGAAAGATGTTTATCTAGGATCGAAAGGATTTTGTCATCAGAGTTGAATTTATATATACAATTATTATTTGTTTAGGTTGAGTTCCGCTTTATTTTTGCTTTAGTAAACTCTTAACAGTTGACTGCTTTTAAATGAAAATTTTTGATGATTTCTTTGTAGACAATTGATTTTTTATTTTTGTTTTGGAATTTAATGTCTCTTGTTCTTATTACTTCTTTAACCTTAGCTTCTTCGACGTTTAGTCCTATAAAAGCTTTTAGAGAAAGTAAATAATTAGGTGTAAGATTTGCTTTCAGAATTTTCAACTTTTGTTTGGTTTCACAAAAGAATTGAAGGGTAATTATGATTTGGAATTTTCTCAAAAGAGCAAAATTATTGAAATGTTGTATTTAAGTATTTTAACAAAAATAGTTTTGAGTGGTTTTCTTATAGGTATAATAATTAATAAACAACTTTAATCTTTTAAAGGTGGTCTTTTAATTGTAGTAGGCAATAAAGAACAACTCAGTTTTTCAGAAAAAGTAAAAAAGCTTAGAAAACTATTCTAATTTATTTATCCTTTCATATACATACATATTTTCTGGAAAGTTGACAATTGTTAATTTCTTAAGAGTATTAAAGATCTTTCCATAATGCTGAAAATGCTTGAATTTATATGTTCCTAAAATTTATAATATTTCTGTCTTTACTTACTAAATTGAACTGAACTTAGAAGATAATTTGCTCTAATCCTGTTGAATAAAAAATGCGCTTAGTCTAAGGAAAACGGATTTCCCTCTAAGACCGAGAAATGGAAATCATTTTCGAAATATTTTTACAAGGTATATGCTTTTACACTTTCAACTTTATGTAGGTAAGCTAATTTGTCTGCCTCGTCAAGATAAAACCATGAGCTGGCAATATGGTGAGAAAAGCAAATGATTTTGTCTTCATTTTAAATGCAAACGCTCTTCGGCCGTAGCGTACGTTGTTAACTTATACATATTTTATACTTTTAACAGCACCTAATATTTACTTAAAACTTACTAAAAATACATGAAACAGAATTTCCAGAAATGTTTTATGATGTATAAGCGAACTGATTAGGCTATCCACGAAAAACATACGACAGTCTGGGAAAAAGCTTAAAAATTCATCAAAAATATACTAACCATTCCTTCGCACCCTGGTATTAGGTCTCTTCTTGTTTCCTAATTAGCCCTCTTATTCTAATTTTAACTTTATACAAAACCACTATAAAATCTTGAAGAAAGCCAACTAAATACCATAACTTCAACATGATGCTTTTTAAATTAAAAATTAATTAACCCAACAATTTACCTTTTCAAAACGAGCGAAGCATGCAACTTTTAAAATTATAATTTAAGTTATACGGATATTAATTCATCTAATCTGCTTGTTTGAATCTCATTGAATGGATATTCCAACACCGACGAGCGACGACGCGACGTTGTCGTATGGTTGAGGGTGAGATAAATTTCTTATCCTTACACAAGTAGGTATACCTAAAGGTATAAAGAAAATCTTCTCCTTCCAAAAAGATGTCGGTGTTGCTGTCGGATGGCGATGGCGTTGCGCGCTGACATAAATTTATATAGATATTATAGCTTTAGCTACCTCCTTATCCTTATACGCGAAGGAGTTCAAATAACTTCGTGTTTTGATTAACTCTATCCTTTATTAAGATAAATCTACACAAGGTTGGATTAAGTCAGGCGACGAAGGGGTCTTTTAGTATGAACAAAATTCATTAGTTTAGAAATTTTTAGATGTGCCCTTTTTTGTTTTCATTCGTAGAGCTGTTTATTAGAATTCATATATGTAGGAAACTTTACACATTCGTATAAGAAACGCACAGTTGGTATTTATGTTTTTTAAGGCTGATCCCAAAAAATTGATAAATATAAATATTGTACATAAACACAAGCTATTGATTCAAAAAGAGGCAAATAAAATGGCGCCCAATGTGAGGACACAAATACGTATTGAATTTTCTTATTTCATTGAAAATTTAAACTCATTTTATGAAACTCATGCACATTGAAAGTGAATTTAAACATGAAACTGTGAAATAATAAAGATTGGTGAGTTGATTTATAAAACTAACAAGACACAAAAAGCCAAACAAATATTTTCTGAATAAGTATCTTCTTAATTATAATGTTATTTTATATTTTTCACTTTTTTCAAAATGTTTAAATTTAAATGTAAAACAATTTTTCTTAAAACAAAATAAATCCACCTAAAATTTAAATCCACGTCGTTTTGTTTGGTAAATTTAATTTCTTTGTCTATGTTAATTCAACATTTGCTCCACTCCATAACACCATTGTTGCTCCGATAGAAACATACATTTTACTTTAGGGCATTAATTGTGTTGGAATTTAAAAATCTAATTTCAGTTTGAAAATGCAGAATTTAATGTATGCAAATGCCCCGAGGATGATGCAAGAATACAACTTTTCTCCATTATACCAAAAAACACATTTTTGATAATGACTTTTGTGATAAAATTGTAATTTAGTTTGACTTGTTTTAAAATTTTGGGTTATATGATTTTGTTCCCTCCTGTATTTTTATAAATGTAGTTTCACTCCATAGCTTAAAAATTTTTAAAATTATTTTTGGTTAATTTTCTCAAAAACGAACCGACAGATTTTTATTAAGTTTTCTCTAATTTTTTGTTAACTAGTCTCCTTTAAGTAGACTAAAATAAGTTTGTATTGCTCCAGAAGGGTACCCTCCATAAAACCATTATTTTGTTTTCAAATTGTCTTAGGAACTCATGAACCCTTTAAATAATATTTGATGATTAAAAATGTCAAGATTTTTGTTTTGGATCGGATCTAAAAAAAAAGACGTCTGTCGATTTGTCTTGCTTAAAAGGTTTGTAGGTTTTCGTATTTTGTTAAAAAAGCTGTCAGTTGAGTTATTCTAAAAGATTTTAAAAATTACCAACAATATTTTGCATTTGATGAAATACTCGTAGTTTGATTTCGAAATCTATTTTTGTAAACGAGATTTTTAGTCGAAAAACAACTTTTACCAATTTTATTAGCATTTCTTAAAAGTTTTTTAAAAAAAATATCGAATTTCAAAAACCATATTTTCTGAGAGATAAAATAAGTTTGAAGCCACTATTTTTAATTTTTGAAAAGATATTTGAGTAAAACGTAAATGTTTATTAAGTTTTAGTATTGTTTTTTTTTTTGGATTTAATTATTGTTATTATTATTATTTAAAAAAATCTGTAAATTCGATTTTTCTCAAAACTTTACTGAATGTTGAAAACAGTATTTCTTATAAGACAAAATTAGTTTGAAGCCATAATCTCAAATTTTTAAAAAGATATTTGGGTAAAAAATCATTTTATACGAACTTTTAGTAATGTTTTTTTTAGGTTCTTATTTTTTGTAAGAAAACTGTCAATTCGACTTTTTCTCAAAATGTTACCGAATGTTAAAAACAATATTTTTTATAAAAAAATTAATTTGAAGCCAAAATCTCAAATTTTTGAAAAGATTTTTGAGTCGAAAATCAAGTTTTACCAACTTTTAGTAATGTTTTTTTTAGGATTTTATTTTTTGTAAAAAAATCTGTCAATTCAATTTGTCTCAAAATTTGACGAGATGTCAATGATAAAATCATTTTTTGTGCGCAAAATATTCGAGGTGACAAATATTTTTTTCAATTTCTTGGATTTGTAAAAAAAACCGTTAGTTGTAATTTTTTCCAAAAATATATTAGTTTGGTATCACGTCATAATATATAATATTAAATTGAATCCAACTCACTATTTATTGGTTCATGAGATATTGTAGGTAAATCAAAATGTTCACCATTTTTTTAAATTGCTATGGTAAAAAAACCTCCCACTAAATTTTTTTGAGATTCCTTCCTGCATCTTTCTGCATTATTATCTGTATAACAAAATGTATTTGAAGTCGATATCTCTACTCTACTGGTTCTTGAGCTATGGACTACGAAAAAAAAACGTCGCTAACGTACGGACGTACGAACGTACGTACACACGCACGCACAGACATCTCTCTAAAAATCTTTTATTTAGAATGTAGGTAGGGGCCTTGAAACGTCGAGAAATGTCAAAATTTTCAATTCGAAAAATCGGACCGATTACAATAACTTCCTATGGGAAGTTAATATTATTTTTTTCAAAATTCGATATCTCGAAAACGAGTCAACACTTTTTCACAAAAATCAAAAATCAAATATTTATAAAAAACTGGTTACCAAAAATATTTTTAACCAAATTTTCATACATTTTTTATATATAAAAATTAATTAAAAAAATAACCGCTCGAATGATTTTCAAAAACCAATTTCTAAGAAATTAAGGTGTTTTTGAGAAATCAAATGTCATTTATGTTTTTAACGACAAACTTATTTTGTAGGTATATTTTTAAATCTCAAATAAAAGACACTATTTCTAAACGGACTCTTTGGTTATAAGAGCAAGTTCGTGTGATCAAGTCATGCATTTTATTTTTAAAATTTTACATTTTGATCAAAACTTCATTTTGGTAGAAAAAACTATTCGAAGAAAATATTAGTATTAAAAAAAATAACCATTAAATAAAGAGTGTTTTTAGACGTTGGTTTTCAAGAAGCAGATGGGCCCAATTTTTGACCAATTCAGCAATAAAGCGCCAAATGTTCTCTTGAAATGCGTTAATCGTCTCGAACTTATATACGTTGACAAGTGACTTCACATGACTCCACAAGAAAAATCCAACCGGTTAAATCTCACGATCTTGGAGGCAACGCCATCCATATGCCCACGAAGAGACGCTAGATAAAGCTTACCACAAGTTTTCTTCAATAAATTGATGCGTCGCGTGAACCGAACCATTATTATGCTAATAAACTTGCACGATTTGCAAACGTTGTTCAGAAGGAAGTCTTTTCATTATAAAATGTCAGTACAAGAAAAACACATATCAAGTCATAGCTGCCAAAAAGACGAACTTCGAAAAAAGTGTTGCGAGATTTAAAACCATACGTCTATAACAAAACAGTTATTAAAATATTTGCTGTTTTATTTATTTGAAAAGATTAAATAAAAGTCAATTGATTTTTTCCCCAAAAGAATAAATTCCTTATAACATCGTAATATGTTAAAAATAAAGTTCACGACTTATATCAAAAGACTGTGTTTACAAAAAGTACTTATATTTTAAAGTTTAAAATTGTACCTATTGAATAAGTTTATCTTTAAAAATTTAAATGAAATTTAATTAATCTAAAAAACCTTGATTTATTAATTTTTTTTTTCGAAAATCGTTAGATCCTTTTTTTTATTTTTAAATTAAGTTTTATATATGTACATTTTTTCAGTTTTGGTTAAACAAAATTTTTAGTATGCAGTTCTTTAGAACTTATTAACATACGCTTTACATTTAATTTTCGATAAGAAAAATATTGACCCGTTCTTGAGATATCAAATTTCGAATACAATTTTTTTTAATATTTTTTTTTTAAATAAATTTCAATAATTAGTTCATTCAATTATCATATGCCCTTCTGGAGAAATAAAAAAAATATTTTTTTTGTTGATAGAAGCAAAGTTAAAAAAAATATTATATAGAATTTTATAAAAATCGGATTTTTTTTAAGAAAATTCGAATTTTCGATTTTTGACCCAAAAATTTGTATGGGGACTACTGTTATTTTTAGTTAAAAAAAAAAAATAGAAAAAACCGCCCTACGGGAATCGACTCACAACGTTAATTTTCAAGCTTGAATTTAATCGACCACATTGTTTGGAATGTAGGGGCGTGGACAGACAGGCAAACAGACGGGTGGAATCGGGGGACATACTTTTTCAACTTCTCCAACATATTAATGTCATGGTTGATTAAAATCTCGAGGCCGAATTTTTTTAAGAATGCACAACTTCCATAAATTGCTTAAAATTGTGCAGCAAATATTTTTTTTTCAATATTTCTCTTAAAGCGTTGGATTTAGATAAAAAATTCATTGAAAAGTGAACAATTATAAAAGTTTATCACGGCTTTTCATTTAAATGGGGATATAAAATGAACCATTGTCACCACTCTCCGAGTAATTCGAGTAATTCAGTGCAAAATAACGCAGTTTATAATTTTGTATTCGAATTTAATTTAATAATTGATTCTAAAACATTCTTCAAAAAAAAGAAACCAAGTTCTCTCATGTATTGCTTAGTATTTCTCTTAATAATTCCAAGTATTAGGCCGTTATAGTTGTAAAATCACCAAATGTAATTAGCATAAATGGAGAGACTGAAAAAGTAGGAAATTTAATTTTTTTTTTTAGATCTAGCGCCATTACAATTTTTGTTTTTAGAAAATGGTTACAAGAGTCTGCATTGAAAACTCCCTAACCAAACATTCTTTAATAATTACAGGAGACTATATAAAGAGTCTTTCAATAAGGGTGGGTAGATGGCGTGGCGTTTGCTGTGTGGCACGTAGCGTCGTTCTGCTGCATGTCGTCTAAGTCCTAATGGTTCAATTTGGGCCATAAGAAATTAGTTATCATCGTTATGTAGCGTTTGTTGTTGACCGTGAACGCCTCACTAACGTCGTTTTCGAAAAAATACGGACCAATTACGCCACCGTCCGAAAATCCACACCAAGTGGCAACTTTTTGAGGATGCATTATCACCTGGTGAACCTCGCGTTGGTTGGTCTCGCGTCGTTCCATATACGGCAATTTTGCTTGTGAACACAGTCATTCATCCAAGAAGGCGCCTCGTCACTAAAGATGATTTTTCGGACAAAATTGGGCTTCTCTTCCAAACGATTCGAAGCCCAGTCAGCGAACAAACTGCGTTGTCTATGGTCATGAACTTTGAGCTCTTGGGTCAGTTGGATCTTGTACGGGTGTAGACTGTAGGCCCAAGTCCCGACGTAAAATTCGGCACGTTGAAGTCTGCGAAAGGCCGAATTCTTGTGTACGGCAAGGAATAGACTGCCTCGGGTTCTGCTGTACACTTTCACGGACCGCGGCGATGTTCTCGGCCGATCTTGCGTTCCTTGAACGTACGTCTTAAATTTGGCCACTAAACGTTGATGAGTCGACTGTCAAGGGCCACCACGTCTACCGTAAAATGGGCGCATTGCGCGCAACGTTTGGGTTAACGAACACTCATTTTGATAATAAAGTTTTACCATTTGAATCGTGTAACTTGGCATGATGATTTGGCATAAACATCTGAATAATAAACAAAATATTTGACAGCTGTCACCAATCCATCATTTTCTGATCTTGACACTATTATTTACATATCTCAAAAGTACGAAAATGCACTTTATCGAAGTAGATACGACAACAAATAATTAACATTTTATAAGAATAAACTAGTCTTGTAGTAATTTGGAGCCCTAATCAGTTCGTCATTTTGTTGAAAATGTTACCAAAGAATACACCACTGTAGCCATATTTAATTTTCCGTCAAAGAATTTCTTAAGTTATAATTAAGTTTTCTTCTATACTTTAGGTTTCTCATTTTCTTATTTTATTTTATTATACAAGACAAAATTAATAGCTAAGGTATACAGAAGGTGGATATAGATATATTACTTCTACATAATATACATAAGTACTAGAAACAAGCTAAGATAAATTTTTGTCTTATGACCTTAAAATTTAGTTATACAAAAGAATTTCGTGACATTTTTTTTTCCTTGGAATGTTACTCACTTAATTAGGTTCATTACATTAGCATTATTGTGCGTGTCAGACCAACCATAATTGATGTGGTATACATTTTACAAGTAAGTACTCACCAAAAATACAAAAAAAAAAAAACATTCCAAAAAGCAACCAACACCACACCCATCCCCAGATCCAGCACCAGCTCAGGAAAAGGTATAAAGATATATGAATCAATAAAATTCCCATTTAAAATGTGAAGAAAAACATGAAAAATATATATTTCCCAGGAGAAACACTGCGCGTGATTTGATTGTTTGCAACACGATTTTTATTCTGCATTAATCAAATTAATTCAATTGTACTTTGTCACACACGTGATTTTTTAATTTGTGTATTTTCTGGAGGAAATAAGGATACAAAAATATTCAAACTTTTTAAACTCACGCAGAAATATTAAATACATTTATTTAAGGGCTTTAATGTAAGAATTTTAACAGAAGTTTTTCTTCTTTAAGTAGAGGACGTAATTACTAAGACAGCCTTTAAAAAAAAAAGAAGTTAAAGTGTGAAATTACCGATAGTTCGAACTTGTCTTCTTTTCATGAACTTTATGAGAGCCCTTTCTGGAGACTGAAATAACATATTTTAAGTTTTCGAAGAAATGATAAATCGTTTCTAAAATGTTGGCCTTAATCTACTGATCCAGAACGTTAGCCGCAAAATATACCTTAAGGATAGCTTTACTTTAAACCTTTGGGAGGTTTTCTTGTATACAAAATCATGTATAATAAAAAAGGAAAATAACACAACAGCCCAAGCAACATCATTTTTCATTCCTTTTAATAAACAGAATGAAAGAAAGAACATTTATACTCCTTAAAGGATTTTTATCCTTCTAAGGAAAAACTCAACACATAAAAGATTCAGCAAAAAGCTTAGATTATTTTTTAATTGAATATTTCAACAACATTTTTTATAACTATGTAAATGATACGTATTCATAAATAAAAATTAACTAACATAATAAAATTTCTTATTTTATATTTAGATCACGATAACTGAAGAAAAATAAAAAACAATCCTAAACTATGGACAAACAAAATACATTTTTGGAAACAGACTCGGAGAGAGCAGAGGAAGAAGAAGAGGAAGGAGAAGTTTGTGAAGATAATCAAAAATCTTTGTCACCCGCATCGGCATCAATGTCGTTGCCAATTATTGAAGGAGATCCAAATTCAGAAACCAGAGCATCGACGTCATCTTTGATTACACCTTTGTCATTGCAAAGGAAGAAAGGACGTCTTCAACGGTCCCATCGATTGCCAACGGACAATGTGTCAATAACATCATATTCTGCTTGGGAGGCATTGATTAAGGAGAGTTTTGGTCAAGTGGCTTGGCCTGTGAAAATCACTTCGTGGGAATTGGTTGACGACCGCGTTAAAGCTGTACCAACAAGGTGAGTTTTTTTTTTTTTTTTTTTTTGATCATCAGAATTTCTATGACTCTGTTATCCTATGTTGTTTTTAAATCTTTAAATTATGAAATTAATAAATATATTTAAACTAAATAAATCATGAAAAAGGGATGTCTTAAATTGTTCTTTAATATTTTTAAAATTTTAGAAACATCAATTAGATGTGATAAATTATTGAAATTATTAATTAATTATTATATTTAAAGTGCTTCTACTCACACTAACACAACATTGAAAGGTTCATAAAAATATGCCTTTGACAACAATCTTATTATAACCGAATAAGCTTCCACTGACTGTATAGTACAATTAATTAGATGAATTTTATAACACAAATTTCCATCAAAAAGATGTTTTTAAATCAATTTTTTTAAATTATAGTATTGTTGAAATTTTAAACAATATCTTAAGAAATGTTCATAACGAAGCAAAAATAACTTACATATTTATTTATTTTGTTATTATCGAAGACAAATCTTATGCAAAAAATATATACTTCAATTATTTAAGAATTATGTTATGAAATTGATGGGAGCGTATCGAAATCGCGATTTTTAAAATCCCGTTTTTAAAAAATCCCGAAAAAAAAGTTTTAAAATCCCGTCTTCTAAAATACCGATTTTTTGAAATCCCGTCTTTTGAAATCCTGCTTTGCTTTGTTTACAAAATTAACTCTTAAATCGCGCGATTTTTAAAAATTAAACAAGTAGTTTTGATTGCAAAATCGGGATAATAAAAAACGGGATTATATAAAATGGGGTTATAAGAAACGGGATTACAAAAAGCGGGATCATAAAAAATTGGGATTATAAAAAGCAGGATTATAAAAAACGGGATTTTAAGAAACGGGAATATAAAAACCGGCATATCGAACCCAACCCGAAATTGATTACTAAATTGTTGACATCTTAGGCACGTTATTAAATTCAATCTTTTTCAAAGAACGAAATCTGTACAGCAGTTTTCTATTTCAAATTTTTCCAAAAAGAAGAACCTGTAACTAAATGGAAAGAAATAATTCCTTAATAACGTTGAAAAACTTTGAAACTTAGTTTTTGGCCAATATATGTGCGTCGGCTGTACGCTAGTTTGTGCAAACTAATGTTTAGACTGGAATGGTATATTGGGCGAAAATTCGGTGTTAGGAATTTTCGCATAAGACCATAACGCCCAAATCCTTAAATGTCATAAAGGCCAAAAAAACCGCCCAGAAAGCGAATGTCGTAACGCCCAAATAAATGTTAATTAAAAGAACGCCTAAATTGTTTGCTGTCATTTGCCCAACAAAATTTTTAATTTGGGTTCTTTAACACAGGTGTTATGCTTTGTGACATTTATTGTGGGCATTGCGACGGTTAT
The DNA here is from genome assembly GCA_951509635.1 of Eupeodes luniger. Lineage (NCBI taxonomy): Eukaryota > Metazoa > Arthropoda > Insecta > Diptera > Syrphidae > Eupeodes > Eupeodes luniger. Next base: position 104,593,422 of record OX608074.1, read on the forward strand.
AATTTCTAATGTTTATTATGGCTTATCACAAAACGATATACATATATGACCCAAATGACATAAAGCCCAAAAGAAGAACCGTCGTAAAAAATATCACTAAGAAGACGTCACAAGGCCCAAATAAAATGTCATCTCACCCAAACCAAATTTAAAAAGAGGCTGGGATGCGACCCACACTGATAACTTAACATCCCGTCTGTCGATTTGTCTTGCTTAAAAGTTTGTCTATATGTATCAATTTTTACCAAATTTGCGTACTATTTTTTGTAGATTTTATTTTTTTTATGAAAAAACAGACTGTTGGATTTCTATAAAAAAATTACTGAATATCGAAAACAATATTTTCTGTGAAATAAAATAAGTTTGAAGCCAATATTTTAAATTTTTGAAAAGCTATTTGAGTCGAAAGTAAATTTTTACCAAGTTTTAGTATTGTTTTTTTTTAGGTTTTTATTTTTTGTAAAAAAAACTGTTAATTCAATTTTTCTCAAAATGTTATCGAATGTTGAAAACTATATTTCTTATAAGTTTAAATTAGTTATAAACCATTATCTCAAATTTTTAAAAAGATATTTGAGTCGAAATTCAATTTTTAAAAAGTTTTGTTAATTTTTTCTTAGGTTATTAATTTTTTTCACAAAAGCTGTCAATTCGATTTTTCTCAAAATTTTACCGAATGTTGAAAACAATATTTTTTTTTAAAATAAAAGTAGTTTAAAGCCAATATCTCAAAGTTTTGAAAAGATATTTGAGTCGAAAATCAATTTTTACCAACTGTTTTTTAGGTTTTTATTTTTAGTAAAAAAAACTGTCAATTCGATTTTTCTCAACATTTTTCAGAATATTGAAAACAATATTTCTTATAAGATAACATAAGTTTGAAGCCTTAATCTCAAGTTTTTGAAAAGATATTTGAGTCGAAATTCAATTTTTACCAACTCTGAGTAATGTTTTTTTTAGGTTTTTATTTTTTGTAAAAAAACTGTCAATTCGATTTTTTTCAAAATTTTATCAGATGTCAAAAACATTATTCTCCGTTGCACAAAATTGTCTTGGAGATGTAATCATATTTTAGTCGTAAAATTTTCGAGGTGACAAATTTTTTTTTCAGTTTTTTTTTGGTTTATAAAAAAAATCGTTAATTGGATTTTTTCCCAAAAATATAATTGTTTTGTATCACGTTACAATATATAATATAAAATTTAATTCAAGTCTCTAGCGTCTTTGGTTCATGAGATATTTAGGTTTAACCAAAATGTTCACCTTTTTTTAAACTGCTATAGTAAAAAAAACCACCCACGCCCTTTCTGCCTTATTATCTGTATAACAAAATTTATTTGAAGTCGATATTTCTTCTGGTTCTTGAGCTATGGACAACGAAAAAAACGTACGGACGTACGTCTATACCAATTGGTAATTTGATACTTTTAAATTGATTTGGTCAGTATATGACATTGATTTTGGACTTTGTGGCATTTTCTCATGAAAAGTTTTTGGGCAATATGACATTTTTAATATTTTGAACGCTTCTTTTCATTTGGAGTTTTATAAAATCCAAAAAAAGTTTAAACGCTCAAAGGTTCGGTAATATTGCTCAAATCGTTTAACAACAAAATGTTAATAAAATTGTTTTGTCCGCTATGAAATTTGAGCGATATGGTTTTGTGCGAAAAGACCTAACGTCGAAAATTCATCTTTTCTGAAAAGTTGCATTTCCATCTACGTAGTTACGTTAAAAACAAAATTGTCGCATCAGTTACTCGAAAAAAATTTATTACTCTTGACAAAAGTGTGTTCCTTTTTCTTTCGCAATTTTAAAAAGAAACATGTATTTGGCCCACCCTTTAAAACGGATATCTTCTGAATTTGAGTTTTTGGAATTAAATAAACCAATTCATAACTTTTTTTATAAAACTCAAATATATTACGAACAGAAAATGATATTGCTCTCAGAAATAATTCATACTACTTAGAATGGGATTCTTGATGTCTAATAAAGGATACAAATTGGTTTTCGACTCAAACATCTTGAGAAGAAACGTTTTTAGAAAAATCCTATTGAAAGCTTTAAATTGGTTTAACATTTCGATTATCTCAAACAAAAAATATTATAACTTAAACTTCAATTATTGATGATATAGTTTTCGAAGTTCTTGTAAATGACAATTTGTTTTATTCCAAGAAATATGATTTTAAATCGAATTTCAAAAGTAAGTTTTCAGTGTGTGTTGCATTAGGGTTCCATTCACACAGATTCTTTAATAAACAATTTTTTGCAGAATATAAGAATTATTTCTTTTTAAATCAAACGTTAATTTGATTGAAAATAATACCATATTCGCTGTTAATATTACTCTAGACCCAAAGCACATACAAAGAACAACACTTTAAAATACTCAAAATCACGATAAAACATAGATATGCAGATTGAAACGTAATACCTACAAACTTGTTCCTATTCTCCATAATCGTTTTTTATTCGGAAGTCTAATTTAAATCACAAATTCTATTTCTTTTACGAATCAGTAACTTGAAATTTGTTCCAGATTATGATGACAATAACTCAACTAGGAAGATTTAAAATGTTTTCAAATTTGAAAGTGATTGATCGATTGCAATTTGCGATTGAGTTTTAAAAAGATATTGGTAGCTGTATAAAACATCTGCAAGAATAAACGATTGGAATTTTTATTTTGCAAACTTTGTCTATCAAAAAAAAGACAAATTTGAAAAGCAAATGCCTTCACCGTAATCAAGTATGCACCAGCTGTTGAATAATTTCCTGACTTATTTTACACGTGGACGTGATTGACCTATTTTCAATAAAATTTGAAATATTATCAGTCGAATGAAAAATAGAACTAATTATTTAATTACTTAAACACTGAAACTTCTCCTTAACGTCTCTATAGTTTAAACGAAATTTTTAATTATTAAAATCTTGTATGAAATTAATTTATAAATTTAATATATTTTTTCTTTTAATTTTAATTAAAAAAAGATTGGTAAAAACTGATTTTTGACTCAAATATCTTTTCAAAAATTTGAGATAATGGCTTCTAACTAATTTTAACTTATAAAAAATATTGTTTTCAACATCGATAAAATGTTGAGAAAAATTGAATTGACAGTTTTTTTTACAAAAAATAAAAACCTAAAAAAAAACAATACCAAAACTTGGTAAAAATTTACTTTCGACTCAAATAGCTTTTCAAAAATTAAAAATATTGGTTTCAAACTTTTTTTATTTCACAGAAAATATTGTTTTCGATATTCATATATCATTCGATATAAAAATCCAACAGTCCGTTTTTTCATAAAAAAATAAAATCTACAAAAAATAGTACGCAAATTTGGTGAAAATTGATACATATAGACAAACTTTTAAGCAAGACAAATCGACAGACGGGATGGGAAGTTATCAGTGAGGGTCGCATCTCAGCCTCTTTTTTTTTAACTATCGATTCGATTTTTTTGAAATTTTAACAGAAGTCAAAACGTTATTCTTCATTGCATACAATTATTTTGGAGATAAAATCGGTTTTTGTTCGTAAAATATTCGAAGTGATAATTATTTTGTTTCAGTTTTTTTGATTTATAAAAAAAAACCGTTGAGTAATTTGTTTCCAACATTTTATTCGTTTGGTTTCACGTCACAATATCTTAATATATATAATTCTTCTGTGAGTGTGTATGTCACTGAACTTCTCTTAAACGACTGGACCGATTTTTATGAAATTTTTTGTGTGTGTTCAAGGGGATCTGAGAATGGTTTAGATTCACAATTTTGTCCGCTAGGTACACCTGTTATGCTTTTAAGAAATTTAAGCCCTCCCAATATGTGTAATGGTACAAGACTATATTGATCAAAGAATTAAGAGATAATGTGATTGTAGCAACTATCATTACAGGTCCCGTGGCTGGTCAGCTCGCACATGTTCTGCGGATTCCAAAGATACCAACTGATTTGCCCATATCTTTTAAAAGGTTACAGATCACTTTAAAAATATCCTTTGCCCTAACAATAAATAAATCCCACGGACAAACTTTTTCCATAGTTGGTATCGACTTCAGGAAAGAGTGCTTTTCCTACGGGAAATTGTATGTGGCACTTTCTCGAGTAGGATCTCCTGAAAATTAATACATTTTGTTGCCACCTAGAAATACCACAGCCAACGTAGGGTACAGGGAGGCTTTAAGATAAGCATACAATTTTTTCTAATTTAGTGATTCTTGGTCGTTTTAATTAGCATGCTTATAACTTAAATATCTGTACCTAATTTTGTCTATCCGTGCGAAGCCAGGACGGGCCGCTAGTATAATATAAAATTGTATTCAAGTCACTAGCTTTACTGTTTGGTGAGATATTTTGAGTTAACCAAAATTTCCACATTTTGTTTAAAATTCCTTAATTAAAAAAACACCTACCTACTCATTTTTTCGAGAGTCCTTTTTGAATCTGTCTGCGTTATTATCTGCATAACAAAATTTATTTGAAGTCAATTCCTCCACTGGTTCTTGAGATATGGAAGACGGAAAAAGCTTCCCGAACTTTTAGATAGTAATATGAAAAAACTTGAGCTGTACTCTTTTGTACGTATGTTTGAATTGTGCCGAGATGGGATGAGGCCATACTAAGTGTGATTGTCATTTAGGTTAGGTTTGGTTAATACATTTTAAGAAGAAGATAGGTTATTTATTGCAATACATTTTTATATACGACGTTTTTTTTTTTTTCTTTCCTTGGCCAGAACGTAAAGATTTTGTGGGTTTGAGACTCGTGAGCACGCTACATATAATTGTCCATGGGAAAAATAGTTTTTTTTCCAAATTTACACCATCAACTTTCAGCGTTTGCCCTACGCAGATGATCTAAAGAAACTAACTTAAAACTACCTACCTATACTTCTGGTAAATTAAATGATCAAAGACGAACCGAATAAATCATAATAAAGAAATCATAAATAAAGAAACAATTCAATTTACACGACAAAATAATATATTTGCAGGATTTCTCTGTAATTTACATGCGTAATATTATATTATATATTATATATTATAAGTAGGCAAGTAGGGATAGAGAGCAAATGTATGAAAGTTGAAAAATTTTCAATTTTTCAATCAATATTTTTTCTAGTATTGATGCTAATAAAAATTTAAAAATCATTCTCTCAAGAACGCAAGAAAAATATTCCCTGAAATAAATTAATATTATCCACAATTATTATACAAACCAACCGATTATGCTATGTAAATGAGTTACATCATCTTAATAATAATTATTATAGTTTCCAATGTAATAATCATCAAATTATATAAAAGTTATTAAACAGAAAAAAAAAGAAACAAATTCTCGTAAAAATTATAACTGAGGTTATTTATTAATTACACATCAGTTACTTTCTTCTAAGTTGTTTGTATAATCGTTGGGAAAAGTAGTGTTTATTTATTTTTAATTTGTTTCCATTTTGCTGTAAGGTATAAACTTTTTAATTAAAAAATAGTAAAAATCAAAGCTAGAGCATCATATAATTAGAATTCCATCTATCTACTACTCGTACATATATCTATACTGCTCTACCTGGAAGGTCTTTTTATATATTCGTTGTCATCAGAAAGAATGTTTACTTAGAGTCTTAACTCTGCAGGATCTGCATCCTTCCGGCATACATCATATGACAATGGAGTGGAGTATGAACTGAACATACCTATACGTATACATCTCCCTATAGGTATACAAATACAAAATTTAATATCTGCCTCCACAGAAATTCACTCCCTTTCCCCTCATCTAAACGACCGACCCCTGTATTACATAGCTCACCTGTAAAGGTTTATTCACATAAACGATAAACAGGGACTGTGGAGGATACAAATTTACCTATGTTACCTCGTCGTAGCCTAGGACAAGTCTATATCGATTTTGCTTACCACTATTCCTCATAGAGCACTGCCTCAATGGCCTATTGACAGTGGGATATCACAAAATTATGTTACCAACTTGTTTATTATTATTACGGCAGTTATCGGGGAGGGACTGAAAATTTGTGTAATTACATATTTCTCTATGATTCCAACCCTGCTTGGGATACTGATGCTGTGCTGATAGCCTTGACTTGATTTGAATAGATATGGGGCAGAATATTGTTAGCATAAGATGACTACAACAACGACAGTGATGAATTATGACGTAATAAGTAGCAATATGGTGAGAAGAAGAACAACATCCATGAAACAAGTTAATTGCCTAACAGCTGTTGGTAAAAGGTGAGAAACAAATTTGTCTCCTTAAGTACTATTAATTTCTCGGAGGCAAACAAAAATAAAGAAAAACATCAACTAAATTAAATTTTAGATCGATGTTTACTGAACACTTAGCTTCTTGAAATATGTTGATGTAAAATTAGATATACAAACGACTTTATGAATAAATTTATAGTTTTAAGGGCTTATTTTTATTAAAAATTATTTTGAGATGCAAATATATATCTAGATATTTATATTGTGCTTCATTTATTAAAATATTGACTGCCGCACAATTTCCACAGAGATTTGACGTCAAATAATTGTTTTGCCTTTCTACTAAAAAATTTATTTTGGCAGTATTAAGTACATACATATATCTAAAACAAAATTAACTTTTAAGGAAATAAACTGAATTAATAGTCAAATAAATAGACACTAGATTAAATATAAAGGGTGTTTTTTTAGACTTGTGATTCTCAAGAAGAATTAAAACGCATTTTTTTTAAATAGTATTGCCAGGCATTAAGCTTTATTATAAAGATAAGAGCTTAGCGCTATTTCTTGAAAATTATTTCGCATAAGTGACCAAATGTTCGACAACTTGCAATTATGGCCGTATGTTAGCAAAAAACCAGCTGAGAGTTACCATCCAAGGCGTCAATCGTCTCGGGTGTATTCATTTAGACAAGCAACCACTCACAAACTGTACAGCGATGTTAAATCACAAGATCTTGCCCACGACACGGAAGATAATACGCTCACGAAAAGTTTCCTTCAATAAATTAATTGTTTCGTATGGTTTTATGAAATGAAGCGCAAACCGAAAGTTTCGTACGATTTTATGAAATGAAGCGCAAACCGAGGCTCCGTGAAATAACTCCCCAAGAAATAGCCAACACAAAAATGTGAAATAACGCCCAAAACAAACGTATGGGAATTGTATGGGGATTCATTCCATGCTTCTTTGAGGACTTACTTCATTTTTAATTTGGGGAGTTATTTCACAATAAAATCCCGAAATTCAACATGTCTCCATGATAAAATAAGTTAGCCTTATTTCTCAAAATAATGTCGACTTATTTCACTTTGTCAAAGTGCAATATAACAAACTTTTTAAAATTGGCGTTATTTTACTTTTTTAAAGTACAATAAGACCAATTTTTGAAAGTTTCACCTGCGGCCGACGCGTGCGGTTGGTGGGGAGCCAATTCTGGAAATAAGCGAGAAGGCTGAAAAACTCATTGGAAAAGATAAAAGATTGTAAAACTATTCTTGAAGTTGGGGACATATTTCATACCTATTTTGGGAATTTATTTAATTTTCGATGTTTAAGAAACGTTGCTCAGGAGTAGATAAATTTATGAGGGGGCCAGTTATAGCTATCATTGAAATTGATCCGTACAAATATTTGAATCAATATTTGACGGTGTTTTCCTTTGATTAGAAATACAAATTATATACTGATAGATCGGAAATCACACAAAGAATTTTTTTTTGAGAAAAAAAGTGTAATCGTGCATTTATTTTTCCCTAAAAATGTATTTTTCTATTTTCCGGATGGAAATTCATTTTCCTAAACAGCTGATAGTTTTATGTTCGAAAGTGAAACGAATCGATCCACTGATTTGTGTTCCAATTTCACACAATTCCAATGACAGATTTCTGTCAGTAAATATTTTTCGGTGGATTTCAATCATTAAATTTTTTTCAATGACAGACATTTTTAATGATAGCTATAAACGACCTGCTAAAAAAAATTCCAATGATCGGTTTCAACGATGAAAACCAATGATAGCTACAAATCTCTCCTTAATTATAAAATGGCAAACCAAACTGAGCATAAGTCGATTGACAGCTGTCAAAAAGACTTGCTCCGAAAAAGGTATTGCCAGATTGAAAACCAAACGTAAACAAAATTATAAGTAAGATTTATGAGGACTACAACCACGGCTAGGGTTTCCTCTTTATGAAATTTTTTTTTAAATTTTTGATGACCAATTTGAATATTTATGGCTGTATATATTTTATAAATTCCATCTCTAAGGTCTTGAATGGATTGTTTAGCATAGGCATAGACATTATATTTACATGGCCGCAAAGAAAAGAGTATAGAGTTGTTAACGCCTGTTGCTTGTGTTGTATTTCATGTTGAAAATAAACGTCGGTCGTCTTCGTCTATATCTTCCAATTCCAGTCATTTTTAAATAATTATTTTCCAATTGAATAGCACCCGTGTCGTGATGGTAAGTGCGTAGGACTGTCATGCTAGAGGTCTTGTGTTCAAACTCTGCCTGTGCCACCTTAAGTTTTTTTCACAGGTACTGCCTCTTGTGAGGAATTGGAAAATCTTCCAAGAGTAATTCTTGTCATGTAAGTGCTTTCTCAAATTAGCAGTTCGGATTCGACATAATTACAGAAGCTTCCCTACATCCCTGAAATGACTCGAACACATGAATGGTTGAGAGTTATAAGTCACTAGGCTCTATTTCCTTATGGACTGTCACGCCACCTAATTTTGTGTTGTATGGCCCAATCCCTCTGCCATTACCATAAGCCCAAAAAACAGCAGCAACCAGTGATATGTACGTTGAGATTGAAGAGGCTTTACAACAATCATTCATATAGATTTCCTGAGCCCCCAATGCGCCAATACTGATAGCCTCCGAGATGAAAATAAAGTTGATTTTTACACGAAAATCCGGATCATTAAGTGATGTTCAAAAGCTTTAAGACCTAAGTCTGTACACAACATTATTTGTAATGACGTTTGTAGAATGCCAAATTCCAAATAAAGACGAGAAATCCAAAAATGTGTGTAAACAATTCAGGCTACAGCAGTGATGTTCTTGAGTGTAAGCAAACGGTTTTCATTTTTTACATCACTGACTTGTCCTAACAGCTTAAATTGTGTAACCACTTTCGCTTTTGCCGGTTAAGGTTTTGTTAGCTGTTGCTTCAAAATGTTTAAGGTAATTCTATTGAAATTTAACAGTTTCAATAATTTTTTGAAGTGTGTTTCCTAGAAATAGTGTAAAATTTAAGTGCCTGATGTAAAAAAAAAATCAGCTTCAAAAGTGACATTGCAACCTCTTATTAGAAAACCCTATACTTTAACACTTATTATATTTTTTAAAGACTTAGAGAAACACTAAATATTTTTGATTCTGTATGGTTTAAAAAAGTTTTAAAAAGTAAAAAATTAAAAGTCAAAAAACCGTTTCCATGTATTCAAGGCTAGAAAATTAGATTTAATGTTAAAGTTTTGAAATTTCTCTAGGTTCCTATGTAAGTCCTTAGAATCTTAAATCCGATCACAAAATACCAACTTTAATTTAATTTAAATTTTCATTTGATACGATTACGACCAATAAATATTTTCTTTGACAGTGAATCAATATGTCAACTTTACATCAAATAAATAGAAAATTGTAGAATACGATACCAAGAAGTCAAAGTGATGGTAGTGGACATTAATGTCAAGGTTAAATCTCTTAAATAGCAATTTTGATAAAATATCATCAAACAAACTCATTCTCTACAGGAAGTATCATTACATTCATAATAATATTTATATAACTAGAATCTCCAAAATAATTGTATTTTTGATTGGTTTTCGATGAACGTCTTTGTTCATACATATATAAACTAAACGCACCACCTGTCATCCTTTTTCACAAATTTTTCTCCAATTATAATGTTTGCAGTTTATTTTGAATAACTTTATCACCCAGACCTATCCAATCCCCAACCCGGTCCACAATAAAATCAATGAATGAATGAAAATCAAGACCGCTCTTTGACATGCAAATATATAAGAGTATTTCTGCAAATAAAATTCAATCTACTTCGGTACTACACACTAGAGGGTCAAATATAATTGCAATCCATTTGCTTTGACTCGTTCCCCATTACGTCTGATAACACAACGTCTCTCATTAACCTTGCTCTTCGTCAAATCAAATTTTTTCATTTATCAGACAATTCATTGGTCGATGTCGATGTCGGTGTCAGTGTCGATGTCGATGTCGATGTCGGTGGTGTCACTGTCGCTGTTGGTCGTCCTTTTGAATGGTCTTGACAGCCACACGAGCACATGTATCTAAAGGATATTACCCTGCAGGAGGGTTTGAAAATTAGTTACATCCCAATCCCACCACCACCATGTTGCAGGTCGTTTGTTCCAATTTGCGATAGCTAAAAATAATGGTGCACCTCCTTTGACACTGCGGCCACATGCCTTATAGCCCGACTCGGCCACAGCCATACGCTCTGACGCCTATAGATGGTGTTTGTTATTCACTTGGTAGATAGCTAGCTTCTACTGGTTTCAATCAATAAATTCTTGAATTGATTCATGTTGGTCATTTCAACGAAGGAAATCATAGTAAAAAAGAACTATTCTAGCTATCGCCTGTGAAGAAGGTACCCCTAACCTACCACCGCACCGCCCACTGGTTAACCAATTCTGGCATCGTATTAAGCTAGTTCCTTGCCACTGCCACTGCCACCGCCACTGAGATTGTGTGGGCTTTAAAACATTTTAGTTGGACAGTTATCCTTCTTGTGAAATGTGGCTTTTTTTCACCCTGTCATATATTGGGTAGACCCATATATACAATACGTAGTGTTCGGGACATTAATTAACTAATTAATTTCCAAAGATTGATTTGTCTCTCGATTGAATAATTTTTCCACCTATCTTTTTATTTTTTTGAGGTGTCAATATATTGGAGTAATTACAAAAATATTGATTTTATTTGATTATTTTTCATTTGGAAAACGCGCTGCCTATCATTCAGCTGAGTGACACCATGTCAAAGTGGTCGTTTTTGCGTAACGAATTCGTTCCTGTAAAAACAGCCGACGAACAACGTTCATACCATCAACACAAAAGTGCCGAATCGTCGTCGTCGCCAAAGAGTCTCCTCAAATGGCGAAGGAAAACCGAAAAAATACCATCCCCTAGTCGTCCCTATTTAAGTGAACAAAAGAAATTTAAAAGTTTTGACTTTGTGACACGAAACATTATTGGTCGCCATTACCAACATAGTTCGGCTGAGTTGAATTCTCTGGAGCCGGCTTTGATTGCTATTCCCATGACCTCACCTTGTTTGCAACGAAGAAGATTGGAGAATGTTTTACAAAAAAGGCGGCGGTTTTTATTGAACTCGTGGAAGTTTCCGGTTGATGGATTATCAAACCAAAATGATCAGAAGTAAGTTTTATCGGAATATGTTTTTTTTTTATTTCTTCTGACGGGTGTAAAAGAGAATTCAATGGATTTTTGTTCAAACTTTTTTAATATTGTTTTCTATTGCAATAAAGCAGTTACTCGTGGTGGAGAGGAGGGGGAGGTCTGGGATTTAAAAAAAAATAAGGAATTCTGGACAATATAAAATCAGACCTAATAAGAATCTTCCGTGTAAAAGTTTCTTTTTTTATTTTTATATTGGTTATTTCATTTATTTCGATCAAAATTTGTGTGCATCAGAGTTTTGAAAATGCTATCAAATTTAAAATATATTATATGTACATACCTATATGTAAATGGAGCCGAACATTAGCTTCTTAGAACTGACCAAATCGAATAGAGAAAACGTGTTGGTCTTTTCGTAGCTACCTTGTCTCAAAATCTGAAAGGCTTTTTCAAACTCTATAAACAGGGATATATGGTGAATCTAAACAAAATAAACTTACATTTTTTTCTTTGTTTCAAAATTTGCAATATATAAAGGGTGTTTTCAATAAAGGGTATATCATTATGTTTTAAAAATGATTTCACCATAAATTTCCGTCAATAAATTAATAGTTTCGTTGCGTCGTGCGATATTTTGATAATTTGCACGATTTGCAAACGTTGTTCAGAAGTAAGTCTTTTCATTGTGAAATGTCAAACCAAATGAAGCCTAAATCAAAGTGACAGCTGTCAAAAAAAAATTGTTCCAAAAAAACAATTTCTATTTAAAAAGCACACTTAAAGACTCTTACGACTTTTATTTAAAAAAAAGAATTCTACTTCAAGTTCTCTAATTTGACCATAAGCAATAAGAAAATCGTTTCCCAAGGTAATTTACATGAAACGTTTTGTGCCTTACACTTTAAAAAATTGAACGTTAATATTTCAAAAAAAAAATTATAGTGGAGTTATTAAAAATATTTCTAACGTTTAATTTCGTGAAAATAGTTATATATGATTATTTTTTAATGAACATATTATCGAACATATTGAACCTAATTATAAAAAACTAATAGAATCTTTAGGAATAAGAGGTTTCTTTATGAAAAGAAATCTTTTGAAGCTGTTTTGACATTACAAAAGTAAAATAATATTATAGAAGAATGGCTACGATTTCGATGTATACAGAAACTTTTATCAATTTAATCTCCTGGATATTTTCGATAATGTGAAATCTGATGGACCCTTTTATTTTAATAATCATTCAACAATGATTATAATATAATGTGATTTTTTTTTAATTTCAAATCAAATTATTCATACCATAAACATAGGTTAGGTTAGGTTAGGTTGAAGTGGCTGTCCAAGATGGAAATGGACACACTTAGGCCAGTTTAATGGCCCATTGTGATACCACATGAATCTTGAGGTTTCCTCCTAAGCTCAATGGAACCAGTTTGAGTCTCTTACGAAACGTGAGAGGCTGCTTATGCCAATATGATTTAGATCGTTTAGATCGTTAAAGAAGAATTCTCCTAGGTAATTCTTGCGTTTTCGAGCCAGAGCAGGGCATGTGCAGAGAAGATGAAGAACTGTTTCCTCCTCTTCCTCGTCCATACAGCTTCTGCAGAAGTCATTTGAGAATACGCCTAATCTCGTGGCGTGCTTTCCTATTAGACAGTGTCCGGTTATGACACCTATTATCGAGCTTATATGCGATCTGCTTAGAGAGAGCAAGCACTTTGAACGTTTTAAATCCAGTGTTGGCCAGATGTTTTTCGTGACTTGACACGTGGTGATGTTGTTCCACCTGGTGCCTGCCCTCCTCACAGCGTCTTGCATTAGCAACAGTTTACAAGTAGCGATTGGTATACCAGTACGTGCCAAACGTGGTAGAATGGGCTGTACTGTACCGTTCCTGGCGAGTTCATCTGCCTTACAGTTACCTGGAATGTCTCTATGGCCCGGCACCCAGCAAAGGTGAATATTAAACTGTTGTGCCATCTCCATTAGAGATGATCGACAGTTCTGGACTGTTATAGAGTTTGTAGAGACAGAATCCAGAGATTTGATAGCGGCCTGACTATCTGAGAAAATACGGATATCAGATGTTGATATCACGTTTTCTTTAAGCCAGGACAAGACTTCTTTTATCGCCAAAAGTTCCGCCTGGAACACGCTACAATGATTGGGAAGGCGGAATGAGAGACTTAATTTCAGTCGTTCAGAGTACACACCTCCACCAACCCCTTCTTTTGTTTTTGACCCATCTGTATAGAAGTGGATTGACTCGTCTTCCAGGAATGTCCTATCCTCCCAAAAAGATCTGGGAGGTATAGAAATCTGGAAGTTTCTTTCGAATTGTAGTTGGGGGATGGTGTAGTCTGTGTGCTTTGGGATAATAAACATAGACATAGGCGATACTAGACAAGACTACCGATGAAACATCCAACGAGAAACAACAAGCGAGACTGAGACCAAAGTCGAAACCAAGACGAGACTTGATTTTGAGGAGACCGAGACAAGACCGACAAAATACTATTTGGGTCGCGCTCGCATCTCTTGGCCAACCCAAGATTCAAAAGTTCTTATTAACTTCCCATAGGAACTTATTGTAATCGGTCCAATTTGTCGAGTTGAAAATTTTGACATTTCTCGACGTTTCAAGGTCCCTAGAGTCGAAATAAAAGATTTTTAGAGAGATGTCTGTGCGTGCGTGTGTACGTACGTTTGTACGTCAGTACGTTTGCAACGTTTTTTCGTCGTCCATAACTCGACTTCAAATAAATTTTGTTATACAGATAATAATGCAGAAAGATGCAGAAAGGATTCTCATACAAATTGAGTGGGTGGTTTTTTACCAGAGCAATTCAAAACAAAGGTGAACATTTTGGTTTATTCAAAATATCTCACGAACTAATAACGCTAGCGAGTTGAATTAAATTGTATATTATATATTATGACGTGATACCAAACTAGTATATTTTTAGAAAAAAATCCAACTAACGGTTTTTTTTTATAAATCAAAAAACTTAAAAAAATATTTGTCACCTCGAATATTTTACGAACAAAAAATGGTCTTATCTCCAAAATAATTTTATGCAATAAAGAATAACGTTTTTGACATCTTGTAAAATTTTGAGAAAAATCGAATTGACAGTTTCTTATAAAAAATAAAAACCTAAAAAAACATTACTCAAAGTTGGTAAAAATTGAATTTCGACTCAAATATCTTTTCAAAAACTTAAGATTATGGCTTCAAACTTATTTATCTTATAAGAAATATTGTTTTCAATATTCTGAAAAATGTTAAGAAAAATCGAATTGACAGTTTTCTTACTAAAAATAAAAACCTAAAAAAAATTAATAAAAGTTGGTAAAAATTGATTTTCGACTCAAATATCTTTTCAAAACTTTGAAATATTGGCTTTAAACTACTTTTATCTTTCAAAAAATATTGTTGTCAACATTCAGTAACATTTTGACAAAAATCGAATTGACAGCTTTTGTACAAAAAATTAAAAAAATAAAAATGACAAAAGTTGGAAAAAATTGATTTTCGACTCAAATAATTTTTCAAAAATTTGAGATAATGGCTTGTTACTAATTTTTACTTATAAGAAATATTGTTTTCAACATTCGGTAAAATTTTGAGAAAAATCGAATTGACAGTTTTTTTTACAAAAAATAAAAACCTAAAAAAAAAAACAATACTAAAACTTGGTAAAAATTTACTTTCGACTCAAGTAGCTTTTCAAAAATTACAAATATTGGCTTCCAACTTATTTTGTTCCACAGAAAATATTTTTTATAAAAATCCAACAGTCCGTTTTTTCATAAAAAAATAAAATCTACAAAAAATAGTACGCAAATTTGGTAAAAATTGATACATATAGACAAACTTTTAAGCAAGACAAATCGACAGACGGGATGGGAAGTTATCAGTGTGGGTCGCATCCCAGCTTCTTTTTTAAATATAAAATGGCTTTAGTTACTTTAAAGGACATAAGACGGAAGCTGTTAAATCTATGTAAATAGTTGGTAACCTACCGACATTTTTGAGAGCATTATGCCGATGTAAAATGATAACTACGGCAAGCCTATGAGAGCCCTGTAAAAGCTTTGAAATGGAGATAGCTTATTGAATTCCATAATAGTACGGATGAAAGCAAATAACCTATCTTCCTTGTACTGCATATTCAAATTGAATAGAGAATACCAACCACATTTTAAAAACATTGTAAATTAACACTGCGGTCAATCGAAAATAAACGATTATTTTTGGGGTAAAAGATTAGAATATCATAGAAACAAAATATTACAGAAAGAGCTTTGAGTCTTGCAGGAAAGATTTTGCTTAAAGTTTTTCAAATGTAGCTTTTTCAGTTTCATAAGTCAATCTTCTTTTCATAGGCGAGAGACATCTGTATATGATTATTTGTAGTACTATGGTTTTCATATACAAAACTTGAAAACAAAATGTTTATCCAATGCACAAACCTTTTAAAATCCAACTTTTTTTTTATAGTAAATAAAGCACCTATAATCTTAATACTATTTGAAATATTCTAGCAGTTCAAATTCAAGAACGCGCCGGTCATGCGCCTTATCAATAAAATCCACCATGCTTTTCAACTAGGATAAACATTTGTTTCATAAATAAATATGTATACATCATAACAATGCAGACAATTCATGGATATAGGTATATACATACAAATGAAGAAACATTTCTGATTTTGTGGATTGCAACTGGTATTATTATAGGTGTTTTGGTATATGCGCCCCCAAAAAGGACCATATTGTAGGTCGTATTATGTAGGTTATGTAAAATTCTGCATTAAGAAATTCATTTGAGTTCAGTTAGACGCAAGTCTTTGCGGTGTTAAAGTCGAAATACTGAACAACAAAAAATAAAAAAACGTCCATATAATAAAACACGTCCTTAATCGAATATTTTAAGGAATATACCAAGACCTAGACCATACCATACCATAGCTTCATAACAACGAATAAATATATGTGATTTTGTTTACTTAAACTTAAGCTCTCTCACAAAAATATACGAAATTAAAATACGTGTTTGAGTTACAAAATCGAAGACGGAAAAATAAGAAAACAACAAAATACCTTCCTACCTAGGTAAAATCAATTTTAATGAACGGCGAGCAATAATATAATTTTTACCGGGTGCGTGATAAAGACAATCTGATAGAGCAATTTTTGTTGTTTTTATATCCTTTGTCGACCCTTAATCCTCATTATACGGCCATAGCTCCTGCCTATATTTACTCAAAGCTAAACTCGGTTGCAAAGTGTAAAAGTCACAGCATTAACGTATAACAGCAGCGCTACTGATGAATCAAGTCATTTCGGTCACGATTCGTGTGTTTATTTGTGCGTGTCCTTGAAGCCTCCTGCACTATAACCTACTACGTATTAAATTTCAACATTGAAGTGTCCATTTGAAAATAAAAATAAAATATACCTGCTCTATATTATCACGTGAAGTAAAGAATTGAAACTCCATAAATATACACAAAGTTGTAATTTAACTACTTACCAATCCAACAAGGCAGAAGGATATTCACCGCTGACGCTGCGCTGGCTGGTTGGCGGAGGATAATATACATTTTACTACCATGACATTGCCAACGAAGCCGCACAACGAATATAGGTCATCAAAACAAAACGAAAAGTAGTGTAGCTTTATTTTGTTTTTTTAGTCCGCTACGAGCTACAACTTCAACTACAAATCAACTTCCTACATGTAGTAGGTATACCGATATGCACAGCACACTCATTCAGAGGTCCTTGTGATTCAAATGTGAAACTTTACATTCCGCGACTCTTGATCTCTTTTCTCTATTTTCATTTTTCCAATTTCCCTCGGTAATTGTTGTTGCATTAGTTTCGAACGTAATTCTTCATACTTTTCTTGTTGTTCCTGCGTACATGTCCTTACTTATATGCTGCTCTGCTGTACGGGTCTTCGAGTTACCTTATGTCTATTGGGTTATCTGTTACGTGTTTGATTCGGGTGCATTCAAGAGTGTTAAACTACTATCATCTGGCTAGGGCTGCAGCGCAGCTTAAAGGTGGAGAAGAAAAAGAAGATGCTGTGCTTCAATCTCAAATTGGCTACCATTTTTCGATCGTATCGTGAGGAGTCGGTACGTGACCGTAGTCAAAGTTTATGTGCACCTCAAAATCGTGCCCCACCAAATAAGGATATCGGTGCATTGAGAGTTCTTCAGCGTCGAGCTTCGAGTGTGATGTAAGTGTGAGTATATTCTAGCGATAAACATTTTCAGTTATAATCAAAATCAGTATAGTGTACAGTACCTGTAAATGTACATTTGTGCAATTAGGAAGGTGTATCTAATCTTGAAGTGACAACTTGACATATGAATATAGCAAGTAAAAGGCAGGTGGCAAGAGTAAATACAATTATTGTAACCTCCTTCCCGAATTTTATCAGTGACCAAAAATACACTTCGTGTCAATGGATTGTAATTAAATTACACAAGGAAATATTTAACGAATTTGTGCATACCAAAACGATGAAGCAGCTTTTGAGATGAAATCTCCTTTTTTAAAGAACCTCAAACGAACAGCTTTTAATCAAAAAGATCCAATTAACAATTTTGATAACACAAATTATAATCTTAAAAACTTTAAAAATTTAGTATTGAGCTGAAATCCTTGTAAGGTTTTGAATAGTGAAAAAACATAAATCATTTTTCAAGATACTTACCCTCGAAAAGCGAGTACTCAAGAATTTTTCGAGTCATAATCTTTTGGGGTATCATTTTTAGGTTCTTAAATAGAAAAGGTTTATTATTTTGTATTTGAATGCGAAGAAGAGTGAGAACCATTTCAGTTTAAACTGTCAAGACAAACAATTTTGGAAATTCATATCGGCTTGATTGGTTCTGAAAAAAGAGAGTCTTGAAAACAAGCTGAGTTTGTTCCTTTAAAAAGAGAACATGAGGTTTTAGAGTCTATAATATCGTTCTCGGTAGGATTTTCGGAAAAGTTAGTTTTTGTGTACCTGTGTTTTTTTTTGTAATAAAAATTAATAATACATAGTTTGATTGATTTACTTAAGGTAGCACTACAATCCTGTGTGAACTAGGGCCTCAAACCTTTTCTTCTAGATCGATCCCTAGCTAGATTTTCTCAGTTGTGCACTCCAAGTTAGGTGAGGTCATTTTACACTTCTCAGTGCTGGTCTAAGTCTTCAACTACCTCAAATTTAAGTAGGTCGATGGTGCACTAAACCAAAAAGGTACGTAAATATAATTAAAAAGTTCGTTGAGACAATAAATAAAATGATTGAGTTTGTCCAATAAACATATTAATTGTGTCAGTGAACTATCGTTTATTATTCTCCATTTCCGGGTGAAAATTTTACAAAGAATTTAAAGTTTTCATTTATAACCACAATACTGAGTTTATTGATTTTAATAAATCCATTAATAAACATAAACAACCGTTCATTATTTCCGTTTATAGTATTAATAAACCCGTTTATAGCATTAATGAATAGAGTTTATTAATTTTAATAAATGCGTTCATTTATATAAAAAATCGTTTATTATTTCCGTTTATAATATTAATAAACCTGTTTATAATCCCAATGAACAGAATTTATTAATTTTAATAAATGCGTTCATAAATATAAACAAATGTTTATTATTTCCGCTTATATCTCTGGTCGGGGGAAGCCTCTGTTAATATCCAACTTACTTACCACTGATCCTTGCTTAGCGGCGATCAAAGTCCAACTGGTTTCTGCGGTCTGGTTCACTCTTTTCAACTTCCTTACTTCTATTTCTTTTGCTTCTACTTCTCTTTTTCTGCTTCTACTACTTTTTTGTTGGTCTTGTTCGGTTCTACTAGGCAACCTTTTGGTAACAACATAGTGTGAATTATATCCTTGCGAATGACAAAATAACCTTTGCAAATTAATGTCACCGAGTTCTGGCCAAGTTGAGCTGAGTGTGAACACAATGCTCGGTGTAGTGACAGAATGCATGTAATTTGTTCGTGTTTTCGTTGTAGATTTGTAATGCGTGAATAAGGTTATAAAAAATAATAAACTGCTTGTAAATTTTCCAATTCGTCTCTTAATAATGTTGTTCATTATTAAGAGGTTTATTATTTTTCAATTGACAAATTTGTATGTCTCAGTGAATCAGGTTTTAAAAAATAATAAACTATTTGTAAATTTGAGAATTGGTTGTGATATTGGATGAAGGTTGGGATATAATCTTTAACAATCCCTTTTCAAACATCTTGTTTATTGTCGCAATAAATGATTAATCATTTTTAATAACTAAGATGTTTGCGGCAATTAATAGAGTTATTAATTTTAATAAACGGTGATTAAGTGCTTTATTTTTCGTTTAATAAACGGCCGTTAATAGTATTAACAAACGATTATCAAACGCTGAAATTATTTTTAATAAACCGTTCACTCTGACAAGAAAAAGTTTGTTGTGACAATAAATAAGCAGTCAATAAACGCCGTTTTTTATATTAATGCACGTTTGTTTTTTCAGTGTGATGTTTTGACCGAGATCGGTGTTGATGAAAGCATGTACTTTGTTTTGCCCTCATTAACCGTTAAGCCCATTTTTGCCGCCTCTGCCTTAATACTCACAAAAACTCCATTGACATCACGCCGAGTTCTTCCGATTATGTCAATGTCATCAACATATGCTAGTAATTGGACAGACTTTTGAAAGAGTGGGAGCTCTGCACTATTTTTTCAAGTACGCTGTTAAAGAAATCGCATGGTCTAAAACCTTTTTTGACATCGAAAGGTTCTGGTAACTTGTTTCTAACGTTTATGGAGGAGCGTGAATTCTCCATGGTTATCCTGCACAAACGGACGAGTTTGGAAGGGATGCCAAAACTAGACTAGACATGACTCTATACAGTTTGTCCCTGTAGATGCTGTCATATGCGGCCTTAAGATCGATGAAAAGATGGTTTGTGTCGATTTGGTGTTCTTGGGTTTTTGCCAGGATCTGCCGTAATGTGAATATTTGATCGACTGTGGACTTTCCTGGTCTAAGACCACACTGATAACGACCTATGGGGTTGTTGACGATGGGCTTACACGTTCACATATTACAGCAGGGAAGTTTTTTGAAGCGATGTTAAGTAGACTAATAATTCCTCTATAGTTGGTGCAGTTAAGAGGGCCTCTATTTTTCAGTATCGGCCAAACAATACTGAGGCGTGAGGCATTGGACATGCTTTCTTCTGACCATATTTACAGATAAGTTGTAACATTATCCTAATTAAATTATCACCAGGTGCTTTGAAGAGCACGGCATTCAAGTCATTTACTCCAGTGCTTTGTCATATACTTCAGTTAAGATATTGCAACCTCTACTTCGTCTAAGTCGTTAAGACGGGATTGGTGGCTTTCAGCCTGACAATAGAGTCTGCATTAGTGGTCCCTCCATATCCTTAGGTTTATGTACTTGTGAAATAAAAATAAAACAATGTTTGAGCGTTATAAAAGCTTTTTCAATTAGGGCCGGTAGATATTGAAATTGAATAAAACAAGCTGTGTGTGAGGTATTAACAAAATTATTGTTTTATTTAAAAGGCGCATGTATGCCATTAAGTGTGGCATAGAAATCATTTAAATGCCCGCCTCAGCTTCTTATGGTGGACCGGATCCGAATGGTTGAAATCTCAACGGCTCTTCCGCATAGATCCGGCTGAATTTGAGCGTTGGCCTGTGTTATGTTCACCTCTAGGGCATCGGTCGATTGTGGTTTATTTGCATAGACCTGCGACTTCAAGAAACCCCACAGTAAAAAGTTTGGCGGGGTCAAATCGCATGACCTTGGTGGCCAATTCACATCACCTGCGAGAGATAACCTTACCCTCAAATCGTTCATACAAAATTTCAATCGTGGCGTTTGCTGTGTGGCACGTAGCGTCGTCCTGCTGAAACCACATGTCGTCTTGGTCCATATTGTTCAATTTGGTCCATAAGAAATTAGTTATCATCGTTATGTAACGCTCGCTGTTGACAATGACCACCTCACTAGCCTCCAATTACTCCACCACCGGTTAAAAATCCACACCAAACGGTAACTTTTTGAGGATGCATTATCACCTGGTGAACCTCGCGTGGGTTGGTTTGGTGTCGTTCCATATACGGCAATTTGCTTTTTTACACAGCCATTCATCCAAAAATGCGCCTCGTCACTAAAGAAGATTTTTCACCCAAAATTGGGGTCCTCTTCCAAACGATTCGAAGCCCAGTCAGCGAACAAACGGCGGCCGGCGTGGCGTTGTCTATGGTCATGAACTTTGAGCTCCTGGGTCAGTTGGATCTTGTACGGGCGTAGGCCCAAGACCCGACGCATAATTCGCCAAGTTGAAGTCTGCAAAAGGCTGAGTTCTTGTGCGCGGCGAGGAATAGACTGTCTCGGATTCTGCTGTACAGTTTCACGGACCGCGGTGATATTCTCGGCCGATCTTGAGTTCCTTGAACGTACGTCTCAAATTTGGCCACCAAAAGTTGAAGAGTCGACTGTGAAGGGCTACCACGTCTACCGTAAAATGGGCGCAATGTGCGCAACGTTTGCGTTAACAAACACTCATTTTTATAATAAAATTTTATCATTTGAACGTGCTGTTCAATCGTGTAACTTGCCATGATGATTTGGCATAAACAACTGAATAATAAACAAAAGATTTGACAGATGTCACCAAAACAAAATGGCCGCTACGGGGCGCCAAAATCTACCCGCGTAAATTGAAAAACCCTTTATTAGAACAATAAAAAACGACCTGAATTCATTGACCCAGAGTGTAACATCATTATGCTTTGATTGGATAGAATTCAGATTGAGATACGAAGCAGTGACAAACACAGAGATGGCAGTAGGTACAAGTACGAAGCAGAAGCGTCATTGCGCCAACAACAGTACGAGCACCAGTAAAGCCGTGTCGATTTATTCGGACAGGTGAATGATATTAATGAATTACTTTGTTGACCTACAAAACGATGAAGGCGAAGCGTGAATGAGTTGGGCATTTTGTTTGTATTTCCCTTGATTGATAACTGTATAATAAGGGTCGTTTGTGAACTTTCATATATACATACCAACTCCTACGTACATATATTTATATTATAATAAAGCGGGAAAAATGTAAAATTGTACGAAGGGAACACCTGGAAAATTGATTGAATAAATAATAGGGGTGCCTGTGGCTCTGCCTGTGCTTCTGCCTTATCCCAGTAATGGTTTTTCATACTTTGCCATAACATTGCGTCCAGGAAAGAGGGGTGTTTGTATAAAACAAAAAGACAGTGTAGATTTTGTTGACGAACTTTGTTTTTTTTTTCAGGTATGGTGAAATAGAAATATGAATATTGAATATCGTTGAGCTATGACGCTTGAAATTATTTTACCGGAGTTTTTATTTGGCGCTACGTTACCTATAGTATAGTTATAGGAACCTTATCTGAATCAATCAACAAGACAGAATTTGCTGTAGGGCAAACAAACACCGGTAAAGTCGTTCCGGACAAATGAATATAGGGCATTTTAGAAATTGAAGTGAGAAGTATAGGATTCAAATGGAAATGAGAATAGGTACAATCGCCCTTAAAAATGGAAACACATTTTTCAAAAGCAGAAAGTAAATTTGTTTTGACTGATTTGTCCTGAATTATGATACAATCAAAACGAATGGAACGGTATTAAGAAATATGAAAAAAGAAAAAAAAAAATAGAGAGAGAGAGAGAGTCGACCATGGAATCACTTCGATCAGATATAAAAATGTACATAATGTTAAGTTGCCAATTGGATTTTGGTTGTATGGGTCATTTGTTAGTTTTTGTTACGGCAACATCTAACTCATAATATAAATCAAGGCTTTAAATCCAAAGTATACCTTATTTACAGCTAAAACATTAACAATTTATAATTTCTTAACACTAAAATTTGTACACGATGAAGATCGTTTTTTAAACTAAAAATTTAAGAGTTGTTTACTGTTTGGATTATTTTCAAATTGATTTTATCAATGACGATATCCAATTTTAAAATGTTGAAACACTATAGGAGATCTTCGTCTGCTTATTTCCTTAAAGTTGGATATATGTCGTTGGAAAGGTACGTTCTAGTACATCATTTTTTTGTAAGGACACAGAGGATAGAGCTGTTAACCATGGGGTTAAGGCAGTTTATGGCAACAATGGTTATAATTAGAGCAAAATTTCAATAGTGTTCTATATAAATAACATTAATGGTCCCATTTAAAGAAATGAATAGACCTCAAAACAAAAGAACATTTATACCAATGGCCAGTAATTGTGATACACAATGTTAGAAAACAAAACCATAATTTTTCATCACAGACAGAAAATTGTAAACCGTGGGACTTAGGCAGTATACTAGCAAAAAATATTCATCCTTTTTACAGTTTACAAATTTTTTGTGTGTTCAAGTTAAGCGAAAAAATGTGTTTTTGTAGGTTTATTTCAAACATCCTAATACGGCCATACGTACTTACAAAAACGAACTCAAAAAAAAATAATCTATTATGCACTAACTAAACTCAAAACTTCTCGTTCTTGTCCGTTTGTGGATTTTTCTAAAAATTCAACAAAATAATAATAACAACATTTTGTGTAAGATAAGAAAAGTTAGAAGTCAATATTTTTTTTGTTCTCAAGATACATAGGAAGTTATTGTAATGAGTTCGATTTATCGAATTGAAAATTTTGACATTTCTCGACGTTTCAAGGTTAATAGGGTCTAGGTAAAAGATTTTTAGAGAGATGTCTGTGCGTCCGTACGTCCGTACGTTTGGGAAGTTTGTTTCGTCGTCAATAGCTCAAGAACCAGTAGAGATATCGACTTCAAATAAATTTTGTTATACAGATAATAATGCAGAAAGATGCAGAAAAGGCTATCAAAAAATTGCGTATGTAATTTGTTTACAGTAGCAATTTAAGAAAGAGGCGAAAATGTTGGTTAACCCAAAATATCTCACGAACCAATATCGCTAGAGATTTGAATTACATTTTAAATTATGTATTGTATCTTGATACCAAAGAAGTATATTTTTGAAAAAAATTCCAATTAACGTTTTTTTTTATAAATCAAAAAAACTGAACAAAAATATTTGCCACCTCGAATATTTTACGAACAAAAAATAATTTCATCTCCAAAATAATTTTGTGCAACAAAAAAACTGGTAAAATTTTGAGAAAAATCGAATTGACAGTTTTTTTTACAAAAAAATCAAAACCTAAAAATAAATTACTAGAAGTTCGTTAAAATTGATTTTCTACTCAAATATCTTTTCAAGAATTTGAGATATTGGCTTTAAATTATTTTTTTTATAAAAAAAATTGTTTTCAACAATTTTCAAATTTTTAGAAAAAACGAATTGACAGTTTTTTAACAAAAAAAACCTAAAAGCAAATTACTAGAAGTTCGTAAAAATTAATTTTTGACTCAAATATCTTTTCAAAAATTTGTGATATTGGCTTTAAATTAATTTTGTTTTATAAAAATACTGTTTTCAATATTCGGTAAAATTTTGAGAAAAATCGAATTAACAGTTTTTTTTACAAAAAATAAAAACCAAAAAAAAAACATTACTAAAAATTGTTAAAAATTGATTTTCGACTTAAATATATTTTCAAAAACTTGAGATTATGGCTTCAAACTAATTTCATCTTATAAGAACTATTGTTTCCAGCATTCCGTAAATTTTTTAGAAAATAAAAACACAAATATCTTTTTAAAAATTAAAAATGTTGGCTTTAAGCTAATTTTATCTCACAGAAAACATTGTTTTCGATATACAGTAAATTTTTAATAAAAATCCAACAGTCAGTTTTTTCATAAAACCTACAAAAAATAGTACGCAAATTTGTTAAAAAATGATGTTCGGTTCTCGATATCTCGTGAACAATAGAAGATATTGACTTCAAATTAATTTTAAATTTGTATTTGTTTATAAATATGAGAAATAAAATCTTTTAAGAAATGCTACTAAAATTAGTTTTCGACTAAAAATCTCATTAACAAAAATTGATTTGAAATCAAACTATTTCATCATATGCAAAATATTGTTGGTAATTTTTAAATTTTGTATAATAATTCAACTGACAACTTTTTTAACAAAACACGAAAACCTACAATTCTTTTAAGCAAGCACAGACGGGATGGGAAGTTATGATCGATTTCAATATCTCTTTTTGCACTTTTTTGATATTTTTGTCGAAAATCAATTTTTTAAAGCATTTTTTGAAAGTTTTTATTTCTTATAATTATTTTGACGAGTTTATCAAAAAAACATACATTTTTAATCTTAGGGTTAACGCGTTAGGGTTGGTTCATCTAATTTTCAAAAATTTCTGATTTTATAGAGGTTTTTTTTTAATCAATTGACATCGTAGCTATCCTTAAATTTAATTTGACAGTTTACCGCAAAATAACGTTGTTGTAAAATAATTTATAAAAAAATTAATCGTTTTGAAGATAATTTTGAAAACAAAGAAGTTAATAATAGTGACCAAAGAGTAGTGAAACTAAGAACAAACTTAGATATCGGAAATGACAAAAGAGAGTTTTCGATTATCGAAACTTACCATCGAATTTGTGTTGTCTTAAATTGGAAATAAACTACAATTCAATAGCCAAAGGAATATGTGTTTGAGTCTCTGGCAACCACTTTTGTGTATTCAACATTGAGCAGGCATTTAAACCCAATATCACAGTGTTGCATTTATGAACGGAATAAGCAAAGAAACCGTCTGCAGAGTTGTTAATCGATTATCGAATATTATCATTGATGAATTTCTCTCTTACACTATTTGCTGGGCACAAAATTGTTAAGAAATATCCTTGGAAAGTTATATTTTAAATTTGGTGAAACACTTTTACTTTTCAATTGAAGTCTAAAAAGAGGCTGGGATCCGACGCACACTGATAACTTCCCATCCCGTCTGTCGATTTATCTTGCTTAAAAGTTTGTCTATATGTATCAATTTTTACCAAATCTGCAAATCACCTTTTATACATTTTTTTTAGGTTTTTATGTTTTGTAAAAAAAACTGAAAATTCTATTTGTCTCAAAGTTTTTCCTAATGTTGAAAACAATATTTCTTATAAGATAAAATAAGTTTGAAGCCTTAATCTCAAGTTTTTGAAGAGATATTTGAGTCGAAATTCAATTTTTACCAACTTTGAGTAATGTTTTTTTAGATTTTTATTTTTATAAAAAAGACTGTCAATTCGATTTTTCTCAAAATTTTATCAGATGTCAAAAACATTATTCTTCGTTGCACAAAATTGTTTTGGAGATGAAATCATATTTTAGTCGTAAAATTTTCGTGGTGACAAATTTTTTTTTCAGTTTTTTTGATTTATAAAAAAACCGTTAATTGGATTTTTTTTCAAAAATATACTTCTTTTGCATCACGTTACAATTTAGAATATAAAATTTAATTCAAGTCTCTAGCGTCATTGGTTCATGAGATATTTAGGTTTAACCAACATTTTTTAAACTGCTATGGTAAAAAAACCACCCACGCAATTTTCTTGAGAGTCCTTTCTACATCTTTCTGCCTTATTATCTGTATAACAACATTTATTTGAAGTAGATATCTCTTCTGGTTCCTGAGCTAATTACGACGAAAAAACGTCGCGAACGTACGGACGTACGGACATACGGACATACGGACATACGGACATACGGACATACGGACATACGGACATACGGACATACGGACATACGGACATACGGACGTACGTACACACGCACGCACAGACATCTTTCTAAAAATCGTTTATATCGACTCTAGGGACCTTGAAACTTCGAAGGATGTCAAAATTTCCAATTCGACAAATCCGACCCATTACAATAACTTCCTATGGGAAGTTAAAAATTTGAAAAGTGAAAAGGCTCAATGTCTTTGCCGGCTCTTGAGATATGGCCTACGAAATTTTGTATCCCGACCGCTCAGACGGTTTATTTTGGTATTGAAAAACGAGTCTTAAAGAGGATATCTTATCAGAACCGAACATACAAATAGCAGCTTATTCTATTAAATGGCAGAATATGCATCTGTAAATTTTTTTTAAAAACTAATGTTAACTTAAAACTATTCAAACGATTCTCGATTTCGTTCAGCATAAACAAATTTTAAATCGATTTATATTTTCTTACCCATTTTTAAAATCAAATTCATATATATATGTATATACAATGTATCCCACATAAGGTTTTACTGGAATATGTAGCACTATACGATACTTATTAATTTATTGATGTAGGCAAATTGTTCTTATTTGATTTGTTGGACTTTCTTTTCCATATGTGAATTTAATTGGAAACAGATATTTATTTAAATTAATAAATAACTGGCTGCAAAACCTCATTTCGTTTAAAGCTGAAATTCTCAGGGTTATAATTTGAACCATCCATGTGCGTATAGATAGGTTTTATCAGCTTAAAGTATTTAAACACTTTAAGATTTGTATTAAATATACCTATGTAAATATAACTTTCTCACTTTTATAGAACACACAAATTTACTAAAAGATACATATAGGTCAGGAATTTAATGTTTCTCTAAATTTCAGTACAATTTTCTATCTTTAATAAAAGCTTTAAGAGTTTTTTTTTTTCTAAATGTTATATTCTGTCAAAACAACGGATCAATATGGGCCACAAGTGGTATTTATGCTAAATGAATAAATGAAAAAAAAAAAAAACAATGTTGCCCTTAATTACATTTTTGGGAATAAAAATATCGAATTCAACATCATCACAGCTGACAATGATTGGTTGCATTAAATTTGCCTTATTGAATGACAACCCCTTTCTTTAATGCTAAATATAATTTATGATTAAACGAGAGATTGTATATTTTAGATTGTACGTATAAAGACATTTTCCTGACTTTTTTTTTAACTCATTTGAGAAATTGAGCATAGAAAATCTGATTTCATCTTTTTATCTGTGGTATGGTATGGTGTGGTGGAAGTGGCAGTGGCAGTGGCAGCAGTGCTATGTAAATTGTGATCCATAAATCACTCATGAGCGCCAACACATTTTGTTCACAAATTGCTACATTTTTTGTATATGGCAATTTTTTGACATGAAAATATTGTGCCTCCACAATTAATACGAGTACGAGTACGACTACCTATACACTTCCTACAGTAAGGCTTTATTGAAATCGCTGTTTTTCCAGGTTTTTAACACAATTTACAAGGATCTAGGGCATGATATGTGTCTGTCAGGTTTTAAGACAATCATACAAATATAAGAAGAAGCATAGCTACATAAAAAGACACCAATTTGGTTGATTAATTTAATTCTTTGTTAAAAATGACGTTAATAAAAGTTTTAACAAATGATGAATAGGTATTTTAAATCAAATTTAAAATTAATCATATCTATAACTGTTTAGAATTGTGAATTTTGAAATGGAGAGTTCTCATATATAAAAGGTTGGAGTTTGAACTTTATTTAAAGTCTCCGATTATGAAGAAGTAAGAATAATATTGTCTTACGGCTGGAGATGAAATAAGACCACATTTGGTTAATTTTTTTGTTTTCAAGGAGGAAGTACTGCAAAATACTGTAATACTTAAAATTCTGTGAAATACAAATTTAGATTTAGATTCTAGGGACCACCTTGAAATGTCATAATTTTCAATTCGACAGATCGGAAGAAAATTCAAAACAAATGTTTCTATACAAATTATATATGCGGTTTAGTTTTATGCAACCCCAGTGGAAAGTTGTTGGGGGTAGCAAACGATAGAGGGGGAGGAGATGTGTAACCACTCTCCTTTCATCCAGAAGGCAGCAGAGGAATTCCCAAGATGGAATCAAAGCTGGCGTCTACAGTTCCTGTTAGGTTGAATTACTTAGTGAACACCTTATAGGGCTACTACGACATATTCGAAGCCTAGGCCTGTAAGGAGCGGTTATGTCGGCTCTTGCCCTTGGAGTTAAATCAAGGATCTGGTCCTTCAGGTTGAAGGTTGTGCGTCAGGGTGACTTCCTGACCACATAAAGAAAACACAGTTGCAAAGCACCAAAAAGCCTCGGATACGGACGGATTTACTGTTGACAACCCACGCAAACGAATGAAGGACAACGAACTTCGGATATGCACTGCACGCGCAATGTTAGGTCCCTTAACAGACCACGTGCAGCCGAAGAATAAGCGGAGGCCCTAGACTACTATGAAGCAGACATCACCGCCATTCAGGAAATACAGTGGGATGGGCCTGTCAAAAAGAGGATGAAAAACTGCGATATTGACTATAGTGACTGCTACCAAGAAAACTAACAACGCTTATTTGGATGCGGCTTTGTCATTAGAGCCAGACTAAGGCAACAAGTCTTGAGCTATAGGTACATCAACGAGCGTCTCATGACCATCCGCATCAAGGCTAAATTCAGCAACATTAGCCTAATATGCGTGCACGCCCCCACAGAAGAGAAGGATGACAACATCAAGGATGTGTTCTTCGAGCTCTTGGACAAAACATATGAGCAGTGTCCTAGCTACGATATTAAAATCGTCCTGGGCGATTTTAATGCCAAGCTAGGAAGGGAAGACATCTTTGGTGGAATAATCGGGAAAAAACGTTTACACGACAACACTTCCGACAACGGATTCAGACTCATCGATTTTGCTGCGGGGCGAAACTTCATGGTAGCCAGTACGCG
This sequence comes from Eupeodes luniger, assembly GCA_951509635.1. Taxonomy (NCBI): domain Eukaryota; kingdom Metazoa; phylum Arthropoda; class Insecta; order Diptera; family Syrphidae; genus Eupeodes; species Eupeodes luniger. The sequence goes on from OX608074.1 coordinate 104,623,598, forward strand.
TTTTCCACACCTCAAAGGAACTTGGAGTTCTCCAGATCAATCTACAGTCAAATCGAGAGGCAGAACAGCCAAACAACAGGCACGCAAAGCAGCGCTGCATAAAATTACGAGAGCTGCTCATGAGCTCTATGAGCAGAAGAGGCGAGAGGAACACCGACTTCTCAGAAGGAAAAAAAAGAGAGCATGAGAACGAGAAGCGTGCGGTCAAAGATGTTAAGAGGTTTAAAAGCAGGAATGAAGTTCGAAAATTTTATGAACAGGTGAAACGAAATTCACAAGTACATAAACCTAGAACCGAAGGCTGCTAAGACGAAAGGGGAAACATCATAGTGGAACCGCAGTCAATGCTGAGGAATGATCCATTAAATATAGACGAAATATAGACGACGAAAGCCAACAATCTCGTCCTCCCGAATTAGATGAAGTAAAGATTGCCATATCTAAGCTGAAGTCTAACACAGCCGCTAGAGCAGATGGCTTGAATGCCGAGCTCTTTAAAGCAGCTGGAGATAATTTGGTTAGGAGCGTGCACCAACTTATCTGTAAGATATGGTCGTAAGAAAGCATACCCGATGAATGGAACATTACTATTGTTTGCCCGATTCTGAAAAAAGAAGACCCTCTTAACTGCACCAACTATAGAGGCATCAGTCTACTTAACATTGCTTACAGAATCTTCTCTGCCGTAATATGTGAACGTCCTTGATGTCAATTGGGCTTTTGTGAGTATTGAGGCAGAGGCGGCAAAAATGAGTTTAGCGGTTAATGAGGGCAAAACAAAGTACATGTTGTCGTCAAGAAAGGACTTACAACACCGACGTCTCGCTTAAAAATTCACCATCGACAGACGTAACTTTGAGGTAGTCAAGGACTTTGTCTTCAAAGATCAAACGAAGAATAACTCTTGCCAACAAATGTTTCTTTGGGCTAAGAAAGCAATTGAGTAGCAAACCCCCCTGGGACCAAAGTCTCGCTATATAAGACCCTCATCATCTCCATTGTGCTATACGGTGCAGAAGCAAGGACTATGACAAAAACGGATTTAAGCACGTTGGGTCGTTTCGAGAGAAAAGTCATTCCTGTAGTCTACGGTCCCGTATGTATAGAAGGTGAATGGAGGAGAAGATGGAACGACGAACTGTACGGGCTGTACACCGACGAAGTCTTAACCAGAAGGATAAAAGTCCAACGACTGAGTTGGCTTGGTCACGTAGAGCGCATGGAAATCAATACTTTGGCCCGAAAAGTCTTCGAATCTACGCCCACAGGACAGCGCAGTAGAGGAAGACCACGGATCAGGTGGTGCGCACAAGTATAATGTGACCTCACCCAACTTGAAGTGCTCAACTGGGGAGGCCCTAGTTCACACAAGACTGTAGTTCCACCTTAAGAAGGTAAGTAAGTTTTATGCAAAAACCTGTTGCATAAAACTTATTAACTGAATTTAATACAAATTTTATGTGAATGAAAAAATATCCCGTGATATTTGAAAACAAATATAAAATTTAATTTTCTTTTCGCTATAAAAGCAGATGTACTCAAAAGTGTGAAAATATATTCTCTTTAACATAAAATAACATTTTTTATATATTTTTTTTTTAGATTCCCCTCTTAAAATTAAAATGACTTTTCAAAGTAAATAACGTAGTTTAAGGCTCATATTATATGCAATACCCTTGCCTATACATGTTTTCCTTTACCAAGTTGTCATAAAACTAACATTCCTCTAATGGTAAAATAACCTTCGAGTATAATAAGTGTTGCCTTTTCAAAACCCCTTTTTATATGGAGACACAGGAAGATACATACTTTTTCAGGAGAGTATTGTGATTATGAGACAACTGGGCCGGGTAAGGTTATTTTGTGGGCAATGACCATGTTTTTATTTTATTAGTTCTTTTGTTTAAGTGAATTGAAAAATGTATTATTTCAAATATGTTCTTAGAGTTAAAATATATCAAGTATGGATTATATTAGCCCTAATACAAATTTTCAGAAATTTATCTAACCAGTTGTTTCAAAAGCATATAGCTTTGCATCATAAACAAAGACGTTTATTTTTTAAAAACTAATTTCAAAAAAATACATTCCAAAATCTAACTAAATTGGGTAATTTAAAAACATAGCTCCAGTTATTTTTTTTAATTTTCCAAATCATACCTCTTAGTTATGAATTGATTTCAACTTTTGTCACTCCAGCACTGAACTCGAATCTAACACTAATTGGTTTTAAGGACATATTTTTGAATATGTGACTGCCTGTAAAAGTTTTTGTTCATTTTATCTGCATAAAATTAAAGGAGTAACTTTTATGCCACAGATTTAGGTTGTGGGCGTTTTGGTTGAAAAACTTTCTCTGATGGTCTTTGATTTTGTAAATTTTCCTAAATTGACAAATAATGTAGCTATATACTTATGTGGGTTTGAGTTCAAATTGCAACTCGAAGCGTATAAAGCTCCAATTGTTGCTGCAATTGTGTTTTAGCTTTTTGTGACGATATCATAGCAACAGGAAATTGTATTTTTGCTTTTAAATAAATAAAGTTTATTTTCCATTTGGATTTCAGAGTTTGGATTTGTACCGCCTGATGATAAGAGATGTAGTTAAATTCTGTAGATATTTTGTTAAAAGTCGTGAATGTGATCCTATCCGTATTAAATAAACACAAAATTTAAACATATGGCTTTACAGAGTTTGTTAGTTTTGAAACAAGGAAATAATACCCAGATACATTGTCTTTTGCTATAACTGAAATAACGAATAAAGCCATTTTCTTCGGCAAAGTCCTCTAGTAATACTCATAAGATTTTCTTCCTTTAATATTTAGAGCCATTTTCCATCATAATCTTCGGAAGGGTTTTGTCTTATAATGTTCAGAGTTTTCATGTTTATCATCGCCATTTAACTTGAGTTTTAATGAAAATTTTATGACCTCTTGAGAGGAAGAGAAATAAAACTTAAGGAGACAAAAAAAAAGATAAATCTTAATCTAGTGCCTAAAACTAATTTAAAATATATCTCAAGAGTCTTGGTTGTGTCTTGTAATATAGACGATAGAACTGTCAGAGTATAACCCTTGCATTTTTTGCCTATAAAATTTAATGAACATCATTTTTGAATATTTTCTCCCATAAGATAACATTTTGCAGTCGTATACGAACTCAAGAACATTATAATAATTCATCATATGTAGCCTAAGTTAAATTGGAGTCATTTTTAGGGATAGTGTTTTTGTGAAAGTATCTATCGATTTCCTACATTTGAAGACTTTAAGAGAGATAAAACTGCCAAAAAGAAATGATTAGATATGTATGTAACAGTGGAAGCATCTGATGCATTTAAATTTTGGAAATTTTGTAAAATGAAGAAATTAAAATTTCAGGGCTTTAAGGATGAAAGGCTTAAAGTAATAGGAAAAATTGAGATCGTTTTAAATGTTTATTGATGTTATTATATTTGTATAGAAAATAAGATTTTTCACTAGTCCGATGCAAGCTTGTGACCCGAGAATAAACGATACTACCTCAAAGACATCCTAAATGAGACCGAGAAGAGATTATACTTTAATAATTTCAGTTCACAAAATACATAATATTATTAATTTATTGTTAAAGTATTAAAACAACAAAAACATTTTTAAATGTCCTTCAATCTGTTTCAATTTTCTTGACGATTAATCAAAATGTTCAAGATTTAAGTTTTATTCCGGGAATTCCATCATTTACATAGCTTCTAGATGAGGGCTAAAACGAAAAGTCTTTAATACTCAAATTTTATTAAAAAATATTTTTAGCTTACATGAACATTCCAACAGATTTGTATTTTGTTTCCTTACGGTCTCAAAAAATTATAATTAGACTAAAGTAAAAGCTTCATACCTTAAACATTATTTATAAAACAAAACCTAGACGGTTAGAAGGCCGCTAGCTGGTGCTGCGGCTGTCTCTTTATTTGTTGTTTATTCTCATAGAATTGAGTGTTTTTGGTTTAAAGATGTAGCTTACGAACCATTTCTGGATTTTAGACGATCGGTTCTTCACGGTTTCTCACAAAAAAAGTAACAAAAGAGTCAAATTGTCATCTGAAAAGATCGCTTACGGTATGAGCTGTGTGGCAAGATATCTCATCTTCTATGCACAAGAGATCGTTTAAATTAAAAAAGACAATTTCCACCCAATCTGATAAGTATTCCTGGAAGTGCGAGTACTACGGCTGAATCGTTTAAGGGGTGGAATGCAACTGGCTAATTAAACAGAACATTGTTTTTAAAAATATCGATAAAACAACGAAGTAAATGTTTCGATTATAGTTCTATCGCCTATCATTTTTAAAGCCCTTTTTTGAATTCTATCCAAGAGATTTAAACTTGCTTTAGGGGCACCTGCCCAGATATGCGAAGCTTTGGACAAATGCAGGCTTTGTATATTACAGCCAGATTAGAAGGGGTGACAAATTTCTTGCACCGTCGAGTCGGAGAAATCCTAAGCACCTGGCAGCATTTTTGGCAATATCAAATATATGATCATTCCATAAAAGGTGATCTGTGATACACATACCGAGTACTGACAGTTGATTAGTTTCCTGGATGCAAGTGCCACTCGTTGATAGTGGCATCGGGGGTGTGTTACGCTTTAACGACAGGAGACAGCATTGAGTTTTCGAAGCATTAAATTCTATACGGTTTCTGACCATTGGACAATGCTATCAAGATCAGAATTTAATGAGCTTATCATACGCTGCCGTTTAAGTTCCACATCCGAAAGACAAGGATGTGAATCTAGAAACGAATATGAAAAGCTGAGGGTACTGTGTCGTCAGCGAAACAGTTTAATGGATTAGAAGTGGCAGATAAGAGATCGTTTATGAATATGAGGAAGAGACTCTGGTAGACAAAACAGAGCCCTGGGGGACACCAGCATTTATTTTATGAGTTTCAGATTTGTAACCATCCAACACAACTTGTATTGAACGGTTCGAAAGGTAATTTCTAATCGAACGAAGAAGGGATTCATCAATACCAAAAGCATGCATTTTCGATAAGAGAGCTTGATGAAAAACTCTATCAAATGCCTTTGAAATATCAAGTGCAATAATCTTACTTTCTCCAAAACGATATAAAGATTTGTTCCACTGTTCGGTGAGATAAACCACAAGATCACCAGTGGACCTATTGTTATGAACGCCATACTGTCGGTCATAAATAAGCTTCAGTTCTTCAAGATATTTCTTGAGCTGATAATTAATCAGCGTTTCCATGACCTTGGAAAGAAGGGACGTGAGTGATATTGGACGATAGTTAGAGGGAGAGGAGGATTCGCCTTTCTTAGGGACATGCTGGACAAATACTATTTTCCATCGGCTCGGAAAGAGACTTGTAGAGTAGGAAAGATTGAAAAGTTTACGCAGTGGTTTCGCCAGCGTTAAAGAACACCTCTTCAGAACAATTGGGGAGATACTATCCGGGCGCAAGAAGATTCGTCCCATAGAGTCATTTACGCTCTCAAAAACAGGAGGACTCATGACACGTTCTGGTATCGTCAAATTAACAGCAAACTGTGCTGCAAGCAAATTGACTTTATCAATCGAGCTTACATTGGGAATGTCATTGAATCGAGGATGATGTGGTGTTTCGTACGTTTTTTACAAATGACCAGAAATTTGTACTACCATTGGGACATTGTAGTATTTTTTGCCTTAGTTTCTGATCATGGAAAAATTTGGTTCGTCGAATATGACCATTACAGGTCTTTCTAGCTTCTAGCCAAATGTTAGTTACAGTTTGGTCAGATAAAATATAAACAAGTTAAAGAAAACAAAACAATAAATGGAAAGAAAAATGTTTTATAAAGTCACTTAATTCGTTCTTTATTTTTCACCACTTAATTTCATCCTTAAATTCGCTAAAGTCTATTTTTCCTTTCAGTGAAAAACGAACTAAAGATTGAAGGGAAAACTTTGACATTTTTCCATTCTCTTAAGCTTAAGCGACTTTACTGTAGTGCATAATATCCTCTGAGTGCCCCTAATGAAAATGATAATAAAAGAATAATATTTCGTCATTTAAGTTTCGTTTTTCATTTTTCATTTTTCCGCCTCCACAAAAGATAAGTCTTATCGAAAACCCATTTCCCATTTTGAGATAGGTACATAAATATACATATTCAAAATTTGAAGAAGGATAAAAGGATGCAAAACTTTGTGGTTTTGCGACAACTCTCTGTGGCTTGGAGCGGAAGGCGCGTAGGCACTTAGGCAGACATTTCATATTTACAAAATAATAATAATATCTTTTTGCAAACCCTTGCCAATTCAAAATCCATTTCCCAATTAATTTTTCACTGTATTAAAATTCAATTTAAATATAATCCCGACGAATGGTTCATTCTACCCACTCGCATTTTTGTTTCCTGTTGTTGTTGATTTCTTCAATATCTCGCAGGATATAGTGAAGCCCTCTACCACTAACTGTATACGACTCCTGTATACAACATAAGAAAACAAAATGCGAAACAAAAGAACTCATTTGTTCGCTAACGCCTTGATGGATGTCGTTTTTGAAATCAATTTCAAGAATTTGTTTGTCTATCTCCGTATCCGCACTCTCTTTGATCAGTTTCAACTTCATACTCAAACTCAATACTAATATTTTCGCACATATAAAAACATATATAAGATACCAAGTCTTTATCTTCTTGTCATAGAAACCTATTTTTCTTCAATATTTACTCTTCCGTGCTGCAGTTAAAAAAAAACGAAGAAAACAATATTTTGTGAAGTTTATGGAATTTCTCACAAGAACAACAATCATTAAGGCTTGATATTGCTTCCATTTTTCATTATTGAAAAACTTTTCCCCTTTTCATATCGTTGCTGCACAGGATTGCATTGTTTTAAAATTAATATAACTTTTAAAGTCTGCAAGAGAAAGGAAACTCATATTTAGTTTTGTGCAATGAGTTTGAGAACGGTTTTTAATCGACAAGATGATTTTAAATATATATATTTTTTTAATGGACGGAACATTAAAAGGCTTTGGTGAAGTTCGAGCTACTTTACCATAATCCTTCTTCAAAGATAAAGTTTAAAGGTAAAACAATTTCAAGTCCTTGCTTATCAATTGAATCAATTGAACGCTATAAAAGAAGTGAGAAAATGTAGATAATTTTCAAGGCCTTTTAGGTAGGTAAACTTTCCTTTTTGTAACAGTTTTGCATCTTATTTTGTCTTTACCAAGAATAATCTTCCTGTCATAGAAAGTAAGATTTTTCGTTTCCAGATTTGTTATGTTGTAATTTTACTCGATATAAAGGATGCAAGGATTTAGTTTGAAGCTCCAATGGACTTTTTGATATTTTTGTGTTGCTCTTTAAAATTTGTTTTGCAATAGCAAAAACTTCAACAAAAGATATTTCAATGCGAAATAGTAATTGTTTACATCAAAAACATAGATGCTTCTAAATCTATCAAACCCAAGGAAAACTCATTTTTTGATTCGAGCTGTAAAGAGGTTTTTAGGATCAAAGATGTAATATGGAATAAGTTCAAACAAGTTAGAAACCCCTGCAACGGTCATATTCGACGAACTAAATTTTTACATGACCAGAAATTAAGGCAAAAAAAATACCCAAAGGTAGTAAACATTTCTGGTCATTTGTAAAAACATACGAAACACAAAGTCATCCTCGGTTCCAACGCTCGTCCACAATGACACTCCTTATGTAAGCTCGATTGATAAAGTCAATTTGTTGCAGCACAGTTGGCTGTTTGCTCTCTTATCGAAAATGCGTGCTTTTGGTATTGATGAATCTCTTCCTCTTTGGATTAGAAACTAAATTTCGAACCGTTCAATACAAGTTATATTGGATGGTTTCAAATCTGATATCCACAAAATAAACAGGAATGCTTATCTGTTTACCCTCGAGCTCAATTTTGGATGAACTGTTAAGTATAGAGATTCTTTTTTTAACCACTCATCGAGAATGTGGAATGCTTTTCCTAACTTTGTTTTTACACTTCAGAATTTCTGAAAGTAGTAAGCTTATAGCAAGCGTCAAACTACGATCAGAGGTTCATCATAAGTGCATGTGTTAGTTGTTAGTAAAAAAATAATACAATTATAGCCTAACACACGCACAAAATACAAAACATAATTAACATTTAACTATTACAGAACAAAACAATAAAATAAGAAATTTTACGATAGTGGAGCACTGGTTCTAAACAATGATTTTAATCCCACCTTATTCAAATTTAAATCTATCGATGAACAGTTTAAGTTATATAAAATGCTCATTCGACTTAAAGCTTTATTCTTCCCATAGTTTGTTCTATGGAAGTCAATATGTATAAAATCAAATGTACGCAGCTGACGAGTTCCGCCTCGGTAATTCAAATGTACACAAGATAGCAAATAAGGTGCATCAATTTCACCATTAATGAGTTGATGAAAAAATACTAAGTCATTATTAACACGCCTTTGATGAAGAGATTGCATTTGAAGAAGCAGTGTTTCAACGTAAACGTGTTAAGGGTATTAATATCCCCTTGAGTGCCTGTACATTATAAAAAAAAGCTTAATAAGTTTATGTTCAAAAATTTTAATTCTATTTATTTTTTCAAAAATACTTATTTTATTCTTTTTTTTAAATAAATTTATCATACATACTATTTTCGATATGTTTAGAAATATTTTTAGTATTCAGTTATATTGTGCTCATAAATATACGTTTTACATTTGAATACGGTTAAAAAATGTTGACACGTTTTTGCGATATCGAATTTTAAACACAAAATATTATAGTATTAAAACTTATTCCGAAAGAAAATTTAAAGAAATTCAAAAACAAAATAACAAATATAAAAATACATTTTTTTACTAGCTAAATATAGGGACTCTATTGCAAGTATTACATTCGTAACAAAATTCTAACTCGAGATTTTAATCAAATATGATATTCAGATGGTAGAAAAGTCGATGAAGTGGAACCCCCGATTCCGTTTGTCTGTTCTTATCCCTACAGTCCAAACCAATTGGGCCGATTGAGTTTTAACTTGAAAGTTAAGCTTTGTAGCCAATTCGCGTAATACATTTTTTTAAGACTAAAAATAACAGCAGTATGGAGACACACGGACACGGATTCGGCATAAAACTGTAGGTCCCCTCCATCCCTGCAATTACTCGCACACAGGCATGGTTGAGAGTTGTAAGTCACTAGGCCCTGGTTCTCTACAGACTGTTGCGCCACCTAATTTATTTATTTATTCCTTTCAAACTGCAGAAATATTTATCTTAAACTGACTAATTTCAAATACAATTTTCTTAATACAAGCAAATTTTGATTACCAGTTGATTTTTTCACAACAAATTAAAGATTTTCAACTGTTTTTTTTTTCGAGTACAAATACCATTATGTTTCCTTCGAGTATATAATTTTTCGACACAAAAAAAAAATTACTAAATTTGTATTCTATCTTCAATGACAAATTTTTAATTTTCCATTAACCATTGACATTTTTATTTAGAAGTTAAAATTAAAACAATTTTTTTTTTCATTTCTTGCTTAAAAACAAGTCTATGCCTTGGAGTTGAAATTATATTGTTTTTGAAAATATTTATTGGAAAATTTGTATCTTGCTTTTTATTAATTTTTCACCTGAAAAAATGGTTCTAAGGATTTAATTTCAAACTAAATTGAGAATAAGAGCTTTTACTAATTACTATGGAAATTTACTTTCGGGATTCTTTATTTCTCCAAAAATTTCAAAAAAATGGGCCGAGATATCGATACAAAGAAGTTCAATTTTAAGATAATAACATCGAGATTGTACAGAAAGAGCTTTTTTTCTAGATCGGAAGGTGGTTTTTATATAGGGTTTTTAAATTGGCGCTGGTAGATTTTGGTGCCCTGTAACGGCCATTTTGTTTTGGTGACATCTGTCAAATCTTTTGTTTATTATTCAGTTGTTTATGCCAAATTATCATGGAAAGTTACTCGATTGAACAGCACGTTCAAATGATAAAACTTTATTATCAAAATGAGTGTTCGTTAACGCAAACGTTGCGGGCAATGCGTCCATTTTACGGTAGACGTGGCGGCCCTTCACAGTCGACTCTTCAACGTTTGGTGGCCAAATTTGAGACGACCGGTTCAGTAAACAATCAGCCAACACCGGTACGTTCAAGGAATGCAAGAACCCGAGGCAGTTTATTCCTCGCCGTGCACAAGAACTCGGCCTTTCGCAGACTTCAACTTGGCGAATTTTGCGTCAGGACTTGGGCATTCACCCTTACAAGAACTAACTGACTCAGGAGCTCAAAGTTGATGACCATAATACGCCGTTTGTTCGCTGACTGGGCTTCGAATCGTTTGGAAGAGGACCCAATTTTGGCCGTAAAATTATCTTTAGTGACGAACCGCATTTTTGGATGAATGGCTGTGTTAACAAGCAAAATTGCCGTTTATGGGACGACAGTCGACACCAACCCACTCGAGGTTCACCAGGTGATAATGCATCTTCAAAAAGTTACCATTTGGTGTGGAAAAAAATTGATATTGCCCTCAGAATAATTGTATATTAAAAATAAAAAATAATATTTTTGACATCTGAATTTTTTTTTAGACAAAATTTAACTGACACTGTTTTAGTATAAATATGAAAAGTGACAAATTAGCTCAAAACTACTCAGAAAAACTAGTTTTAAATCAATAAATATTTGTATTAGATTAGTTAATGACACATAATGTGATTAAAAATTTTGGAATTATGATTGACAATGTCAAAAAAGTTGAAGTCGAAATTCGTTTTATCGTATGAATTTTATTTTGCGTTGAAAACGTTTTGTAAAATTTAAGCAAATTTCCGGTTTCTACATAAATCACAGTTTTGATCAAGATTAAAACGTTTATTCTGTAAAAATGTAAACATGCAGAATAATAAATAAAACAAATTAATACTTATCACTCGAATATAAATAAAAAAGTATAGATTTCTATGCAAATAGTTTTTATTTATGAATAATTGAATAAGTATGTTATGTACGTTAGGTACAGGTAAAAAAAGTGAAGAATACTATAGCTGTTTTCATTTGTTTGCTGTTTTTAAATAATTTTAAAAGCTGCTATACGGTATACGAGTAACGTACGTAGATAACAGCATTGTGCAAATTTGATTTTCATTCTGATAGAATTTTAATAGCAAGCTTTGGGTTTTATATTTATGTCTGTCTCATCACTTGCAGCGATACAATATAAATATATATACATTAAAACCTCCGGCCGCGGGGTAAAATGACAAAACACAACACACCAACGCAACCAACAGAAACACACACACACACACATATACATACGCACACCTTAATTGCATTTTATCCTTGAAAGAGAATTTATGTTTGAAAAAATTAAAACAAAAATATTTATTTAAATATTCTACTGTTGTTGATTTATTCCTTTTCAGCTCTTCAGCAACTGAATTGATTTCAAGGCGAGGAGTATTTGCACGTCATCATTATGGATCTGTTGACCAGGTGAGTTAGTTTATTATTCTTTGCTCGAAATAATTCATCATAGATTTTGAATTTGTGTTTAAAGTTTTCACTTCAAAAACACATTTCAATTATTGTGGTGATGGTTGTCCTGACAGAAAGCTTACCAGAGTTTATATTTAAAACTTTGCGATTTGAAGAACAAAAATATGGTATATCCTTTTTGTTTTTTTTTTTCTTTGATAAATTATTTCATATTATAACACGATTACTCCTTTAAATTTTGAAATGTGATATTTTTTTCTGAGTTACATTGCGACAAGTAAAAATATTAAATATCTACAGAAAAAACCCTCCCACGTCAATATGTCACTTCAATATTGAGCTCATTTTTCTGCTGTGATTTCATGCTGTGATTTTGGTTGTCATTTATTTTCCAGGATGTTGTGTATTACTCGTTTATATTTGTATGGGTGTTGTAAGGTACTTTTGTACAATGTACATTTTGCTATAAGAAGTAAAGAAAAGAAAAGAACAAATTGAATGTGCTGGTATTTTTTTTTAAAGACTTATACTTATACTATAATATATTTTATTTTATGCTTTTAAGTTTTTAAACATAAGTTTCCTTTTTAACCCACACTTACCCGTAGTGTATAAATTAAGTGTAAATTATGTTCTATATATGCTTCCAGGAATATTACATTTTTCTGCTAAGTGCATAATATGGAACCAGTAGAAGTTTATTACTATACTTGTTTGAAAAATAGGTACCTTTGTAAAAATATATAATACAGTCTAGCTCGCTTATTTGCAATATTAAAAATGCACACATTGTTACTTTATTTTATAAAGCAAACTTTAAACTTATTAAGATAAGAACTATAAGAATTAATTGAAACCGTATAGGTACATCATTTTTAGGGCGTGTTTATAGATGGATCGAATGTTTAACTTAATTGGAATTTTTTCAGACCAAAATAGTTGTTTGGCGGCAGGAACATTTTTCAATATGTGAAAAAAAATGTATCTTAATTTTATCAATTTATTGTTGCAGAGTTTGATTTAAGCGGAGTCGACTGTATAAGCTAAATAGCATCATAAGATAATTTTAATGTACTAGTCTATATAATTTAGCTTAAGGCACAAAAAAAGATTTTTTATGATGTGACGTTAGGTCTCTTCTCCCAAAACCATATCGCCCAAATTTAAAATGTCACAAAATAATTTTATTAACATTTTAACAATATTTATACAATATTACAGAATTTTTGGTCTTATTGCCCAATAAAATAATTCCAAGACATTAAAAATGTCATATCGCCCAAAAATAATTCTATGGCCCAAAAACCTTTTTAGAAGAAAATTCCACGAAGCCCAAAATCGCCCAAATTGCTAATTGAAAGATTTTATGTATTTCAATATTTGGGCATTCTGACAAGATTTCATTTTATTTTGGGCAAAAATTGATAATAAATTGTATCGACCAAAAGCCAAAAATTAAACGAAAACAATATCAGATTGTCCAAAAACTCCGAACGTCAAGAAAACGTAACAAATATGCTTATATTTATTTCACTTTCAGAAAGCGAAATAAATCCAATTTTCAAATTGAAATAAAAAGAAAAGGTTTGTTTTGCTCACAGTGATAGCACCCATCATTATGGCACATAAACAGTGAAATGTGTATGGGGGCATCGTGCCCCTGGCAACCTACCTGCTTGGGCTCATTATAGGATTTACGGTCTCGCACCTACCCTATGTATGCAAAGTTTCCTTAAATCCAGATTCTTTAAATGCAAAAAAACTTTTCATACACACATCCTTGCACCTACCCCAAGTCTTATAGTGAGCCCAAGCAGGAGGTTTAACGGGGCAGCATACCCCCATAAATATCTTACTGTTTATTAGCATCTCAAAGCTCAACCATACAACATTTCTAAATTCAAGCATTACGATATTGAAAGTTGGTTTGGCTGATAAAACATTTTATTTGGGCCTTGTGATGTTTTCTTAGTGAAGTTTTTAACAACGTATCTCTTTTTGGGCCTTATGTCGTTTTATGATTTGGGTTATATGTCGTTATCCCCAAAAAAAGCCTAACCCGTATGTCGTTAAACCCAAATTCAAAATTCTTTTGGGCAAAATGACAACTAACAATTTGAGCGTTTTTTTTAATTAAAATTGTAGGTATTTAATATTGTAATATTCGTCTTGGTCCGATAATTAAAACTTATTCACACTTGTAAATAAAACACAAATTAACTTTATTTAAATCGCTCTAAACTTATTTATTCACCACTCTTTCAATTATTACTTTTCGAACACAGTCTTTACTTTCAATTATTACTCTTCAAACACAGTCTTTACTTTATCGCAGTTCACAATCAATAATGAACCGCTTCGCTTCCGAGCGCCTATTTATATACCTCAAATCGGTTCGAGAAACTACTAGATTCTTCCCGGAAATTAAAAATACTTGTAAGCATACTTAACGAAAACAATTGTTTGTGTATTCACTAGGAATGTTATTGGTAGGTAGAAGTTATTTAATACAATCCAATCACATTCCTCCTTTCCTACAAGTTATCAGCGCAAACATGGAGTTATTACGTTCAGTTTATTTTTTTCGTTAAAGTTAAAAAAAAACAAGCATACGAACAGGTACAAGAAATTACTATTCATGTGTTGTTTACCGTCAGGCTCTGGTGCGTTTTGGATTTTAAAGTAAAAAGAGGTTTAAATGCGAGCCACAGTTATAAGTTAATATTTATTCGCTTACAAACTTGAGTTTAGAGCTCTAAGCCATTTTTTGTTGAGATGGTGTTAGAAACGTTAAAACAACTTTTTAGTAGTTTTTGTAAAAAGCTGTCACTTTAATTTTTCTAAAAATTTTAACAGGTGTCAAAAAATTAATTAATTGGAGTATATAATTATTATTAAGGTAAACAAATTATGTTTCTGAAAAAGAACTGTATAAAGTTAAAATGTGTAAAATAAAATGTAATTAAAGTTCAGAGGATAATTTATAGGTAAAATATTTGAGACAAACCGAAATGTTTCGGTTTTTAATTGCATTTTAAAAAAAAGTTTATCTGCATAATATTGTCTTGAAACGTCGAGAAGTGTCAAAATGTTTTATTACAATAATTTCCAATAAAGAAATTACTAAAACTGAGATGCCAAGATATATAATTGTTTTAAGGTAATTTCCTTTGACTGGTTCATAGATGTTTTAAGTCTTCTTTTTTCTTAAAAAATTCTCCTTGTTGTAATTAGTTGAAATTCTATGTTCATAAGGAAATGCTGTCAAAATAATACACTTTTCAAAAATTATTGCCAACCTAAGAACAAAAACACCCTCTATTCGACTTTATGTGCACTACACTGTGTGTTAAGGTTCATTAAAAATTATTATAATGGATGACCTCTAGTTTTGTTTTGTTTTTGGATTTATGTTCGTGTTTCCTTTTCCCAATAAGACATTTTAAAGCATAAGCTTTTTAACCTTACATAAACAACATTGTACTGTCCATTCTATTCGGTTTCGTTTTCACACACGTATCTAATAGGATACGCGTGATCCTATGGTTGTGCATTTTATGTGCGGTTTTGGCTATAACAGGGTCAGAGAGGGATATACCGTTTTAGGTTTAAATCATATTTTATTCAAGCTCACCCTGACCAGAAAGAAAGAAATGCTTGTTCATGTCCATCTCTATAAATGAACGTACATACAAACCTATATTATGCTCTCCATAACATCATAGCCAATCTTTTGTTTTTATTCCAAGACATCTGCTTTTGCTTTTCTAGGTTAGAGTATAGGTATACGGATAGGATAGGTAACTCTGCTGAAAGTTTATTGTGTTGTGTTGTTTTTTGAAAAGTTGGCAATTTTCAGCTTCCGCTTCCTGTTTGCTGCTCTTTGGGGAATAATCTCTTTTCCATTAAATATATATCCTTTAATATTTGAAACAAAAAAAATAACACAAACACTCACAAAAAAGTTTGTGTGCGTTTAAATTCGAAACAACAACAACAACAAAATTAAGACAACCATTCATTGAGGAGTCTCTTAGTGCCTTGAATATATACCAAACCAATACGAGTACTACTCTTGTAGGATGGTACTTGGTTGTTTTTTAGTTCAAGTTTTTATCTTAAACATAAATAGATTTTTGTTTAAGGATCCAGATGATGTTTCTGGATACCACTTTTTCCTTCTTGTCCTGATCGCTGTGGACCGGAGCGCGGTGGGTGGTGAAGGGGAAGGCATAATTTAATTTGTATTACTTTGCGAATTTTACTTATACAAGTTGTACTCGTAATTGAATATTGAGTTTTGATTCATAGGAAGTGGACATTTTTGTTGTTGTTTTTCTTTTTTCATTTTTGTTATATGAATAATGAATCCTTAGCATTTTTATTTTTGAGTGGTTGTTGACGTTTTGTCATCCCACTTGTCACGTACATTTTGTGTGCTTTTTCATTTAAGATGATGCAAGTTAGCAGGAGAAAGATTTTGCTTAAATTATTATTATTTTAAGTCTCTTGATGGAAGAAAAGGACAAGGAAAAAAAAGTTTGATCCCAACCACGCACATAGCTCTTTCTGATATAGGTCATCTTTAAGTGGTGTAGATATAAGGTTATTATTTGATCGATATCAAATTGATTTCAATTTCATTCATGCTAAGAAATGTGCGTGGGTGAATGATTCAGTAATTTAAGATGTAAAGGATAAAGTTATTTGGATGCTTTAATGATTTATTTTTTATATTTAGATTTATTAACGGAAACATTCAATTTCAAACCTTATTGATTCAAATATTCACCTTTTGGTCTAGTCCTTAAAAAAAGTTGGTGTTCACGTGATGGTAAAGCATTATATTATTTCATTTAATGTGATTTTTGTTTGTACGATAACTATGATAATACTACAAATAATAAATGGGCCTCTTTTTATTTTCGTTTGTTTAAAAACGTTGTTTACAAGAGTATTAAATCTCAATACTTATGTATAAAGGAAATACAATAATTGAAGGCTAAGGTTAAGCAAACTACCAAACATTGATAAAAATTGTTAAAACATAAAATCAAATTCACATATTTTTACTTGCGACATATAAAATCTCTATTAACCATTGGGTCGATTGAATTTAAATTTGGAAATTAAAGTTTTAAACCGATTCGCGGTAGGAGATTTTTTTAATTTTTTTAGGACTAAAAAGAACAGTAGTCCCCAAACAAATTTTTTGGTCAAAAATCGAAAATTCGAACCGATAGATTTTTTTTTTTAATTTTCTTTAATTTTTTTCTTAATTTGGCTTCTTTCAATAAAATAAATATTTTTGTGTTGCTCCAAAAGCTCTTTCTTTTGATGGTCAAAAATCTCAATGTTTTTACATATTTCAGATTAAAATTATTAAACATTTTTTCGAAATTCGATATGTCGAAAATAGGTCATCATATTTTAACAAAATTGAAATGCAAACTTACATTAATAAGCTCTAAATTTTGCATTTTTTTGCAAGTACATTTTTCAAAAGTAAAATACAGGTTATATTTAAAAAAAAAACTACATGAGAAAGATCCTGCGACACAGTCGGGCATTTTCTTTTTAAAAGAAATTACTACTAAATATTTTTAACGTTCCTTAAGTTGTATAATAAAATTGGCTTATTAAAAAATAAAGGTCTAGTGCAGCTAAATTTAATTTAGTAACACAAAATTAAATTAAAAAACATTTGTTTTTCAATAAAATATTTTGTTTTTTGAAATCTAGCTTATTAAAATAAAATCATTAGTTTTGTTAACTTCCCATAGGAAATTATTGTAATGGGTCCGATTTGTCAAATTAAAAATTTTGACATTTCTCGCCGTTTCAAGGTCCCTAGAGTCGAAATAAAAGATTTTTGTCCATAGCTCAAGAAGCAGAAGAGATATCGACTTCAAATAAATTTTGTTATACAGATAATAAGGCAGAAAGATGCAGAAAGGGCTCCCAAGAAAATTGCGTCGGTGGTTTTCTTACCAAAGCAGTTTAAAAAACGGTGACAATTTTGGTTAACCCTAAATATCTTACGAACCAAAAACGCTAAAAACTTGAATTAAATTTTATATAATATATTGTAACGTGATACCAAACAAGTATATTTTTTGAAAAAAATCCAATTCACCAATATACCAATTTGTAATTTTTATTACTATTTATGGATACCCTGTTATCTCAAACAGTTTAAAAATAAAAAAAAAAACTGAAAAAAAATGTTCACCTCGAAAATTTTACGAATACAAAATGATTTTATCACCAAAACAATTTTGTGCAAAGAAAAATAACGTTTTTTGAGAAAAATCAAATTGACAGTTTTTTTATAAAAAATAAAAACCTAAAAAAAAACATTATTCAAAGTTGGTAAAAATTGAATTTCGACTCAAATATCTTTTCAAAAGTTTGAGATTATGGCTTCCAACTTATTTTAATTTATAAGAAATATTGTTTTCAACATTCTGAAAAATGTTGAGAAAAATCGAACTGGCAGTTTTCTTACAAAAAATAAAAACCTAAACAAAAAAATAAAGAAAAGTTGGTAAAAATTGATTTTCGACTCAAATATGTTGTCAAAACTTTGAGATATTAGCTTTAAATTGCTTTTATCTTTTCAAAAATATTTCTGTCAACATTCAGTAAAATTTTGAGAAAAATCTAATTGACAGGTTTTTTACAAAAAATAAAAAACTAACAAAAAAAAAACAATACTAAAACTTGGTAAAAATTTACTTACTACTCAAATAGCTTTTCAAAAATTAAAAATATTGTCTTCAAATTCTTTTTATTTCACAGAAAATATTGTTTTCGATATTCAGTAGTTTTTTTTTTATAAAAATCCAGTAGTCCGTTTTTTCATAAAAAAAAAATAAAATCTACAAAAAATAGTACGCAAATTTAATAAAAATTGATGTTCGGTTCTTTATATCTCTCAAATTAATTTCATTTATCCAATTTGTAAAAATTTAAGAAATATGCTAATTAAATTGGTAAAGATTTGTTCTCGACTAAAAATCTATTTAATAAAACTAGATTTTCAAACTAAACTATTTCATTACATGAAAAATATTGTTGGTAATTTTAAAATTTTTAAGAATAATTCAACTGACATTTTTTTAACAAAACACGAAAACCTACAAACTTTGAAGCAAAACAAATCGACAGACGGGATGGGAAGTTATCAGTGTGGATCGCATCCCAGCCTCTTTTTTTTTTAATCGGTATGTGTTTATGTCTAGATATATAGAATATATATGTATATATACATATGTATATATTTTCAAAATATGAGCCCCGCCAACTTTTACACTTTATCTTCAACCCATATAACATTCGAAGATTTGTAAGAATTTAAGCTTCAAAAACAATTCGGTAGATTGAGAAGATAACTCCCTATTTTACTTAATAACGAATTTGTAATGGTGCTATTCATATTAAGGGTGGGGCGTGGTTACTGCAAGCCTGGATGGCGTCGCTGCTCACACGTCGAGAAGTTTCAATGAATCTCTTGCGTGAACACTTCTCCGAACGGCTCATTTCTCTTAACTTTTTGGGGTTACCCAAAGTGTACAGTGTACACTGTACACCCATCGTCCAAAGACTCTTCGTCACCACCAAACTAAAAAACTAAAAAACTAAAAAAAGATATGCTGGACAAAATGGACAGATATTTCAAAACTGAAATTGACGTGGGCGGTGGCCACATTCAAGATGTTATTTTTACAACGCTCACCTGTACACAGAAAAAAAAATCGATATTGCAAATACTTTTTGTGTTATGATTTTTAGAAACAAGGAAGTAACCACGCCACACCTTGTAGTTAAATTTTCAAATAAAAGTAAACAAAATTTTAAAACATAAGTATTCAATTTTTAGTAGGTAATTAAAAGTTTTGAATACATAAACTGTTTGAGATAACAGGGTATCCATAAATAGTAATAAAAATTACAAATTGGTATATTGGCGTTTTGTCCTGGTATTCTCACATGGACTTCATCAGTTAACGAGTAAGAAAATATTGGTAATATGCAACTTTTATTTTCATTTGGTTCATTTTTTCTAAGTTTTTTTTGGCAAAAGTCTATGTTTTTCAAATATTTTAAGTTTTTTAATACAAATCCTACACACACTTACAAGTGAAATCCAACGCACTTATGTATTATTAGATTCCAAATTTGAAATATCTTTGCGGCTTAAGTCCATCAAAAATAAGAGTTCAAGTGAGAATATCAGGACGAAACGAAAATATATTAATTTCTGAAGGACTTAAATTTAAAAACTACCAATAATATTTAGCATAAAATGAAATAGTTTGATTTCGAAATTATTTTGTTGTTAACGATATTTTTAGTCGAAAACCAATTTTTACCAATTTAAGTATCATTTCTTACATAAACAAATACAAATTGGATGAATAAAATTAATTTGAAGTCAATATCTTGTATTGTTCACGAGATATCGAAAAACGAACATCAATTTTTACCAATTTTGCGTACTATTTTTTGTAGATTTTAATTTCTTATGAAAAAACTGACTGTTCTGTTTTTATAAAAAATCTACTGAACGTCGAAAAAATATTTTCTGTGAGATAAAATAAGTTTGGAGCCAATATTTTTAATTTTTTAAAAGATATTTGAGTCGAAAGTAAATTTTTACCAACTTTTATTAATATTTTTTTAGGTTTCTATTTTTTGTAAAAAGCTGTCCATTCAATTTTTCTCAAAATTTTACCGAATATTGCAAACAATATTGCTTATAACAAAAAAAATTAGTTTAAAGCCAATATCTTAAAGTCTTGAAAAGGTATTTGAGTCGAAAATCAATTTTTAATAACTTTGAGTAATGTTTTTTATAGGTTTTTATTTTTTTATAAAAAAAACTGTCAATTCGATTTTGCTCAACATTTTACCGGATGTTAAAAACATTATTTTTCGTTGTACAAAATTGTTTTGGAGATAAAATCGTTTTTTGTTCGTAAAATTTTCGAGGTAAATAATTTTTTTTTCAGTTTTTTTGATTTATAAAAAAAACCGTTAATTGGATTTTTTTTCAAAAATATATTTGTTTGGTATCACGTTACAATATATAATATAACATTTAATTCAAGTCTCTAGCGCTATTGGTTCGTGAGATATTTAGGTTAACCTTTTTTTTAAACTGCTAATTTTCTTGAGAGCCCTTTCTGCATCTTTCTGCCTTATTATCTGTATAACAAAATTTATTTGAAGTCGATATCTCTTCTGGTTCTTTAGCTATGGACGACGAAAAAAACGTCGCGAACGTACGGACGCGACGTACAAATATCTTTCTAAAAATCTTTTATTTCGACTCTAGGGACCTTAGAACGTCGAGAAATGTCAAAATTTTCAAATTGACAAATCGTATCCATTACAATAACTTCCTATGGGAAGTTAAAAAGCTTGACAAGTAATCCGTTTTATTTTCTCAATATTATAAAGATCAATATGCCCAGCTTAAGTTAAAAATCGTCTTTGCTTCCATTTAAAGATGTTTTCTTTCCTTAGTACTCGTACTTCTATGTACATATAGTTACAAAGTATTCACCCTCTGTTAGAACCTACTTGCACATTGTAGCTTGTGTGTACTGTTCAGGACATTTATATACGTAAAATAAGATATAAACATTTTGAGAGAAAGTATTAAACACTTAAAATCATTGCCAACAATCCTGAGTAGATACACTATAATGCTATTCGTACTTGTTGCATGTTTAAATGTAGTCCATTTAGGAAAATGCATTTTTAAGAGTCTGTTACGTAAATTATATTGTGTATGTTATTATGTGGGTGCAGGATAAAAGACACTTATTGTACAAAGTAAAAACACTTATTTTACTACAGACAAGTTTTTTTTTTTAATGTACATTCTTTTTTAAGTAGGCAACTGCCTATACTATGTTATGCAATTTAAAAAGGATTCATTTTATATTTTTCTTACCTGTAGACAGATACATAGGTGTTTTTATTTTTCATTTTCCAGGGACGTATCAGAAATGTTCATAGGTAGATGTTATTAAAATTTAACAGTCATGTGACGTTTGTCCTCTTTAAATAGACTTATGCACGATTTATGATACAAAGGACTTTTCTAACACTGAATTTGATATAGCTGAACAATGTTTTTATCACTGAGCCAAAATTGTATCTTTTAGCCAAATAATTATTGATTCCTTTAAAAAAAGACATAAAGGAAAGTCCTAAAGTTAAACCAAAATAAAAGAATAGAAATACAAAGGAGTTTTTTTTTTAACTAGTTATTAAGGTGCTTTGGGATAAAATAATCTCAATTAATTATTATATCCTTGATGTAAATGTTCCAACTATATTTCGAGACAAAAAACTCGACCTTAGGGATTTCAATTTGTATTTGTTTTATGCAAGTTCATTTAGTAAATGCTGGTTGTTTCAATCTTGGTCAATTGTACCCACCAACCAATGTTTTACAATAAAGTCAACAATATTTTAACAACTATTCTCCTCTAAGTGCCTCAGTTTTCACAACAACAATGAAGGTAATTGCATTTTTAATAAACCATCACCTTCAAACTTTCATAAACTTAGCCTTGAATCCAAGGCAGGCGAGGAAGTAAAGTGCAAATCAGTCGTGCATTTCTTTTGTTTCGAAGGTCCTTTCTCCTCGATTTTTGCTTAATTTTTCATTTAATTTTTTTAGATTAAGTACCTACTTATTGTTAGCTACTTTACCTTTTTATTTCACTTTTTATTATACGGTATACCTAGTTAACATAAAATATATTACTACCTTAATTCCACTCTATTCTACACCCGCGACTTGTTGTATACCATGTTTTAAAATCTTTAAGGAAGTCCTTTGTTTAGATTTCAAGATTGAATACAGTTATGGTGAGCATTAGTGTGCTTGTGTTACTTATACACTCTGCCCCCACCCATATCCAACATTTGTTTGCTTTCTTTTTTTAAAAAAACCTTGCCACCGAGTGTAGGTTTTAGGTATACAAAAGTGATAATGCTATGCTATAACATTTTTTAATGACTATGTTGGGCTTATTTCAATGCCGAGAAACAATGGATAATAATATTAAAAATAAATTATCATTAGATACAAAAACAGACCCATTTTGAATGTCAGACAATAAAACTCATTAGCAGGGGTGGATCTATGTATGTGTATGTGAATTCACAAATATACAGAAATCTTGGGGTTATTTTTAAGCTTTAAATTTGTTTTAAATTTTAATTTTATTCATGTAAAATCTTGTAGTTGTCTTTTATTATAATATAATTATAAATCTGGATAATAAAGATCAACTTAAATAAATACCTATTCAAAAAAGTAAGAAAGTGCGTATACGCCCAATTGACCCACAATAATTAAAAAGTTGACGAGTCGTGTGTACTACATTTTTAAATGAAATGAAAAACCTTTAAAAATTATAAACCTTTGTTTAAAATGTTATATTGTTCAAATATATAGGGTTTATCAACAAGGACAGGTAGATGTCGTGGCGTTTGCTGTGTGGCACGTAGCTCCGTCCTGCTGGAACCACATGTCGTCTAGGTAGGTCCATATGGTTCAATTTGGGCCATAAGAAATTAGTTCTCATCGTTATGTAGCGCTCGCTGTTCACGGTGACCGACTCACTAACGTCGTTTTCAAAAAAGTACGGACCAATTACGCCTCCCGCCCAAAATCCATACCAAACGGCAACTTTTTGAGGATGCATTATCACCTGGTGAACTCCCGTGGGTTGGTATGTCGTCCCATATACGGCAATTTTGTTTGTTAACACAGCCATTCTTCCAAATATGCGCCTCGTCACTAAACATTATTTTTTAATTGGCGTCCTTTTCCAAACAATTCGAAGCCCAGTCAGAGAACAAACAGTTAGTTCTTGTACGGGTGAAGGCCCAAGTCCCGACGCAAAATTCGCCAAGTTGAAGTCTGCGAAAGGCCGAGTTCTTGTTCAAGGCTAGGAATTGACTGCCTTGGGTTCTTGAGTTCCTTGAACGTACGGGTGTTGGCTGATTGTTTACTGAACCGGTTGTCTCAAATTTGGCCACCAAACGTTGAAGAGTCGACTGTGAAGGGCCACCACGTCTACCGTAAGATGGGCGCAATGTGCGCAACGTTTGCGTTAACGAACACTCATTTTGATAATAAAGTTTTATCATTTGAACGTGCTGTTCAATCGTGTAAATTCTCATGATGATTTGGCATACATAACTGAATAATAAACAAAAGATTTGACAGATGTCACCAAAACAAAATGGCCGCCACGGGGCGCCAAAATCTACCCGCGCCAATTTAAAAACGCTTTATATGAAAAAAAAGTATTGTTGTTCCAAATTATGGTTACCAGATATTTTTTTCAAAGCTTGTGGATAAAATTAAGATAAGGTAATCAAAACAAACTAGTCAACAAAGTTATGTTTTGTTTTCTGTAGCACAAAGAGCGCAATACTTTTTTAAAGGTTTTAGATGTCCTAAAAATTAAATTTTTCTATTACAAAATATTTTTTTTAAAATATGGCCCTTTAAAAAGGGGGTTTTTAATGCTAAGTTAAAACTAAATATATCACCTAATAATAATAATGATTTTGCAAAGTATTAACCTTTGTCTTCTAGATAATAATTCACGAATGTTAATTAGTTTCTAAAAATAAAATGCTAACTACATAGTTATGAGTTATTTTTTTGGCTCTATTTAAAGTTTTGAGCAAACCTTGAATTAAGTACTTTTATAGTTTTGAAAGTTACTTTTTGGAAATTTTTAGTGCTGATTTGTGTTTAAACTATTTGCTCAGTTCTTTAAAATACCAGTTTTCAACACTATTTTTATATTTTTCAGTATTCACACAAAAGTTGATATGAAAGAATTGTTTAGACGACGGTTTCAAAATAACGGACGGAACAAAAATAACTTTCAATCCGTTTTTCCTTTTTCTGTTTTAGTGTTTCTTTCAGATTTTTATAAGCCATTTTAAATCTTACACCGTATAAAGATTAAAAAAAATATGAAATACTAGCATTTACCCGCGACTTCGTCCGCATTAGATAGTTTTTTTGGATAGTAGTATGAAAAAACCTGAGTTGTACTTTTTTGAACGTTTCTTTTTTTTCTCGACGTTTTAAAGTCCCTAGAGTCAAAATAAAAGATTTTTACGTACGTCCGTACGTTCGCGACGTTTTCTTCCTCGTCCATAGCTCAAGAAAGAGAAGAGATATCGACTTCAAATAAATTTTGTTATACAGACAATAAGGCAGAAAGATACAGAAAGGGCTCTCAAGAAAATTGAGTGGGTGGTTTTTTTTACCATAGCAGTTTAAAAAAAAGGTGAAAATTTTGGTTAACACTAAATATCTCATGAACCAATGACGCTAGAGACTTGAATTAAATTGTATATTATATATTGTAACGTGATACAAAACAAGTATATTTTTTGGAAAAAAAATCCAATTAACGGTTTTTTTATAAATTAAAAAAACTGAAAAAAATATGATTTCATCTCTAAAACAATTTTGTGCAACGAAGAATAATGTTTTTGACATCTGATAAAATTTTGAGAAAAATCTAATTGACAGTTTTTTTTACAAAAAATAAAAACCTAAACAAAAAATTAATAAAAGTTGGTAAAAATTGATTTTCGACTTAAATATCTTTTCAAAACTTTGAGACATTGGCTTCAAACTAATTTTATCTTATAAGAAATATTGTTTTCAACATTCAATAAAATTTTGAGATAAATCGAATTGACATTTTTTTTACAAAAAATAAAAACATAAAAAAAAAACAATACTAAAACTTGGTTAAAATTTACTTTCGACTCAAATAGCTTTTCAAAAATTAAAAATATTGGCTTCAAACTTATTTTATTTCACAGAAAATATTGTTTTCGATATTCAGTATTTTTTTTTATAAAAATCCAACTGTCATAAAAAAATAAAATCTACAAAAAAAATAGTGCTCAAATTTGGTAAAAATTGATACATATAGACAAACTTTTAAGCAAGACAAATCGACAGACGGGATGGGAAGTTATCAGTGTGGGTCGCATCCCAGCCTCTTTTTTCATAAGGGTTTGGAATGCGTTGTTTTCCCGTAATACCAATTTTATCCCAATATTATTAAAATCTTTTGCAATTTAGGAGTGAAAGCGGTCAGATTCCCCGGAAAGTAATTTTTTCCATGGGAATGCGTTGTTTTCCGAAGTCAATGTCCTTTATTTAGTCTTAAACTATCTCCTTACCAAATTTCATTTAAATCTGTTTTTTAGGCGTGATTGAGTAACAGACAGACATACAGAGTTACTTTCGCATTTATAATATTAGTTATTAATTATTATAATATTAGTATAAATACAAATATAAATATAATATAAATATAAAAGTATAAATATAAATATTTAAATTAAATATTGAAGGAAGTAATTATAGATTTGAAAAACCATCATGATTTATTTTAAAAACACATCTCAAAAACTGAGTAATGCAGTAATTTCAAAGTTGGATTTGAATAAAGACCATCACAAAACCAATTATAAAAGTGCAATTTTATTGCCAGTAACGAATCCTTTTCGATTCTTGTAATTTCAACTGTCAGAGATGGGAAAATTGTAAATTAAAATTCTTATTTCAATTTCTTCAAAATAAAATCAAAATAAAAGTTTGTAAAGTATTTGTATGTATTAATTTTAGTTGTATTAAAGATTTGTACTCCGAAGTCGATTTTTTTTTTTAAATTTCGAATTTTTATAAATCCTAATTTTATCTAAACATTGGAAGTTATTGGTAGTGTATCCAATTTGTCAACCTCAATATTTGTGGTTATAACTATTGCCATTATTTTTAAAGAGATATCTGGGTGAACATATGAACATATATGTATACTTTTCGAAGTTTTTAAAACAGTTTTCATATAAATATAATAATATTATTAAAACTCGTTTATTAGCCTCAAAGAAAAAATTTTCAAACAAAATTATTTAATTTAGTTGTAGAAATCAAAATCCTGTTTTTGAATCATACCAAAGATGGAAGAGAGTTGTGTACTTTAAATTAAAAATCATTAATCAAAAAGAAATTTGTAGAAGATCAAAACTAAATTACAACTAAAAAAGGTACTATATTTTCTGGAGACACACAATAATGAAAATAGTAAAAAAATTCCATTCTTTTAAATTTTGTATTTTTGAAACGATTTTGGTTTATTCCCATAGTGACTACTTTTGATAAAGATATATGTGGCTCTTTAACAAATTTAAGAAGAAATGGAAACAAATTTCATTCCCCTAAGTTTTGTGACTCAAGTTTAAATATCTCTGAAATTCATTTGTAAGAAATCAGTTTCTTGTGAATAAATTCGAACAAGAAATTTTAATTATGACTGAGATTATGATTTTTTGATTTCAACACCGAAACCTATTTATACAAATTTAATTAAAAACCTAAAAACGTGTTTCAGTTCATCAAAATTCCTCAAAATAGGAATTAGGTTTCAAAGAAGTAAATATAAGAATTTTAGGTTTTCAAAATACATGTCACATGTTTTTTTTTTAATTTAAAATTGTCAAGAAATAAACAGAAAAATTCATCTTCCTATACTTACTTAGACCTTCTTAGTTTCTTTGATCTTCTGTTCACTGAACAGAAACATTTTTCCCATTTCTGCCACAATCATTTCTTTTGTTTCTCAAACAAATTGTTACTATTGACAACAACTGACAAGTTGTCAGTAAAGGTAAAGGTTTTTGGAATGGTGTGAGAAGTGATACGTATGCTGTCAAAAGATTGACAACAAACTTTCATAGGGGCATTGAATATAAGAATATATGTGTCCTGATGTGGGGCAATGTGGAATTCAGGAATTCAAAAGACAAAGCTTACCAATTCCTATAAATATAGAGTGTCCCTTAAGCCCTTAAGGCGATAGATACTCCTTTATCTGTCCCTAAATAAGGGTTTATGTATTACATATAAACATACACTTGTATATGGTATTATTGTGTATCGTGTTTTATTTTTACTTTTTAGTAAGTTTAGGATTTATTTTGTATTTTTCCTTTCGGAAAAGGACTATTCAAAATATAAATGGTGTTATATGCAAATTTTAATAACAAATACAAGTATATATGTATATAATATACTATGTATCTAATGTTGTTAAACTTATGGGTCCCGAAAAATTCTTTATCCCAAGGCAACGAAGTATAACTTCCATTTTTAGAATTTTATCAAATCTACTGGTTGTCTCAATTGATAAAATATTTAATGCGATGTGAAAAGGATAATATACACAAAACATTATCATCTAGAAATGTCCTTTTATGTGTCAAAAGTATGGAAAACATTTTATGCAAGGAATTCCCTTTTGTAATTTGGTCAATTTTATGTGTCTACATAACCTTTCAAAAATGTAAAACAACAATTTTATGACACATTGAATCATTGAACAATACCAGTATTCAGTGTGACATTGCAATTATGCCAGGATTCAACATTCAACATATACACACACACACAACAAGACAAATATGTAATGTATAGGTAATTCTTTTTTTAAATTTATTTTCAGCTGCCACAATCGGAACTTGATGGATTCGATCCGAATTTCAAAAGATTTCGAATTGAAAATGGAGAATCTCTTGCAGAAAAGGATGAGGTGAGTTTTGTCGTTGATTTTTGTTGTTGTTGTTGTCATTTGTTTTGTTTGCTTTACAAAATGGTTTCCTTTTGAAAATCTCTGTAATTTAAATAATTTCAATTTGTTCAGCCTCGAGAGACGGAAAAAGAGAGAGGGAGTGTGTCATCTTCAGTTTTTTTATTTTTATTTTGAGGACACAGAATAACCCTCATATGTATACCATAGGTAAAGAATTGACTTAATAGAAGTTTCGCGTTACCTCAATCATTTGTGATTTTGTACAGATGAATAGATGGATTTGTCACCTACACTCATGTCAAACTAAATCCAATTAATATATACGCGTTTATATTTGACGTTTTTAAATAGAATCGCATCGAGTAGAATATTGTGGGTTTTATTTTTGGAACATGTGAAATTCATTTGTCTACCATAATACAATACTTACACCTACGTTTGATAACATTAAACAATTATTATGGCTGATCTACATATATAATATCTGTTTTTATATAAATTGAGTCAATTTTTTAAATTTGAAATAGATAACAGTCTTAGAACTAAACAAACATAAAAGTGGCTGGGTAAGCTTTAATGTGCTTGCAAAATATGTATATTAATCGAAAAACACTTGAATGTACTTAAATACTAACAAAAGACCAATTTAACTTCCACTAACATTACGTAGAATACAAAAAGAAACCGTTTGGGCCTAGCTAGGCCCTAATTTAAAAATATCATATTTAAAAATGTAACAACTTCTCACGAATTTTGTTTTAATATTGGGTCCGAAGTGGATCAACATCCTTTTGGGGAGACATGTTGAATGAATGACTCAAGCCACCGCTTGGTGTAAGCATCTTGTAGTTTGACATAAATTTAATAGATGAACAAATGTTTATTGGTGTCAGCATAATTGATATTCATTAAAAAGCTTTTACTTCATGATGAATATTTAATAAGATTTTTTACGAAAGTCAAGGAAAGTTATGGACAAAAATAACAATTAAATATGTGACTGACCAAAAATTGACAGAAGTCGAAGTTTTATGAAGGTTCAGTATAGTTTCACTTAATGGTATTCCTGATACAACGCTAAATTAATTTAGCGTTCATTTCATTTTGTTCAATTATGTAGTTTTACGAGAAATCTCTGGTTTCATTTTGTTTCTTAACTTTTGTTAACTTTCCAAAGGAAATTATTGTAATGGGTCCGATTTGTCAAATTGAAAAATTTTAAATTTCTTGACGTTTCAAGGTCCCTAGAGTCGAAATAAAAGATCCAACCAACGCTTTTTTTATAAATCAAAAAAACTTAAAAAAAAATGTGTCACTTCGAAAATTTTACGACTAAAATATGATTTCATCTCCAAAACAATTTTGTGCAACGAAGAATAATGTTTTGACATTTGATACAATTTTGAAAAAATCTAATTGACAGTTTTTTTATAAAAAATAAAAACCTAAAAAAAACATTACTTAAAGTTGGTAAATATTGATTTTAGACTCAAATATCTTTTCAAAAACTTGAGACTAAGGCTTGAAACTTATTTTATCTTATAAGAAATATTGTTGCCAACATTCAGTAAAATTTTGAAACAAATCGAATTGACAGTATTTTTACAAAAAATAAAAACCTATAACAAAAAATTAATAAAAGTTAGCAAAAATTGATTTTCGACTCAAATAACTTTTCAAAAATTTGAGACATTTACCTTAAAATTCTGTAACATTTTGACAAAAATCGAATAGACAATTTTCTTACAAAAAATTAAAAACCGAAAAAAAAAATTAACAAAAGTTGGTAAAAATTGATTTTCGACTCTAATATCTTTTCAAAAATTTGAGATAATGGCTTCTAACTGATTTTAACTTATAAGAAATATTGTTTTCAACATTAGGAAAAATTTTGAGATAAATAGCTTTTCAAAAATTGAAAATATTGGCTTCAAACTTATTTTATTTCACAAAAATCCAACAGTTCGTTTTTTCATAAAAAAATAAAATCTTCAAAAAATAGTACGCAAATTTGGTGAAAGTTGATACAAATAGACACACTTTTAAGCAAGACAAATCTACAGACGGGATGGGAAGTTATCAGTGTGGGTCGCATCCCAGCCTCTTTTTTTTTATAATATTTTAAAGTATGTTTTGTGTTAATAGGAACTTTTTGAAAAGTATCTCGAGATTTTAATCAAACATAACCTTACAATGACAAATAAGACGAAAAAAGTGGGTCCGGTGATTCCGTCTGTCTTTTTGTATCGTTCCTACAGTCTGAACCATTGGGTCCATTGAGTTCAAACTTCGAAATTAAGGTTTTATTCAGATTAATAATAATTAAGCACTCTTTACATTTTTCTTAAGACCAAAAATAACAGTAGTCCCTATTTTAGGTCGAAAATTATTTTTTTTTTTTAAAACGGCCTGATAAAATCTTTTGAAATGTTCTCCAATAATTTTCGTGTGACCGTGAATTTTATTTTCATATACCTAAGTACAGAGTTGCTTTTGTAAGTTAGTCATTTTTCAATTCACTTAGAATTTTAAAGTTTGAATGGTTTTTCGTTTCAAATGTCGTGTCGCGTCGGTCGTTCAGAAGCTATGTAAGATTTGGAAATTTTGGGTTTTCCATAGGTCGGTAGATATAAAAATGGATTTATTTTATTTCAAAAAATAAATAAATAATGAATTTTAAAAATAAATTCAAAATAAAAGCTTGTTTATTTACAAGAATAATAAAAGTAGTACCCGTGGCATGATGGTTAGTGCGTTGGACTGTCATGCCAAAGGTCCTGGGTTCGATCACTGCCTATGCCATCTAAAGTTTTTTCACGGGTACTGCCTCTTGCGAGAAATTGACGAATCCTCGAAGAGTAATTCTTGTCATGAAAAGTGCTTTCTCAAAAGTTAGCCATTCGGATTCGGCTTAAAACTTTAGGTCCCTTCCATCTCTGACAACATTACTCGCACACAAGAATGGTTGAGAGTTGTAAGTCACTAGGCCCTAGTTCTCAACGGACTCTTGCGCCACCCAATTTATTTATTAATAAGAGTCTCGTCAAATTACGTCATACATTTGACTAGTTTTCTTAACTGCGATCCAGCACCTTCAATGTATGTTTATTTTGAAGTAGAGCTTAAGAAGTGAATAATTTGGCTGAAGATACATTTTTGTATGATTCCCCAATAATTTAAAATTTTCCGATAAAAGGTTCGGATATTTTTAATTTTGTACCGAAAAAGAACTGGAAAACAATTTTTTGATTGTTTTTCTTTTATGCTTTTGATAAAAATAAATAAAGCTAACCCTATGTGCAAATAATGACAAGAATTATTATGAATAACCTTAAGCTGAATTTTGTGAATAATGACAAGAATTATTATGAATAACCTAATACCTTAAGGTGGATTCGAAAGGATTGACATTTTTAAGGAGGCTGCAGTGTGGATGATAAAAAGCTTTAAGTTGTTACTGCCAAGGTTTAAACCCAAGATTAACTCTTAGATATGATAGGCTTATTCCTAAATTTTCGAAATTACGCATTCTTTATTCCGTTAAATTTCCCAAAAGCTTCACTAAATCTTTTAAATGTAAGCATTAAAAAACATACATAAAGTCTAGCCACCTCATAGCCCGTGTATTTTATTTAAGTTATGACCAAAGCATAGCATATTAGCTATACACGATGTTTACTAATTAGCTATGCACCCTTACCTTTATAGCTTCATGTGGGCATTCTTAATTGAAGACCCGAACTCAAACTTTTGTTGTGTTTCTTTTGAAGAACCTCCTATCTATTCAAGTTGATTTCATTTACCGGGAGAAAATTCATAACAAATATCAACGGAGACGTCAGCAAATTATGTACATATGTATGTATGTACATTTGTTCAATGTACATAGATCCTTCTTATGTATATATGCCTCAGATGATAATGAGAATGTATGTATTTAGGTTAGGTACCTCATGTAAAATAAAAAGAAGAAAAAAAAAATCTTTACAAATAGACCTGAACGCATTAAATAAGGTTAATGACCTCATACAGTCACCAGTTGGATATAATATTTGGACAAGTCCTTGAAAAAAAAAAGAAAACGGATACCCAAGGTGCGATTTAATGAATAATATATGTAGGATTAATTTGTTCATGCAGAACAAACATTCATTTTTATGTCAAGTTCTGAAACTTCATGTACCTGGATCTATATACATTTCTAGATAAAAAGGTCTACCTTTTAGACTATAAGCAAAGTAGGTATTTTATCGTATGAATATACATATAGATAAAATTGTGATATTCTATAGGTAAGCTTATATTTACACTTTCTTTCTCTATTCCTCTCTGTCTCTCTTTTGAATCTACTTATATTTAATTGTTATTTGCAGGTATTTGGTTCGCCGAGCACACCAATCCTTGAAAATCCTGAACATCAGACAAGATGGTATTTCAAATACTTTTTGGGCAAACGTATGTAGAATATTAATCATGATTCATACATATTATAAAAACAAAGTATTTATTTACCTAACAAAAAGACTAATCTGCAATCATCATTTTGCTAACCCTCTAAAGTAAACAAAATGTATTTTTTTTGTTTTTATTTTCACTAAAAAGTTCATCAAAATTATGTTGGCCTAGACGTGGAAAAAAATCCATACTTTTTATCAGTCGTATCGCAGGAATCTGGAAATCAAGGTTCACCATTGAATAGGGCGATTTTGTTTAGAAAACAGGTGAGTAACATTTTATTTTACATAAAAAGATTCAAAATTTAAATAGGAAAAGTATGATGCACAAAATACACAAACAAAAATGGAATAAATTTTGTATTTGATTAATTACTTATTCACAAGCTCTTAAAATAAATCTTCTTGTTGATATACATATATATACATTTCGTGTCACATTGTTTGTCCTCGATGGACTCCCAAACTAATTTACCGATTTTAATCAAATTTATACACCGTGTGCAGTTTAGTCCAACTTGAAAGATAGGATAGCTTACATCACAATTTATGATCGCAATATTATTAACTTCCCATAGGAAGTTATTGTAATGGGTCCGATTTGTCAAATTGAAAATTTTGACATTTCTCGACGTTTCAAGTTTCCTAGAGTCGAAATAAAAGATTTTTAGAAAGATGTCTGTGAGTGCGTGTGTACGTACGTTCGTACGTCCGTACGTTCGCGAAGTTTTTTTCGTCGTCCATTGCTCAAGAACCAGAAGAGATATCGACTTCAAATAAATTTTGTTATACAGATAATAAGGCAGAAAGATGCAGAAAGGGCTCTCAAGAAAATTGCGTGGGCGGTTTTTTTTACCATAGCAGTTTAAAAAAGGTGAAAATTTTGGTTAACCCTAAATATCTCATGAACCAATGACGCTAGAGACTTGAATAAAATTTTATATTAGATATATATAGTAACGTGATACAAAACAATTATATTTTTGGAAAAAAATCCAATTAACGGTTTTTTTATAAATCAAAAAAACTGAAACAAAAATATTATTTTCCTCGAAAAATTTACAAACAAAAACCGATTTTATCTCCAAAACAATTTTGTGCACCAAAGAATAATGTTTTTAACATCTGGTAAAATTTTGAGAAAAATCGAATTGACAGTTTTTTTATAAAAATAAAAACCTATAAAAAACATTACTCAAAGTTGGTAAAAATTGATTTTTGACTTAAATGTCTTTTCGAAAAAAATATTGCTTCTAACAAATTTTTTTTTTGAGAAAAATCTAATCGACAGTTTTTATTATAAAAAATAAATACCTAAAAAAACATTACTCAAAGTTGGTAAAAATTGAATTTCGACTCAAATATCTTTTCAAAAACTTGAGACTAAGGCTTCAAAATTATTTTATCTTATAAGAAATATTGTTCTTAATATTCTGAAAAATGTTGAGAAAAATCGAATTGATAGTTTTTTACAAAAAATAAAAACCAAAAAAAAAATTAATAAAAGTTGGTAAAAATTGATTTTCGACTCAAAAACTTTGAGATATTGGCTTTAAACTACTTTTATCTTTCAAAAAATATTGTTCTCAACATTCAGTAAAATTTTGAGAAAAATCGAATTAACAGTTTTTTTTTACAAAAATTTAAAAACCGAAAAAAAAATTAACAAAAGTTGGTAAAAATTGATGTTAGACTCAAATATCTTTTTAAAAATTTGAGATATTAGCTTCTTATTAATTTTATCTTATAAGAAATATTGTTTTCAACATTCGATAAAATTTTGAAAAAAATCAAACTGACAGTTTTTTTTTACAAAATATAAAAACCTAAAAAAAAACATTACTAAAACTTGGTAAAAATTTAGGGTTGGAGTCAAAATTCTGCCGGGGTCAAAATTCTTTTGTCAAAATTCTGCTTTCAAAATTCTGCTTTTCAAAATTCTGCTTTCAAAATTCTGCTTTTCAGAATTCTGTTTTTCAAAATTCTGCTTTTCAAAATTCTGTTTTTCAAAATTCTGTTTTACAAAATTTTGGAAATAATAAAATTATCCTCCCGCTTGCATAAGCGAGATGTTTAGACGCAATTAATTTTTGCTCTCTTAACTTAGTTAGGGTCTTAGACAATGGTTAGTGTCTTTTCTTATCCCTTCGTGATAGTGTGTTATTCTTATTAAAAAGCAAAAATGAACGTTTCACTTGTTAAATCTAATAAAGGAAAAGAAAAGCTGTGCGTGGATGGATATATGTTTTATTTTGAAAAGTTAATAAATATACTATTAAAAAAAAAGCAGAATTAGCTGAATTTTTTTTAAATATAAATTTCCAGAATTTTGAAAAGCAGAATTTTGAAAAGTAGAATTTTGTAAACCAGACAAAAAAAAAGCAGAACTTTGAAAAGCAGAATTTTCGTTAAAAAAGCAGAATTCTGAAAAGCAGAATTTTAAAGCCAGAATTTTGACCCGATCCCAAAAATTTACTTTCGACTCAAATAGCTTTTCAAAAATTAAAAATATTGGCTTCAAACTTATTTTATTTCACAGAAAATATTGTTTTCGATATTCAGTAAATTTTTTAATAAAAATTCAACAGTCCGTTTTTTTCATAAAAAAATAAAATCTTCAAAAAAAAGTAGGCAAATTTTGTAAAAATGAATACATATACACAAACTTTTAACCAAAATCGACAGACGGGATGGGAAGTTTTCAGTGGGTGTCGCATCCCAGCATCTTTCTTCATTACAAATGATTTGCCTATTATTTGACAGTCACAATTATCTGTTAGCTCCAAACGATTCTAACACATTGTGACATTTGTTAACTTAATTGAGTAATTAGTATTCCATAGATGGCACTATGTCAAACTTCCAAACTTCATATAAGCTACAATTAAATAGCATAACCACCACATGTTGCTGAGGCTATATACATAGGTTAAAACTTATTTACTACGAAATACACTGAATTTAAGTTTTACAATTTTTGGTGTTAGCATAGCCGGCCAGCTAGTACTTTATATTTTTTATTAATAAACTATTAGTTGAAATTTTTTTAAATTTATACCAATTCTGTATGACATTGGAAAGTGTAAAAAACTGTTGGCATTATTAATTTATGAGATATTTGGGGATGGACCTACATCTGTTGGTTTTTCAGATATGAGCGATCATTAAGAATTATCACAGACTTTAAGATATACGGACGTTTTAAAGATTTAAATTTCGATTCTTTACATCATTATTCTCAATAGTTACACATTTTCTACCAGTTTCATTATTGCCAGACGAGAAGGTGCTTCAAGACGAGCATAATTTTAGTTAAATTTTAACAACTTCAGAGCGTTGTTGAAGCGAATATCTTTTTATTTTATTTATTTTTAAGATATTTCGTAGTTTTGACTTTTAAAATTTGAAAAGATATTCAAAATTAAACCTCTTATTAGGAAAACCTAAATATCGCATTAATAATACAAATAATATTCTCAGAACTTTAGTATCCTTAAAAACAATAAATTTAACCCAAAGTTTATTTCAACGAATAAATCGATCGAAAAACATTTTCAGACATTAACCTCTTGAGCTTAGTTGGGTTATTATTGTCACAGACAATTTAATAAAAAAAAAAAGATTCCCAGAATTTTAGTTTAATTTTTTTTTTGCTAATTATGTAATCCATTTTCGATAATAAGTTTATCCGCATTGCAATTTTACGATTCCAAGAAATTGTTACAAGTAATATGGTCATTGTATTCGAAATGATAAATTAATTTGCATGATTGCATATCATCGTAGTTATTGTTTTGCAATTTTGATTGTTGTGAAATTTGAAATTTGTACTTAACCAAGAACAAAGTTTTTATTGATTTTAATTGTGATTGAATTATTAACGGAATTAAAGACTTAAAGTTACAGTGTTAAAGTAAATAAAACATTTTAACAAAACCTAACCTAGAAGAATAATTGCATTTTTACATGTACAATATTTTCTTATTTGATTATTAATTGTATAAAACTTTGGATAAGTGATAAGAATACGAGTATACGTATATTTATATGATTTAAAAAAAAATATAAGTTCGGAAAATCAGAATAATATGAATGGCTCCAAATTTGTATCTTTCTCATAGGAAGTTATTGTAATCAGTCCGATTTTTCGAATTGAAAATTTTGAAATTTTTAGACGTTTCAAGGTCCCTAGAATCTAAATAAAAGAATTTTAGAAAGATGTCTGTGTGTCCGTGTGTACGCACTTTTTATCGTTGATAGGTACCAAATTTATATAATTTTGAAAAGTAATTCAATAAACGTCTTTTTTATAAATCTAAAAAACTAAAAATAAATAATTGTCACCTCGAATATTTTACAAACAGAAAATGAATTTATCTCCAAAATAATTATATGCAATGAAAGAGAACGTTTGTGGCATTTTGGTAAAATTTTGACAAAAATGGAACTGACAGTTTTTTTTTTACAAAAATTAAAAACCTTAAAAAACATTACTAATAATTGGTTAAAAATTGATTTTTGGTTCGTTTCTTTTCAAAACATTAATTTATTTTCATATTATAAAAATTATGTGTATAAGAATTCAACAATCAGTTTTTGCATCAAAATTATATCTGCGAATAAATGAATGTATAGACTTCAAAATAATTTCATTCTGTGCTAAATTTGTATAGAAAAATCCAATCTGTATTTGTTTAGGTAAAATAAATAAATTAGGTGGCGCAACAGTCCATGAAGAACTAGGGCCTAGTGACTTACAACTCTCAACCATCAATGTGTGCGAGCAATGTTGTCAGAGATGGAAGGGACCTACAGTTTATATGCCGAATCCGAACGGCTAATTTGAGAAAGCACTTTTCATGACAAGAATTACTCTTGGAGAATTTGTCAATTCCTCGCAAGAGGCAGTACCCGTGAAAAAAGTTAGGTGGCACAGGCAGGTATATAAGAAATAAAAACTTTCAAAAAATGCTACTAAAATTGATAAAAATTGGTTTTCGACTAAGAATCAAATTATTTAATCACATGCAAAATAATGTTAGTAATTCTTAGTTAATTTTTCAAAAAAAAAATTCAAAAGAAAACCTTTTCAAAAAACAACAAAAAACTGATAAAAAATGGTTTTCGAATCAATTATTAGGAGAAAAAAGAAAGATATTGACTTCAAATTATGTCATCTCACAAAAAAAAATTTGTAATGAATATTTTGTTAAAACTTTGAATAAGACAAACCGACAGAAGGGATGGGAATTTTTCAGTGTGGGTCGCATCTCAACCTTTTTTTTGGAATACGTTTAATATTTTTAAAGACCAAAAACTTAAAATCAAAAGAACTAGAAACATTTAAAACAACTTTCAACAACTAGATTTCCGAAAAAGAACCAACAATTTAAAGTCTAAAATTCTTATACACTATGCAACAAAAAACGGTTACAATCTGAAGAAAAAAGTCAATTTTTAAGAGTTATGTTTTCAAATTGGACTGGAATTGCTGAAATTAACTGTTAACTGATCGCCAAGGACCTCTAAAAAATCATTCATGAGTTTAGAAAAATTAGATACTTGTTACAAGTTAAACAGAGCTATCGAAAGAGAAACACTACCTTTCTAACTTCTCACAACTAAGTTTAATTTTTTTCAAAAAACGATCCTAGACTCTCAATGATAATTTATATCGCTCCTTAAATCAAAATGGAGGTTGGATGAGATGGTCTTTATGATAATACTAATAACCTTCTTTGTTAGATATAAGCTCACAATCACAAAGGGATTTAGCATTATTCCAAATTTTCTGTAAAGCCACAAAATTATTTTTGCAAACATAACCAACTAAATATATGTATTACCCTATTCAAAAATATATTTTGATCACTATTTTTGATTATAGCATATTATATATATATAACCTTTGAAACTATTTATTTTCCTTAAGACAAATATTTGTCTCTTTTTGAAAAACCCCAGTAATAACTACCAGCTCATTTTTAATTATATTTTAACATGTATTCTATATGATACATAGTTTTTTGACATGGTCGATTTATTTTTGACAAGAGAACAAAGCTGAAACCCTTTTTATAGTTTGTTCAAAGAAATCCATTCTTTGTCAAAGATTAAAAAAGTTTTATTAATTAAACATTTTCCGTCACAACCTTACATATACCTGAGCTTCCTACATCTCTCTGTTACTTTGTTAAATCCACAAAACACGTTTCGACAACTCACGTACCCAAAATATATAGGTTACCAAAACATCGTGATAATGACTTTTTTTTTTAATCTTTTGTTTGAGTTTTTAAGTGAAACTTAAGGTCAAAGTTTTCATCATAGTTCTTGCGTTAAAAATTTCTACCAATTATTCATTGCTTGCCCCTTAGCTAAAAACCTTACGTTGTTGGTTGGTTGTTAGATAAAATGTTGTAATGGGATCCTATCCCCGAATGAAAAGAAGGGACAGAACTTAAGCTCCTTCTTTAACTATTCATAATCTCCTTGAAAGAAATATATGTATGTATGTAAATTTCACCCTCAACTTGCCACAAGCAAATCAACGACAGTGCAAAAGGTTAAGGGTGACACTCTAGGGTAACTAACTGATGATGGGGTGGCATGGCGGGGTCTCCTTTTTCGCTATCAATGACAAGGAGAAGGACTTGCATGCCACAAACTGTTTCTCAGCTTGCATTTGCGCGTGGTACCTAATTGAAAGGAAAATAGCAACAAAAAGTGAGAAAAAAAAGAAGAGAACTAAAATCAAATTAATCGCCCGCGATATCCTCTTTGCCATTTTTTGTGTCTTTCCAATTAAAATCGTTTTCCTCTTCCGGCATCAACACCATCAGGGCAGGGAAATTGCATTAAGTCCTTAAAAATAGATTAAACTGCAGTTTGTGACCAAAATCAGTCTTTCGCATTTGCATTTACCTCTTTTTGTTTGTTTGTACTTTATTTTTATACAGGGTGCACAAAAGATTGCCTTGCCATGCAGTGCTGGGCAAAAATTGACAGTCAAGCAGATTTTGGCCCACTTCTCAGGCATAGATGCTTCAACCAAAAACCCCAAGGAAATATACTCAGCCGATATACAAAAGGACCTGCTGCTGTTGGAGGAGCAAGAGGGTTCGGTTAATTTCAAATTCGGAGTGGTTTATATGCGGCAAGGACAAGAGTGTGACGATGAGATGCTCAGCAATGGTTAGTAGTAAAAAGAAAGCCTTAATTTTTGTCTATGTAATTTATGGAGTGGTATAATGTTTTTTTCTGTGTGTGTGTGTGTGTTCTTTTTTTTTTATTATTCATCACCCACAGAGGATTCCAGTCAAGATTTCGAAGAATTCCTTGATGTGTTGGGGGAGCGTGTTCGACTGAAGGGATGGGATCGCTTCCGAGGTGGCTTGGATGTGAAAGGTATGGAATTTTGTGCGCTACTTATACGAACATACTTTAGAGGCAGTTGCCCTAAGGCTAATAATTAAAACATGTTTGTTTTACGTGGGCTTTTAATTAGGTGATATGACAGGAAAATATTCAGTGTACACACTATACGAAGGACATGAAATAATGTTTCACGTGTCGACATTGCTGCCTTTTTCCCGTGATAATCGACAACAGGTGAGAGAATCATGCAGGATATAATTATATTTGTTTTGAGTTCTATAATTAGTGGAGCTACTTTATTATGAATTTTTGACGTTTTGATTCCTGATTCCAATTGAGAATTTTGTGATTTATTTATAACAACGCTAAATATGTATATATATTTCTTTTTGAATAGGTGGAACGGAAACGTCATATTGGAAATGATATTGTTAATATTGTTTTTATCGATCAGAATTCCAATAATACTGATAAAATCTTACCAACAAGTTTTGACCCTATGTGGATTAAAAGCCAATTTACTCGTATCCTTTTAAAAAAAAATCAAAATTTTATAAAATATTGATCAAAATAATCATACAGATTTTTTTTTAATAATATTTTCCTTAACAAAATTAATTTAATCATCTTAGATATTTTCGCTGTTGTGACTAAAGTAGAGAACACTTATCGTTTAGCTATTTTCTGTGATGAAACTGTACCTCCGTTTGGACCAACTTTACCGGATCCACCTGAATTTTCTGTAAGTATTGATAGATACAGATTTTATTGAATTCAAGTAAAATTTACATTACATAACAATAATGTTTACAAAAATCATTATAGCACGGCGATTGCCGTCTGCAAAATTGACAATAAAATTCAATGAATATAAAAAGCCCTCTATATAATAACTTTTCAAAATTAAAAACGGGATTAATATTTTTTTAATACTACAAAGTTCATGAACAATAAAAAACTAATTTTAAAAAGATTGAATAGAACAACAATCAGAAATCTTCGTTCATTATAGCAATTCTATAATTAATTGCAATTTTGAAAAATTCGTAAACAACATTCATTTTATTCAATAAACTTACACAGAACGAAAAAAGTCATCCTATTGACTATTTTGGTTGTCAATATGACTATTTGGAAGTCAATTTTCAGCCGATAACCGCGATAGTCAATAGAACAATTTTCGGTCGTCAACTTTGGGATCCAAAATTTGTTTACAATTTGGTAGTCAATATGACAACTTCGGTGCTTAATATGACAACCACGGTACTCAATATGACAACTTCGGTAGTCAATATGACAATTTTTGTTGAAAACCGAAATCTAATTTGACTTCTGATTGTCAATATAACAATTCCCGATAATCAATTTTGGTAGTCAATATGACAACCACGGTAGTCAATATGACAACTTTGGTAGTCAATAGGACAACTGCGGTAGTCAATATGACAATTTTTCTTGTAAACCGTAATCTAGTTTGACTACCTGATTGTCAATATAACAATTCTCGATAGCAAATTTTGGTAGTCCATATGACAACTGTGGTAGTCAATAGGACAACTGCGGTAGTCAATATGACAATTTTTGTTGAAAACCGAAATCTAATTTGACTTCTGATTGTCAATATAACAATTCCCGATAATCAATTTTGGTAGTCAATATGACAACCACGGTAGTCAATATGACAACTTTGGTAGTCAATA
Organism: Eupeodes luniger; assembly: GCA_951509635.1. Taxonomy (NCBI): domain Eukaryota; kingdom Metazoa; phylum Arthropoda; class Insecta; order Diptera; family Syrphidae; genus Eupeodes; species Eupeodes luniger. Next base: position 104,665,327 of record OX608074.1, read on the forward strand.
GGACAACTGCGGTAGTCAATATGACAATTTTTCTTGTAAACCGTAATCTAGTTTGACTACCTGATTGTCAATATAACAATTCTCGATAGCAAATTTTGGTAGTCCATATGACAACTGTGGTAGTCAATAGGACAACTGCGGTAGTCAATATGACAATTTTTGTTGAAAACCGAAATCTAATTCGACTTCTGATTGTCAATATAACAATTCCCGATAGTCAATTCTGGTAGTCAATATGACAACCACGGTAGTCAATATGACAACTGTGGTAGTCAATAGGACAACAGCAGTAGTCAATATGACAATTTTTCTTGTAAACCGTAATCTAGTTTAACTACCTGATTATCAATATAACAATTCTCGATAATAAATTTTGGTAGCCAATATGACAACTTTGGTAGTCAATAGGACAACTGCGGTAGGCAATATGACAATTTTTGTTGGAAACCGAAATCGAAAAATTATTTTTATAAAGCGCGTTAGGAGTTTTTCAACCGAATTTTACTTTTTACATCCCCATACCTGCGATCCATATAAAAGCATGCTCTCAGCTACTGTTTCAAAGACTTTAAACTTGATTCTATGAGATATACACGTATTCACGAAGCATTGTTTCCATGTCATATTAATAGCAGTTTTCGCCTTAACCAATTTCTCCTTCAAGTGTTTCTCCATATTCAAATTATTTGTAACATGTCAAGGTATTTGTAGTCACGCACAAATTCAATATTTGATGCATTACGTCCACCACCACTTTTAATAAATATGACCTTGCGGAGAGAGCGCAAAAATGACTACATATATCGTTTGCGAACAACAGTGACCTAGTCAGCATCCATGCGAAATCCACTCCACCCGGCAGGTTATCTAAAAGGTCGTCTGTGAATAGTGTAAACAAAGTAGGGCTTAATGGACAACCTTGTAGCACTCCCGATGAGGTTTCAAACCAATCAGAGCGTTCTTCACCTGTTCATACTGCCACCCTGGTTCCTTTATATAGGTGCTCAAGAACGCGAGCAAACTTCAATGATAACCCAAGGCTATACAGATTATAGAATAGTGCACCTCCATGGATTGTATCAAAAGCTGCTTCAAAATCGATAAAGAATACATACAGCTTTTTCCTTTGTTTCAAGAAATTCCCAGCCAAGCTCCTAAATATAAAACTGTTATCTATTGCTGAATATCCTGGTCTAGAACCAGTCTAAACCGCCCTCAGTAAGATTCCGGTCTCAATCCAAATAACAAGACGCTTATGCATCATCGTTGTAAATATTTTGTAAGATGCATTTGAAAAAGAAATACCTCTGTAGTTTACTGAATCACATAACGATCCTTTCTTTTGGATTAGGAATACAATAGCATCTTGTTTTTAGTTTAAAAGGTGAAGGTAGGATGTAAAAATTCCAATGGAATACCATTCGAACCGGCGCGCAGCTTTTCCATCTTTAAACTTCTCAAACTTTTCTTTCAACTCGCTAAATGTAAATGCACAGTCCAGAGAGTCGACTATGAATCTAGGTAGTGGGGACTGCCACTTAGTCGGCGGCGTTGTTTCAGGATTTAAAAGATCCTTGAAATGGGAATGCATTAAACTTGTTTTGTATGAATAATAAAACGTTTTACATTCAGTTCCCTAGCCAGATTCCAAAAATCAGCGGAGTTTTTACAACATGCTAATCGGACTGCTTTCTTTTCAGCGTATTTTTTTTTTGTTTAGTCTTGCAAAGCTCTTTAAACTTCTTATGTGCCTCTATGTTAGTAATGACTATTGAAAGAGTTAGAACTGTGTAAGTGGGGTAAAATATAAAATACGTTCATACTTCAGGTTTTTGGAAATGAAACAATACTAAACTTTATAGTTTTGTGGTGTAACTAAAGATTTATGACAAACAACTTTATTTTTTACCAAGTTTTCATTAGGCAAAAGAAGATCATAATTATCGATCTATAGATATGGACCGATATGGCACTACTATCTCAAAAATAAACTCGAAGTTTTTGCACCATTTCACTTTTGCCAGCTGAGTTTTAAGAACAAGACCGCATTTCCATTTTTATTAAAAGCGTTGAAAGATGCCAGGTGTCAAAAATAGAGGGCTGTTCAAACTGCAACTCCTTTTTTAGCCGCCCAAGTTAGGCATTTAACTTAACAAATGAATCAATCTTCAACAAAATAAGCGTAAGCGCTTAATCATACTCTCATAATATACTCATCAAAATCCACTTAAATCTTAAATCCTCAAATTTCTATCCATTCCAATCTAACATCCTTTTACTATTTTACTCAACTCATGGTAGGTGGTCTTATAAATCAAAACTATTGACATAGAAGCATGAGTTCATGCACATTTGTAGCCTCATTGGAAATCTTAGCCCTGTTGCTTTTGAATTTGAGATTTTGATTTTTAAGTTCGTTCTTTAGAAAACTATTTAAGATTTAAATTGCCTATATTTCATTCCACTTTCTTTCAAATTGTCTTATTTAATTTTTTGTGTTCTAATGGTTTCAGGATGTTTTTATGTTTCGTGAATTTCTCCTTGTAAAATTGATAAATGCTGAAAAAGCTACTTTCCAAACACCAACTTTCTCCCAAAAACGTGAGCGTACTCTTGAAATGCTTATTAAGGATCTTCACGAAGAGTATGTCCACGACAGCAAATTGGTAAGTTCACACATACCTCCGTACCCAATACAATGTGAATCAATTCAATTTTGTCAAAAAATGATATGCATACATATATTTATATACCCATCATATATAGAACATGTTAAATAGACGAGCATTCTCCGAAGTACTGTACGACGTGCCACGTGCTTCAAAACTCAAAGAGGACGCAAGACAAATTGAATTTGTTCGAATTGGACAGGCGCTCAAATTGGAAGCTATCGTGCGTGGTGATGCCCCCACAAGCATAGCATCAGCAAGTCCTTGTACGATATTCAAAAAACCACCATGGGAGCCACAATGTTTTTATCCAGCATTTCAACATCGAGGAACCCTGGCAGGAGATTCATTTAATCATGATAGCATATTCATATCCACCGATGATGGTACTTTCCTTATAAAGGGTGAGTTTCAATCTTGGGATGTAAACAAAATTTTAGTTCGATAACCCCTTGAGTGTTTCCGCTTCAGATGACCAATCGCTGCAGCTGGTATTTGATAAGACATTTTTTGTGAAGCAATTGAGTGTGCTGGAAGAACATGGGTTGCTGATAATTCGCGGCGGATCTGCTACAAACCGGGATTCAAATCGAATTCATGTTTTTCGATTAAGAGAATTCAAGGACGAAGCTATAAGAGTTAGGGGCCGAAATGAAGTGAAGGACCGACGAATAGAACGCTCAAGAGGGTGCCATTTGTATGCGAGCTCTAAAATCAATGGTGGGCATTTGCGTTTGGTGGTGGCTGTGGGCAAGAAGCTCCAGCTATTTCAGTGGAAGCACACTGCAGCATGGGCATCGTGGTGCGCGGAAAGTGATACGGAGACGGTGGATGGGTTTATTTTCCAGAAAGAGATTCAACTATGCGAAACACCGGCTATAATGACACTGCTCGAAGGACCCACGAACACAAATGCTGGAGGTCTAATTTGTGTAGGATACAGGTATAAAGAATTTAAGTTCTTCTGTTTGAATGACATTTTTAATAAATTATTTCAAGGTATTACTATGAAGTTGTATGTGATCAAACTGGATCAGCAACACGTCTCTTTGAAGTTGACGCATCCAAACGAAACCAAACGCAACTAAATGCAGCAATCGAACTATGTGATGGTCAGGAAACAGAGCTTCTACTGTGTTATAATCGTAAGTTGAATCCAATAAACATCAGTAATAGAGTTAAATTGAAATATTTATCTATTCCTCACAGATACTTGTCATTTTCAAAAACTAAATAAGGACACAACGTCTACAGAATTTGATTTCCATTGGAATACATCGCCCACATCTATTGTCTGTGCTTTTCCCTACATTTTTGGATTCACTTCTGACTCGATTGAGATTCGATTGTTGGTCAATGGCAATTTGGTGCACACGGCCATTATGCCAGAACTCCAGCTGATCACATCGAAACGTGATATCTATTTTGTTACAACTGCACCGGAATTCATATCCAAGGATTTGAACATAAAAGGACTGCAGATAAATGAACACACTCCTGAGCGAAAGGTTAAGAAAACTCCAAGTGATACGTCATCCAGTGAGGAACTATCACGCACCCCTGAGCGGAAGAATTTCGTTGAAATTCCCATAAATCCTGAGAATGAGCTTCAAACCCTTCTGGCTCTTCCAGTTAGGTGTGATGGTGGAAACCCATCGATACAGCGAGCAAGGTCACTCCAAAAAACGAACAACGTCAACGAAGATCAAAAGCCCATAATAGCCAAGAGTAATTCATGTGGGGATCCCTATCGATCGGACAATGGTAAGGACAAGGAGCCAAGTGTCCCTCCGAACTCGCCTCGAAGTCAACAACAAACCCAACAGCAGCAGAAATGTGGTTCTCCAATGTCTCCCACTAAGCGAAACTCCAAGTACAGGAACCTCTTCACAAGCAGCTCAGGCGACACCTCCTTCAGTTCGCCCGATCGACTGAAGCCCCTGCGCATCTATCGAATACCCTTGTCCAAGCTAACTGGCACCCACTCACACTTTCATGCACATTCCTTCAGCACTTCAACTTCATCCTCTGGCTCGTCAGCTGCAACTGCAACAACAACAACTTTCAAGCACTCAATAGATGTCCCTACGATTGCTAGTCGTACCTATGAATGACATCCGAGTGCGGTTGAATTTGGCAATAATTTAACTGAATCAAAAGTCAATGGCAAGGGAATTGATGCGAACGAAAACTCGACGAAGGACTCAGAGACAGTGCTGTGCAATAATATGTGTAATTCGATTGATTTTCAATATTTGATCTCACAACAACTTATGAGGTTTCAACAAAACAAAAGCAGACAAAACTGAATTAAAAATTAAAAAAAAAATACCCAACCTTAAAAATTTATAAGCTATATAGGGACTGCAAAATACACTTTTCTTATAGAATAACAACAAAAAAACTTTCTATTGCTATTTTTAAAATATAAAAAGTGTTGAAATTTTTCTTAGAGAAAAGATTAGACATGAATGTGACATTTTTGACAACATGACTGCAAAATTAAGCATTGTATTTGTGTCATTTTCTAACTGTAAATTACTACCTATACGAGTATATATCAAACTATTTTCATTTATGTTTCGCATTGTCTGTATATTATTTTCATTTTCACATTTGTATGCATTTAAAAAATATACCCAGTCTCTCTTAAATCACAAAATCGCTGTTTATAATGTCTTGAATTTTAGACCATGTTGTTTCAAAACCTTTAAAAAAAAAAACAACAAATTTTGTGATCTTAAAAAACTTAGTTTGACTGTCCTATCTACATCTACAATACATACATACATCTATGGATTAGATACTCTTTCTGTGTTCTGTAAAATTAACATCAAAATATTTAAGAAGAAAATAACTGTGTTTACATAATATATTATATTATTATTAGCATATTATATATAATAATTATAAAGAAAACAAAATAAAAGTACATTATATATTAAAAGAAAATGTTATACCACTAAAAAATTTATATAAATGTATGTTTAATTAGTTTTAATAAACATTGGGTGAATCTATTGAATTTCACTTAGAAAAAAATGTCCTTACTTATTTTTTTTTTAATTTTTAAAAAGAAAAGTAACAAAGAAGAATACGATAAATTATTTAAGTAAGTTCTTAAGCTTAAAGGATAATTTTGCTCATTTTTAACATCTTAAATTTCTAATTTATTACTTAACATTTTAATAAATTAGAAATCAAAACTTGTATAGTGATTTTCAAAATCCATATTATAATAGGTTCATACCCACAGAATTAGATTTCTAACTTCCCATATAAAGTTATTGTAGTCGGTCTGATTTGTTGAATTGAAAATTTTGACATTTCTCTACGTTTCAAGGTCCCTAGAGTCGAAATAAAAGATTTTTAGAGATATGTCTGTGAATGCGTGTGTACGTACGTTCGTACGTTCGTACGTCCGTACGATCGCGACGTTTTTTCGTCGTCCATAGCTCAAGAACCAGTGGAGATATCGACTTCAGCATATCGACCATAGCAAATTAAAAAAAAAAGGTGAACATTTTGGTTAACTCAAAATATGTATCTTACGAACCAATAACGCTAGGGACTTTAATTAGATTTAATATTATATATTGTAACGTGATACCTAACAAATATGTTTCTTGAAAAAAAAAACCAAAACAATCAAAAAAACTGAAAAAAAAAAATATTTATCACCTTGAAAATTTTACGAAAAAAAAAATGATTTTAACTCCAAAATAATTTTGTGCAACGAAAAATAACGTTTTTAACATCTGGTACAATTTTGAGAAAATTAAATTGACAGTTTTTTTTTTATAAAAAATAAAAACTTAAAAACAATATTACTCAAAGTTGGTAAAAATTGATTTTCGACTCAAATATCTTTTCAAAAATATGAGATTATGTCTACCAACTAATTTTATCTCATAAAAAATATTGTTTCAACATTCGGTAAAATTTTGAGAAAAATCGAATACCTAGACAGTATTTTCTTACAAAAAAGAAAAACCCAAAAAAAAAATAAAAGTTGGTAAAAATTGATTTTCGACTCAAATATCTCAAAAATTTTAGATATTGGCTTGAAATTAATTTTATCTTATAAAAAATATTTTTTTGAACATTCAGTTAAATTTTAAGAGAAATTAAATTGACAGTTTTTTACAAAAAATAAGAACCTAAAAAAAATACTAAAAGTTGGTAAAAATTGAGGCTTAATTAATTTTCGACTCAAATATCTTTTTAAAAATTTGAGATTATTGCTTGAAATTAATTGTATTTTATAAATAGAATTGTTTTCAACATTCGGTAAAATTTTAATAAAAATTGAATAACCATTTTTTTTACAAAAAATAAAAACCAAACAAAAAAAACAATACTAAAACTTTGTATAAATTTACTTTCTACTCAAATATCTTTTCAAATTTAAAAATATTGTCTTCAAACTATTTTTTTCTCACAGAAAATATTTTTTTCGACATTCATTAAATTTTTTATAAAAATCCAGTTAGTTTTTTTCATACAAAAATTAAAATCTACAAAAATAGTACGCACAATTTTTAAAAATTGGTTTATGACTTAAAATCTCGTTAGCTAAAATAGATTTTGAAATCAAACTATTTTATCATATACAAACATTTTAAAATTTTTTAAAATAATTCAACTGACAACTTTTTTAACAAAACAAGAAAACCTACAAACGTTTTAAGCAAGACAAATTGACAGACGGGATGGGAAGTTATCAATGTGGGTCGCATCCCAGTCTATTTTTTAATTTTATGTATGAACTTTTTAGACGTTTTGAAGGAATTAGCATGTCACTAGTTGACAGTTGACACAGAACGGAAATTTTGAAATAGCTAGTAAATAGCTTAATATTTAGAAAATATAAAAAAACTGAGTCCTTTAGGCCGCGTTTCCATTTGTAAGAAAACTTCTGCAATAAATGTATAAATGTCCGATAGTCTGTCCGACAGTGAATTGCAAGTGGAAACTACCAAGCAAGTTCTATCGCGACAGTACTTTCATAACTTCTTGCGAGTATTTGAAAGTGCAATTAATTGCTAGTTTAAACACTTTTGCATCGACTCGCAACAGTTCTTGCAGCTTATCGAAAAAGTTTCGTATATCTCGCGCAAGTGGCTGGTTGACGTCAGTGATATTGACTCACGGAATCGACTGTATTGTTTTTTTTATAATAGGACCCACTTTCAATATCAAAACTTCCAAATTAATTGCTGTCATGCGAGTGAAATTGAAGTATTGCTGAGCATCTTCTATATTTAATTCGTTTAATAAATTATAGAAGGCACCAGCTTCCCGTCTTTTCAAAATCCAATCTCGAACCCAATTTGATCTTTTTTCTTTTTTAATAATAAAATTATCATCGCATCTGCTAATCGTTAACGTTTTCTCGCCATGACTTCACAATTTTAAGTAAACAACCAGATTTCTTGCGACATTAATTGCTCTCCTGGTAATAAATTGCGACAGTATGATGCACGAGCTTCTTGCAAGACATTTATTGCAGAAGAAATTGCAAGAATTCACATGACAATGGGTAGGTTCAGGCAACATAAGGGACTTCATTTGCAGTAAACTTCATTCTATGAACGTAAATTTTTACCAAGGCAACTAGTTAGTTTTTCAAGTGTCATGAATTTCAAATTCAGAACTTTACTTCACAAGCCTCTACTTTAAGTTCACAATACACAAATCACCAAAAACATTATTGAATACAAAACACCCCTCAGGCAAGCTACAAGTCCATCACGATTTGTATTTTGTATTGTAAGGAAATATTAATTATTTCTTTTACAAATTGACAACGAACCCTTTTACCGAAAGCATTGAGTGAAGTTGTGCAGAAAATAAATAAACCATAGAGTAATAAAGTTCAGGTTTCACTTGAATAAAAAACAATATCAATTGTCATTTTGACAGAAGTAGACTTCACTTGATAGTTAAGGAGATTTTTCTTGACTAACTTTCCATTAAAGTTGCCTTAATTGGAAGGTCTTTTTTTGGCAGCTGACCAATCAGATAATAGAAACTTCCCTAACTTTTAAGTCCCTTACGTCGGCTGAACCTGCCCAATGTAAACGCGACTGCAAGAAACTTCTGCAAGACTTCCGCGAGTTGACTTGCAAATGGAAACGCGGCCTTAGTCCAGTGAAATTAGGCAAGATAGTGAGCTGGACAATTATTGGGCGCATTCACAAAGCTAGTGGCTACGTAGTCGAAATTCAACTAGATTTGTGAATGCAAAACTTCACTACAAAGCTAGTCAATCCGGAATTTTCATATCAATGACAAATGCAAATATATAATATAGGAAACATTTGTGTTTTCAGTACTTTAAATAGTTTGTTTTGTTATTAAATTCAATAAAACCGAATATAAGATATAATATAAGTGATTTTTATTTGTATTTAAATACTAAATGATTAATTTCATTTTAAATTCTTGTGTCCTTACCGAGCAGCTGATTGTGAAACGTCAAAACCAGTGTGCACTAACTTTGAAGCCGAAAATTTTACACTACGTCGGAGGAGAAATTTCAACTACTTTTGTAGTTAGATTTAGCCAATCAGAATCCCTTGACTACGCAGCCACTAGCTTTTTGAATGCGACCATTGATACCTTCCTTTTGGTATCAATATCAAGGTTTTACACCTTGACATTGTGTAAAACGTCTTATAAAATCTCGTGTTCGCGTCGTAAGTTATGGACCGCCAAAAATCGCGAAAATCGCGAAAACCGCTTTTTCATTTTGAAGCCTTTTATAAGTAAACACTACTCCATTACTAAAAATGAACAATACACGTTTCAACAACGCATTGAAATTGTTAAAATGTATTGAAAAATGGTGATAATTTTCAAGTCTCAGTTTGAAGTTGCTGGACCTTGAAGTGTTGATCACAATTGGCCGTCGAGATTTTGTGATTTAACACCTTAAAGCTTCTTTCTTTACGACTACGTGAAAGATAATGAATATGCCAATGCTCGATTACCAAATCAAGACCTTCAAGATGTATTTCGTCAAGTAATCAAGGACATACAACAACAAATGTACGAATTAGTGTTGTAAATTTAAAAAACTCTCAAGTGGGAAGTTAATAACGTTATTTATTAAAAAAGCATGACAACGTATGAACATTGGACAATGGACATCGTTCATATCTGTTGATGGTGGTATTCCCTCCTTGAAAAGGTCCAGCTTTCATTTCTTGATGAAAAGTAAATAGATCTGCTCGGATGTCAAATTCTAGGTAATACTTGACAATCTTTATTTTTTGCAGTTTTTTGAAAAAAATCGTCGTCATCGTTGTTCTGGATCTCATCGGGATATATATCAAAAGAAAGGTCTTTCAATCTCTATCCACATCAACTCGTAGCTCTAGCTTCGGAACTACTTGATTTACAGTCAAATTACAGAACCACCTATGACTAGACTACCTATTCTAAAATATGGATTTACTAAAATTGTGAATAAGAAACAAGCTACTGATTAAAATTGTACATTAAATAAATTAATGTCAGAAATGGAGAGAACCTACTCCTACAATTATTATGACGAATGTCAACGGCTATTTTGAGAAAGCACTTTCGATGATAGGAATTCCTGTTGGAAAATTTTTCAGTTCTTCGAAAGAGGCAATATCCGTGAAGAAACTTGAAGTGGATAATCTCTCTAAATGTATGTTGCTTAGAAAACGCTATTTTATACTTATGTACATATGTTCATTTTAGTAATACCCCAAGAAACAAACCTTAAATAAAACCAACATTTTCTTTGCATGGAATCATGCCAAAAATAATATTTTATTGTTATATATGTTTTTTTTTTTTTATAAATTTATATTTTGTTTTATAAATCTTAAAAGATAGTTAGTTCTTTTCTTATATAACTATATCGAATTTTTAATTCGTGTTTTGCATTTTTGTTTTTGAGTACATCATTTTATACCTATACTAAGATATCAAATTAAACAAGGCGTGCAAGAAAATAATGTACAAGCAGGTGTGTGGCAGTTTAAGAATAATTATGTTCTATTTATGAAAAACATTATAAAATACAAAATGTCATAAAAAAAAATAACTCAGTGCTTTGTTAAAATATTTTTTTCAATTATTTTCCCATCAACAGCTGATTCAAATTGATACAAAATCAAGGAACTAAGAAACTAAATCGAACTAAAGCACTCTTGTTTAACATAAAAAAAGGAAAAATAATAATAAGACAAATATTAAAAAAATGAGGCGAAATAAAATCACAGAAACATATAAAATAAAAACTAAAAAATAAAATAACATAACTAATGGTATCTTTGGGATTACTAAGGCCTGATGTATGTATGATTTTTCTATTTGACACTTGGAAGTACCGAATTAATGTTTTCATTATTAATCTCAAAATCACATTTACTTATATACTAAAACTTAATTATACATATTAAAGATTATATAAATTTAGCACTTTGTATAAAAATCACTTATGCGTATAGAAAAAAACAACAGTTCAAAAAAATATATGTGTACATTTTTTTAGAAGAGTATCTATCTTTATAGCATCGTTGTTTGTAAAAACAAATTTCTACCAGTCTTCATCTTCGTTGTATTCGGAGATTTCCAGCCGGAAGGGAGTTTTTGCGTTTTTCAACTTCCTGTGGCTACTTCTGCCAAGAGGATTGTGTCGCAGGTCAACAAGTTCCAAATTATTACTTGTTATCATTTGGTCTGTGTCGATTTCTGTAATAATATTTGTATGTATAGTAAGGTTTTGTAGTTCTAATGTTTTTTTAAAATATTATTCTTTACCTATAATTGCATTATGACTTGCGTCTAGCTCACGAAGATTTGGTATTTTAAACACAACTGGGGGCAAAACAATAAAAGTATTGTGAGATATATTAAGGCGGGCTAATGATGCAAGATCTGCCAGCTCATCAGGAAGTTTGGCCATCTGATTATGTGACAAATTGAGGTCTAAAAAGAAATATAAAATTAACAATCTGTAATTTTTAGCTGCTAAAAAATAAATATTAATTCGTACCTGTAATGAGATTGAACTTAACAGCAAATTTTGGTGATATCTTTTTTATGACATTTCCACTTAAATTGCAAGTTTTTAATGATGTATTCCTCATAAGATGATAAACAGCTTCTGGCACTTGCATAAGTTCACATTCAGAGAGATCTTAAATGAAAATAAGTTGAAAAAATATAATTAGAAAACAATTCAACAAAATAGACAAAAATGTTGCTCTTGTAAATAATGTTGGTCTAAAATATTGTTTAAAAAAAGGCAAATAAACTCATTGCATTAAAAAACACGCCTGGGTTGTTTTTTTCAAACTGTATTGATCAAATTCTATAGACAACACAAGTTTTAGGAAAAATACGTTCTTAAAAATATAGAAAATAATAATGATTTATTTTGAATTTTTGTTTTATAGGCATTGTCGTTGTTTTAAAACCTTTTCCTTTCATTATTTAAGAAGATTAAAACGAAAAGAAACAGTTCTTCTTTCCATTCCAACAAAATGCATATATTTTGCACTTCTACAATTTTGTTTTAAATTATTTTGGGGGTACTTGTTCTGGACTTCTAACGGTTTCGTCATTTCTTCATTGAATTAATGGCCGTACATTCTTATTTAATAAAGTAATTGTACCAAAGACATGGGCCTAACTAAGAATCGAAATAATGGTTGGCAGGATGTATTCGGGTGAGTTTTTGATATTTTTGCTAAGACATGGGCCTAACTAAGAATCGAAATAATGGTTGGCAGATGTATTCGGGTGAGTTTTTGATATTTTTGCTAAGGTAAACAAAATTGGCATTTGATAGCTTCCACAGACCGATTCTGTAACCGATGGGAAATTAATTTTGTTTTAAAAATACGGCTGCAATACTACAAACATTTCAATATTAACATGTTCCTCTTTTTTTAAGAAACTATATTATTTTAATTCCAATTATTCTCCTAATGACAGCTGAGAGACGAAAACGAATTGGAACATAAATCTAATAATAGCATACAGTTCACTTCGAAATATGTACTAGCGTTTCTAGCCTACACAATTCATTAAAATAGCCTAAGTATTTTAGAAAGTTTTATTTTTATCACTAGTTTGTAAGAGCAAATAGTAAGGTTAATTAAATGACATATCCAATCCATACCTAAATGTTCATTTTCTTCTGCATTATTACACCTTTCAACTACTTTAACCACTGCGTTTGCCATTCTATAAAATCAAAATCAAGAAAGAGCCGGCAATTAAATTGAAATAGAATTTAGAAATCAAGTTAACAACACTCGACACCTTAACTGAAAAACTAAAGGCTAAACACTAAACTTTCGCGCGTATATTTTTTCTTTCTAAATCTAATTTTAGTTTCTCACTCGCTGAACGAAATACTTTGATATTTACATATGTTGAGTTGAATTGCTCAAAGAAAATGAAATTAAAATTCATTCAAACATGAATCATACTTTTCACTTTGCTTTCGAACAACAACAACAATAATAATATAGGAACAAGATATAAACAACGAACAACAATTAAAACAGAAATAACAATGAAATTGAGGTATTAAAAAATGGATTAATGTGGTAATGGAATGAAATTTTAGATATCAAAATTCAACAAGTCTTCTAGAGGTGAATATGTTGTACGATGTGGTGAAATAAGAACTTTTAAGCTTTTGAAAGCTCAACAAAGTGATGCCAAGTCTTTTAAATTCAAATTTACCTATTTAAAGATTTTTAATTATTATAATTAATTTAATTAATACTTTACTTATATAATTATAATTCTTGATTTGTTAGATAAATTTGTGATAAAATAAATTAAAACATTTTAAAATTGATGAAGCAGTCTAAAAGCTTTTACTTCAACATAGAAACAAGTTGTCCATTATAAAACAAGTATTAAATTTTCAAAAATTACAACTACAATCTTAAAAAGATCTTGGGCAAAAATATTGATCGAAATCAATACCCGCATTTAGGGAAACTTTAAAAATACAAAATGCGTCTATTTTACGGGTACCGTTACTACTTTTTCAAAATGAGAATCCTATCAAATTTGTTACAGCCGTTGTTGAAAAGATTTTACCTGAGTACCACTGAAGTCCCTCCTAATTTCAATCAAATCACCTGAGCGCTTTAAATGTATGCTGAGTTTGTTGCTTATTTTGCGTTCATAATAATTAGGTCTTACAAAAACAAGAATAATAGTTGTAAAATACGAAAATTTAGATAAGTGTACACCCAAGTGGAACCACTGTTAATAAAATAAAGTACACTACTGTATCGTACGAACTCGATTCTGAATACAAATAGTACTCATATTTTTAACTTAAACATTTACCTTAAAATAAATTTGTTTTTAAAAATTTAAACACCATTTAATAAATATAAAAAACATTTTTTAATTTGATCTTAAAAAAGTAAGCAGTTTTGAAGTACTTATAAATATATGTTTTACATTGGAATTTTGGTAAAAAATGTTGACTCGTTTTCAAAATATAGATTTTTGAAAAAAATAATTTACTATTTTTTAAGAATCAAAAAAAAAAAACAAAGACATTTCTTTTTATCAAATATTATTAAGACAGTTCTTGAAAAAAACTTAAAAACAAAATAACGGTACTATACGAGGTACCCTTCTGGAGCAATACAAAAATATTTTTTGTTTATGGAAAGAAGCTTAGTTAAGAAAAATAAATGTAAGAGAAAATTTAATAAAAATCTATCGCTTGGTTTTGAGAAAATTCGAATTTTTGACTAAAAAATTTGTATGAGGAAATACTGTTACTTTTAGTCTTAAAAAAATAAAAAATCGGATTCAAACATTAATTTCCAGGTTTGAACTCAATCGAGGCAATGGTTTGTTCTGTAGAAGTGATAACAGACAGCCTAGCCGGACGGATGGAATCGAGGGACGAACTTTTTTCGACTTGTCTACCATCGTAATGTCATGTTCGATTAAAATGTCGCGTTCGAAATTTTTTACGAATGCAATGTTTGCCCTTAGTTCCTATATGTCGCCATCACCAGTTAAAAAAGAAAGGTTTCAGTTATCAGTTAAGCATTTAAGTTCACTGTCAGGTGGTATCGATAAATACTGTACGGTTTTACTAAAAATTGAACTCGGAATTATTACACTTAATGAACTATGTGAACAGAGTTCCATTATTTTAATTTTTCGAAAACATTGAATCAAAACTGACAGCTAGTAGTTTCATAGGAACTACAAATATCACGTTCTGACATTGATTTAGTATATGTAAGATTAAAATATGACTGAAAAGGACGTTAATTCAAACAACCCCTTAAAATGTATCTTGTGCATTGAACAATATATTGCACAATGCACATGTCTGTTGCTATGCCGATAGTGTGGCCCAAACAAATACTCTTTCGTTGACATTTTTAACAACAAGTACGGTTAATTTATTTATTTTTCAACGTTGCAAGTCATAAAGTAAGTTTTAAGTGAAAAAAAGATCCTAAGTTTGAGAAAAGATCCCAATTTAGGTACAATAATCACCAAGATGTCTGACTCGGATAGCGCAAAGAAACGAAATTTAATTCAAACACCAATACTTGTGGCTCCACCAACTGGATTCACTCGACCGCCAACATCTTCACTCTTTTCACGAGGAAATCTTGTAAGTAGTCGTTTGGGGGGTGACAAGAATTCTCTAGCTCGACCTTCAACAGCAGTCCGAGCCGTAGGTTACACAGCAGATTCCGAAAGACTAATTGACCAAGCATTTTTGCAAAAAGCCAAACAACAACAGGGATTGGGAGCAAATACCGTTGATGCAGCTGCCAAAGAAGTCAATCCTCTCATTCGATATCGACATTTGGAGGCTAAAATATCGGATCTGTTAGAGTCTTCAATTGTGCTAAGTGCTGATTCTACACCAAACTATGCAGAATGCTTGAATAAGGCCAAGGAGGCATTTTCATTGGATCGAACTCTCCATAGACTTCGGGATCAATATGGAGAGAATCTCTTTCACAATCTAGAACTAACTTATGCGGTCTTTTTCAACCTAGCCGAACAATATACAAATAACGATTTGTACGTGGAGGCCTTGAACACCTACACTATGATGATTAAAAACAAAATGTTTCCCCACGTTAACCACCTCAAGTTGAACATGGGGAATATTTACTTCAAGATGGGAATCTACAATAAGGCTATAAAAATGTACCGCATGGCTTTGGACTCGGTCCCGAGCAATCTGAAACAGTTGCGATTGAAAATAACCCAGAACATAGGGATTCTCTTCATCAAAATGGGCCAATATTCAGATGCAGCAACAAGTTTTGAGTTCGTCATGTCAGATCGACCGGATGTTCGAAGTGGAATTCACTTGGTTTTGTGTTACTTCGCCATGGGTGATGTGGACAAAATAAGGAACGCCTTTAGATCACTCGTTGATATTCAACTCGAATATGAAGATGACATAAAAGTTCAAACCTTCATCGAAGAAAACGAAGAGAGTAAGAGTGTTTTCGATATGCTTAAGGTCGATGAGTTCGCTATCTACAATAAAATCAAGAGAAACTCTGTGAAGAAGGCCATTACTATGGTGGTCGATCTTATTTCGCCAGTTATCGAGGAAAACTACAACGATGGGTACTATTGGTGCATTGAGATTATAAAATCCTCATCGAACTTATCCTGGCTGGCAAGTGACCTAGAACTGAATAAAGCTCTAGTCTACCTTCGTCAAAATGACGTCAATCAAGCGGTGGAAACTTTGAGGATGTATGAGAAAAAGGACGAAAATATGGCGGCAAATGCTCTGACAAATTTGAGTTTCATATATTTGCATATCGGGGATATGGAAAACGCTCGATTGTGCACTAATCAATTCCTCGAAATGGACCGAAACAATCCGAGTGCGCTTGTGAATAGTGCCGTTTGTGATATGAAGTCCGGTGACTTCAACAACGCTAAACAGAAGCTTCAGGCGGCTCTAGACGCACAACCAGACCTCTTTGAAGCCAATTACAATCTTGGACTTCTGGCGGGAAAGAATTTGAGTGGAGACGATATTGATGTTGCTGAAGAGCAATTCGTGAAGGTCGGTGAGAATATTCAACATCCCCATGTTCATTACCAACTAGCAAGGATTAGCGAGTTAAATAGTTCCCCGCATTCTGCTCTCGAGGTTTATTTACAAGTTCTCGGTTCAGCTGGTGAAATGGACTCTAAGCTATTCGAAAAATTCGCCGCTCTTTATGAGAGTTTCTCGGATCACCAAGAGGCGAATCAGTACTACAATGAGGCCTATCGTCTCAATCCAAGTGACATAGGAATTGCGACTTCGATTGGATCCTACTATGTCAAGTTGCAGGCCCTCGACAAAGGTCTATACTACTATGAACGTTCAGTTTTGGCCGATCCTAATGATCCGAACCTGATGCTGCGAATAGCTTTCTGTTTTAGGCATCTCTACATGCCCAAGAAGTATTTGGAGATGTTCGAAAAGATTTATGCGAAATTCCCCAAAAACATGACATGTTTGAAGTCCCTGGTTCGTGTCACAAAATCACTCGGAATGTTAGAGCTGCATGAAAAATATAGCGCGGAGTATGAACGACTTGATAAGTCGTCTTTCGAAATGCGACAGGGCTCAGGGAGGGCTGGCACGGCACGGGGGAAACGAAAGTCGGCTTCAATTCGAAATAGTGATTTGAATTCTTCTTTAATGATGCAACAGCAACAGTCGCAGGTGAGCGCAATCAACGGAACAGTTTACGATGGATTTGTTCAACATGAAGATCCACTTGGACCACCTGCCGAAAGGCCACGCACGGGAATGGTACGTCGTCGTTCTTCGGAAGATTCTGGTGGCGATGAAGATGCTGAGTTGTTGCTACCAATCTAAATTTTATTTTTCATTCATTTTTTAATAAATTGTATAGGTACAGATTTTCTTTTGGATGGAAAATAATAAAAGATGTCTCTATTTTTATCGTTCAGAAAAAAGTTTTGTAGATATTATTATTTTTATTTTAGCTAACCAGAAAATTGACATGACTTTAAGAATGTGATCCGTACACCTGCTTTGGCATAATTTTATGTCGTCAGGGATGGAAGGGATCTACAGTTTTAAGATGAATCCGAACAGCTAATTCCAGGGAGCACTTTTCAAGTCAAGAACTAATCTTGGAGGATTTGTCAGTTCCTCGCAAGAGGTAGTACCAGTCAAAAAAAACCTTAGATGACACATGCAGGGATTGAAACCAAGATCTCTGGCATGACGCACTTACCATCGGTACTCCATTGTAGCCAAAGCAAAAATTGACTAAGGCTTTGTTTGTGTCATTGGTTTTCCGGTGAGATCTTAAGGATTAATATCTTTATTGTTTTCTCAGTGATTTCTTTAATTTAATTTTATTTTTATTTCGTGACCAAATACACTTTTTTCACATACAAAAGTGCATTGCCCTCTTTTTTAAACAAAAGGAAAACAAATTAAACAAACCCACGGACAATGAAATTATTTCCTTGTTCTAAAGATCCGTCTTCGTTGTAAGTCTATTGACATCGAAAGATTTTTCATTTTTTTAATTTTACGAGGAAAATTTGTATGCGAATAATTTTTCTTTTTTTAATTGGCAAAATGCCAAATGGTCAGTTTGCGTCGAATATTGTTTTCTTCTTATTAACAACAAATAAACAAAAATAAAGTTTTTGTCTGTGTAATAAATTATTTTGCAGATACAAATTTTACGAATTACCCACTAAGGGGATTTTCCGAAGAATATGATGTGAGCTAATTTTTCCTTTGTGCTGATTTTGTTTGGGTACAAAGGCTTCATATAAATAAAATCTTTTGAATGCGCATTTTAATTTGTAGACCAAAATACACACAATATACTTGCACTTAACTAGGCCAAAAAAATAATAATTATTTGTTTGTTTATAACTTATTTTGATTAATCAAGAAGGGCAAATTCAAACAATAATATCAAAGCAATGAACTTGTTCATAACTTGCATAAGATTTTTAATTTATTATCACTTATTTATCTTATCAAAGAATTGATTGAATGAGTTACATTAAACATTAAGCTTTCAGTACTTATATAGGAAGTTCAATGATTTTTTTTTTAATTTATTCACCTACATTATGGATCATTAATTCCAAATTTCAAGTTCGATAAAAGGCCTAAAAATTAAAAATTCATAAGTTAGAGGTGTATTGTAAACTGTAACATTTTATATACAAGAATGTAAATTTACTCTTGATATCGAGATTGTTTTATTTTGAATCGTTCAAGGCAAAGCTGTTTCATATGTTTAGTCAATAGAGCTTGACATAATAAATGCATACTAAATTTTTTAATAGAAATTCCCAAATCAGGGGGTTATTTCAACTTCAATTTTAATAACAGAACAAGGTACCTAGTGTACTCAGGTCATCTAGCTAATAACTTATTGTTTATAATAAAACAGAGACAATGTTTGATCTAGCTTTTTTTTTTACTGATAAAAATCGACAGGTTTTATTATCTTTGTCAATATAAATTATTTTATCACGGTCTTATCTTATTTTTGTATTCATCAATCAGAAGTTAGGTAAACAAATAATGGAGAAACGTAGTTTTATAAAAGCGCATTTTAATAAACCTACGCATGATTCATTCGTTAATCAACACCAGTTATAAAAATATTCATTCATAAAAAATTTAAGTTACTATCTTTTGTTTTTTAATACATAAATGAAACACCATTTGAGAAAGGCGTACAAAGAAGGCTGATTGTTGGCATTAAGTTCTTCATATTTTTCAGCTATTGATACTTTTTCACAATAAATACAATTTTAGTTCAATATTTTTGAAATAAATAAGTTTTTGGAAACGAAAATTTTTATTAACAAAGATTTTGCAAGAAAAATTGAATGACCGTGGTATTTCTCAAAGAGGTGATAACAATCATCAACTACTTCTTGGCTGATATCTTTTATTCAGTCTTAATGCAACAACTTTCTTTTTACACCAAAATAAAAATCCACTATTTTCTTTTAAAACGATACTTAGTTTTTACTTGCGAAAATTCCGAACTCGAGATTTTTATCAAACATGACATTACGATGGTAGAGAAGTCTAAAAAAGTGAGTTCTCCAATTCCGCCCGTTTGTCTGTCTATTTGTCTGTCTGTCCTCACCCCTACAGCGCAAACCACTGGGTCGATTGAGTTCAAACTTGGAAGTAAAGGTTTCAAACAGATTCGCGTTGGGCGTTGTTTTAATTTGTTTGCTAATACTTAAAATAACAGTAGACCCCATACAATTTTTTTTCGTCAAAAATCGAAAATTGGAATTTTCTCAAAAACGAACCAAAAGATTTCTATGAAATTTTCTGACTTTTTTTTTCAACTTTACTTTTTTTATTAAAAAAAATATTTTTGTATTGCTCCAGATTGATACCCCCGAAGGGTAAAATGGTTATTTTGTTTTTAAGTTTGCTCAAAAACTAACAAACCGATTTCAATAATTGTGTTTCTGCACAACCTTGTTTACTGTCTTAATTATATTGCATGATCAAAATTTGTGACATATTACTCTTCGAATTTAAAAGAACATATTATTAACTTCCCATAGGAAGTTATTGTAATGGGTCCGATTTGTCGAATTAAAAATTTTGACATTTCTCGACGTTTCAAGGTCCCTAGAGTTGAAATAAAAGATTTTTAGAAAGATGTCTGTGCGTGCGTGTGTACGTACGTTCGCGACGTTTTTTTCGTCGTCCATAGCTCAAGAACCAGAAGAGATATCGACTTCAAATAAATTTTGTTATACATATAATAAGACAGAAAGATGCAGAAAGGGCTCTCAAGAAAATTGCGTTTGTAGTTTTTTTACCATAGCAGTTTAAAAAAAAGGTGAAAATGTTGGTTTACCCTAAATATCTCATGAACCAATGACGCTAGAGACTTGAATTCAACTTTATATTATAGATTGTAACGTGATACAACACAAGTATATTTTTGGAAAAAAATCGAATTAACGGTTTATTTATAAATCAAAAAAACTGAAAAAAAAAATTGTCACCTCGAAAACTGTACGACTAAAATATGATATCATCTCCAAAACAATTTTGTGCAACGAAGAATAATAATGTTTTTGACATATGATAAAATTTTGAGAAAAATCTAATTGACAGTTTTTTTTTACAAAAAATAAAAACCTAAAGAAAAACAATACTAAAACTTGGTAAAAATTTAAAAAAATAAAAACCTAAAACAAACATTACTCAAAGTTGGTAAAAATTGAATTCCGACTCAAATATCTTTTCAAAAACTTGAGATTAAGGCTTCAAACTTATTTTATCTTATAAGAAATATTGTTTTCAACATTCTGAAAAATGTTGAGAAAAATCGAATTGACAGTTTTTTTACAAAAAATAAAAGCAGAAAAAAAATTAATAAAGGTTGGTAAAAATTGATTTTCGATTCAAATATCTTTTCAAAACTTTGAGATATTGACTTTAAACTACTTTTATCTTTCAAAAAATATTGTTGTCAACATTCAGTAAAATTTTGAAAAAAATCGAATTGACAGTTTTTGTTACAAAAAATTATAAACCGAAAAAAAAATTAACAAAACTTGGTAAACATTGAATTTCGACTCAAATATCTTTTCAAAAATTTGAAATAATGGCTTTTAACTACTTTTAACCTATAAAAAATATTGTTTTCAACAACAAGAAAAATTTTGAGAAAAATCGAATTGACAGTTTTTTTTACAAAAAATAAAAACTTACAAAAAATTGTATGAAAGGTGGTAAAAATTGATTTTCGACTCAAATATCTTTTCAAAACTTTGTGATATTGGCTTAAACTACTTTAATCTTTCAAAAAATATTGTTAACAACATTCAGTAAAATTTTGAAAAAATCGAATTGACAGCTTTTGTACAAAAAATTAAAAAACCTAAAAAAAATTTAACAAAAGTTGGTAAAAATTGATTTTCGACTCAAATATCTTTTCAAAACTTTGAGACATTGGCTTCAAACTAATTTTATCTTATAAGAAATATTGTTTTAAACATTCGATTAAATTTTGAGAAAAATCGAATTCACAGTTTTTTTTTACAAAAAATAAAAACCTAAAGAAAAACAATACTAAAACTTGGTAAAAATTTACTTTCGACTCAAATAGCTTTTCAAAAATTAAAAATATTGGCTTCAAACTTTTTATATTTCACAGAAAATATTGTTTTTGATATTCAGTAATTTTTTTATAAAAATCCAACAGTCCGGTTTTTTTATAAAAAAATAAAATCTACAAAAAAATAGTACCTACGCAAATTTGGTAAAAATTGATACATATAGACAAACTTTTAAGCAAGACAAATCGACAGACGGGATGGGATGTTATCAGTGTGGGCCGCATCCCAGCCTCTTGTTTTTTTAATTCGATACCTCAAAAATGGATCAATATTTTTCAACGAAATTTAAAAGTTAAACTTTGTATTAAAAAATTGTATTCATATAAAATGGATTCAAAAGAAACCTCTCTACGATTTTCAAAAAAAAAAAAAAACAATAAAGCAGAGATGAATTAAATGGCATTAACATTTTTTAAGACAAACTTATTTTATTGGTACATTTTAAAATATGAGTTCTATTTGTAAACAGATACAGGAGCAATTTCGTTAGACCCAGTCGTGACTTTATTTAATATAAAACCTCCAATTTTAAAACTCTTGATAATTTAAACATTTAATTAGTAACAAAGCTTTGACGATGAAAAATTGTGATTGACAATTTTCTAGTTTGAGGACGCATTTATTTAACTCTTTAATATATAAAGAATTTTGTTAACAAACTTCAAATCTGTAAGCACAGAAGTATAGATTTTAAATTGATGACCTTGAACGCTTGAATCTGAACATCATCTGTCAGTATATTCTAATTAGAGCCAATAGAGTTTTTTTAGCTTAACTAATCATTTGCGATGTTTTTTGACAGAAAATTTATCTGAATATTCGTTATGTTAAAAGTCCGTTTTCAACACCTTTTTATTTACTGTTAAAAAAAAAAATAAACTAATTCTGTAACAAAAAAAACATTTAATAAACTAATTCTGGAACTAAAAAATGTTTGCATCATGCAAAAACAAATCATCAATTTCATGCTGTAAAGGATAAATAATTAACTTAGGTGGCGTAACAGTCCGTAGAGAACCAGGGCCTAGTGACTTAAAACTCTCAACCATTCCTGTGTGCAAGTAATGTTGTCAGAGATATAGGGGACCTACAGTTTATATGCCGAATCCGAACGGCTAATTTGAGAAAGCACTTTTCATGACAAGAATTACTCTTGGAGAATTTGTCAATTCCTCGCAAGAGGCAGTACCCGCGAAAAAAGTTAGGTGGCACAGGTAGGGATCGAACCCAAGACCTCTGGCATGACAGTCCAACGCACTAACCATAACGATAAATAACTGCTAACGCCAAAAAGAAAACTATTGGTGTATGAAAACAAAATTATTAAAAAATCTCAGTAAGACTTTGATATTTCTAATTGTTCTCTGATGTCAAATTATATAGTAACATAAATACGTATTCAACAAAAATGAAAGATACAAAAATTCATAAATTAGTTTTCCGTATAAAAATACGTTATTTTCTTCAGTGAATTTCATAAAGTTATACAAAATCTCAACTGATTAAATTCCGATGGCAATTATAAAGCACAAATTCATTAAAATATTCTTGTTTTCCTAAAACCGCACGAAAAGTCATACATTATTTAAAAATGAAACATAACTCTATGAAAGGCTTTCATTTAGCTCAATTTCTTCCGATATTTTTATTTGACTTATGTATCTTTTTGCTTGAGTGAGAAAGTATTGAAAAATGCCGAAAATACATTTAAACATATAGCTTTAAATTAGTTGAATCTGCAATTTATTATCATTTCAATTTCTTTCCTTCTTTATTAAATTTGATTGAATAACACACATACAATTTATGTATGGCACGCATTTATTAAATACATAATTAATAAATCAAATAATATTTTCCTCATTTGAAATATTTAGTTAAGTAAATAAATTTTATAATAATTAATTTATCAATTGTAAAAATTAATTATTATTTTATTTCCTTATGAAATTGCTATTAATTCAATTATGTTATATTTTCTACGCAATAATAATTGTTTGTTTATGTTTTTAATTTTTTAATTAAATAGTCGTAAGTTATGACTTATGACTTATAATTATTGCAAAAACAAACATACAAAGATTGCCCCAAAGTGGATAGTTTATTTTTTCACACGATTACACGAAACTGCCTATCCAACTGGAATGAAAGATTTTCTTATTTTTTTTTTAAATTATATTCCACACTTTGTATTTTCCGCGCGAGCGTTAAGCTGTCATTCAAGCTTATAATAAATTTTCATTTTTAAGATGTTGTAAGCTTTTAGCTAAATTAAAAGTGTTTGCTTGTGTGATAACGATGTTTGTAACCTTTCATACGTTGTTGTTCCTATTTGGCTGCATACCTATCTACATTATGAATGGGCTATGTCACATTTGATTAGTTTGAATAATGTAACTTCCTTGACGTTTTAAGTTAAGGCTGGTTGCACCAATGCGAATAACAAGCTTATGTATAGTCTGGATTACGAATGAAAGCTTAAATGAATGTTTTAATATTGTCAATCAAAAATAGTAAAATAAAATGCACTTCTGGGTCGCATTTTTTTGCTCTTATAATGATTTTTCCAACAAAAAGTTTTATGTTGAAATACAAAAATGTCATCAATGATAACAATATCAGCCAGTTGCAGTACCATATCCTTTTCAAGAAGTTTTCTATGAGCATGTTTTCCTACCTACTACCAGTTAACAAGTTACAAAATTTAAAAAACAAACGTCGACTTTAATATCAAGATATGTGTATAGAAATGATATTAACTCCAAACACAATATTAAAATAATATTATTAATATTGAAAATTTCTGTACAAAAAGTAATTAACAAAAAAATGTTTTTGATTCGTTGATTTTGAATTTTATTATTATTATTTTTGTTCAAAAAAAAAAAAAAACATTAATTTTTTTCAAATTCTCCAAAACGCTAATTTCCAAATTTAGTTTTTATCCATAAGAAAAAGTCAATTTTTGTTTCAAAAATTCAATAATATTGAGCTGTAATGAAGTAACTGTATTAAAAAGGTAAAATAGGCATAATGGTTTTATTAAATTGCACTTTTAATGGAACATATTAAAACAATTTAGCTTTGCTATACAAGAATTAGAAGTTGCAATTTTTTTCCCATTTTATTGTTTTGTAATGGCAAATAAATAACTATTAAGGTTTTGATTTTGATTTTTTGTACGTACTCAAAAGTTCAAAAAATTAATGGTTTTACTTATCTACTTAATTTATATAATTGCTTACAGGTAACCACTATTCATAAAATGTGTCTTAGAATGGTAACACTGTTGTTAAAATCAAAATCATAAAATCTGTTTCCTGAGAAAATTCAAAATTAAAATTTTAAATAGTACCTAGCGTATTGTATGCTTCTTGGGAAAACCGTTTAAAATATTTTGATTCAAAAAAGCACAGTTTCGTTAAAAAAAAAACAAACGCTTAACTCAAGCTTATATAGTGACTGTTTTAATCGATAAATACGAAATTGTGTGTTTTAAAATCATCTACTAACTTCAGCAGCCTTTTTTTAAATCGTAGTACCGAATAATATCAGAAATAAATCAGTTCATTAAGTCCACTTTTTGGTCTTATAACTTTTTACTTTTTTTTAACATAACAAAACACTAAATTTAAGCTCACCTAATTTACTATTTTCCTTTGCATCTTCACAACGTCCAACAACTTTTATGACACCCCTGCCGGCGATTGGTGAAAATGTTACGATTCCTCCAATCCTGGCAATATGGGGTGGAATTCCTGTGGGATCGTCTCCATCATTTCCATTGTTACCGTTGTTATTATTGGCAGTATTGGTAATATCGTTACCGAAAGATGATCGTGATGGTGGACGCATTTTACGACTTTTTTTTCTTATAAATTTTCCTTTAAATCACAAAAATATTTATCTTAAGATTTTGTTTTGTATCTTTTGAGTTTAAATATTTTTCTTGTATTAAATTGTTTTTTTTTTTGTTTAATTTTAATTTTTAAATTGTTAACAACGATCGCGCAATTTAACTCACTAAAAGTTAACTTTTCTCGCTTTAACGTTTTTTTTTTTAATTGGTTGCTTAATAACAATTTGAACGTGCACTTAGTCCGTGTTTTGCTTTTCAAATGGTGCCAAAGCTTTTGCGTCAGTTGTTTTTATATCGCGGAAGAAGAAAGAACGCGATCAATGATCGCGCAAATCATTTCTTTTTTGTTTTGTTTTTATTTTTGTTGGTCGTTTGTTTTGGATTTTTCTTATTACGATTTGTTTTGGTTTTTTTGTTTATTGGTTTTATTTGCATTTTTGTTTTTGGAATGAAAAGCTCACAAACTTTGTTTTGTTTTTGGTGTTAATGTTGATGATGAGCTGAAAATTGGAAAGGAGATGTTTTTCTTTGATGCGTAGCCGTAGCGTATTTCGTAGTTAAGTTGATGGTCTTTCTAGGAAAACAAAGAAGTCAAAAAAAGAAGTGAGAGCTTTTGATTCGACATTTTACATTATAAATGATAGTATATTTATAATTAGATAGAAGATGTAAGATGTAAAAGAAAATCTGACCTTGAACTGATGGGACGCCAATGCGACAGAAGTTGCAATTTTAATTTTTTTGTGAAATTATTATTTTTGTAGACGTATTCTATATACCAACCAAGAATAGTATTGTGTTGATATTTTGCTTTTTTTTGTTAGTAAATCATTGGATAAATGTCTGTTTGTTTGTGATTTGAAAAATATGAAAAATCATTGCGCAGCGAATTTTTAGCTGTTTTGATTTTTGTTACGAGTTTTATAAATTTACGCATCTATTCAGCTTCCACTAGAATAGTTGGGCCTAGATAAAAACCAATAACTTGAAAAAGCCTTAAAAACAGAAAGAGATTTGGACTTCAAAATTATTTAATTTTGTACAAAATATTATTGTCAAAATTAGGAAAGATTTTCATGAAAATCCAGAAAATGGATTTAAGTAAAAATGTTGATTACAAATCAACCTTCAAATTATGATTAAATAATCTCAAAAACGAATGTTGTTATAATTTATCATTTTATATATATTTTATTTAGCATTGTTGTGTGGTAAGGGATTCACATTATGTAGGTTAATATGTCGAAATTGTAGAAATGAATACATTCACAAAAGATTCATACGTTAATATAATATACATTTTATTTGTATTATGTTTGCTAGAGATGTTCTAAAGAAAGACATTGTTTGTCATGATCTTCTTTCTATATATTTAATATAAATGTTCTTATAAGATCTATTAGATCCAGAGACATTTCTTATGTGTTTTTATAATTAATGTTAATGTGATAGGTTTAGGTGCAAAATATTGCATCACAAAATCTGGTTTCATAAAATCCCAAATCACAAAATCCTAAATCACAGAATCCTTAACCAAAAAATCTCACCGTTTCAATTCATAATCAAGAACACTATATAGATTTTCTATGTTGTTTATTCATAAGCTCAAAGTTAATTCTATGGTTATTTTATACAACTTAGAGAATAGAGCTAGGACATTAATATAGATCTGAGAGCACTGGATGGGCTCTGCTTAGATATTTTGTTTATTTTGATTCAAGTATATTTTTAAATATGCTGACTGCAACTAACATTTGAAGTTTAATTTTTTAATGATGATGTATAGATTTTCTTTTAAACAGAAATGCTAACACCAATTAATGAGAATCAACGAGAACGAAGTTTTTGTATCGGGATAAGTGTGATTAGTTTAAGGTAATGTCGTTTTTTTGGTGGAATTAAAACACATTTTTTTCCAAACAATTAGTATTTTGGCCAATATTTGTGGTTAAACAAAGTTTATGAACAAATCAATGTTTTGCTGGGATAACAGACAATAAAATTAAAAGTACGGTGCCTGGCAAGCTCCGCAGCACGCAGTGATCTTAACTCTCTTTTTTTCCAGGCAGTTGCCAATGTAAACAGATTATTTTTAATAAAAAATATAGTACGGGCCCGTTCCGAGGACCGCAGGGACTTATACTCTCTTTTTCGGGTAAACTAGTCGCCAGGTAGGCGAAAATGCAAACAGTTTTTTCTGTATCGAAGAATAAAACGATTTTATTAACATACATATTTGAGTTCAAGCAAAATCTCATTACAATATGTTTTAGTTCTTAAAAGAACTTTTTACAATGAAAGAACAAAAATTGAAAACAAGATTTTAATTTTGTTCTTATATCTAAACAAGTTTTCAAAGAATCTTCAAATCCAAAAAATAAAAAAATTGTGATCCAATTCAATGCTATTGCACTTTGTCACGAGTGGACATGGACATCACAGCTTGACGTAAATAAATACGTCCCATCCCATGGCACACGAATTGATTTGAAAATAGTTACATACCCACAATGAAAACAAATGTTAACTTTTTTTTTCAAAAGCACTGAGTATCTTTGTTCTTCATTGTTCTTATTTTGATGACTATAAACAAATGTTTTCGAAAATAGAAAAAAAAAAAGTTTAAAAAAACTGATGTTGGCAATTTTTTTTTTGTATCACACTTTTAATCACACGCATCATTACGCAACTCAAAAGTGATCATGTGATGCTGAAATTAGAATCTCTCTTTATAAATCCAAAACATATACCTATACCTAGTCTTCAATAAAAAATCTAAAGAAAAACTCCTCGAGTACCTAAAATTCTGCAATTATCACACAATTACCTACTGCATTTGTTCGATCAATCGAAAATGTCATGCTTTCTTAAATATTTGTACACATTCTGCACACTGTATACGTGTGCAGAATGATTCTATTTTAAATTTATTAATAAGTAGAAGAACAAAAATAAAAATTAGTTTAATTTAAAAACTACAGATTGCAAAATTTTACCTAGAGTATATATGTGAGGACATCAGCCTTTGACATAAAAAAGGGACAACAACAAATTATGTTGGATAAATGCCAAAATTCGCGCGCGCACAGTTATAGGTGGGTACCTATAATATAAGAAGTAATCGTAAGTGGTGTATTTTTAAATTGGGCATCAATCCCATTCAATCGGCCAAAATTTGTGTTTTTGTACATTTTGTTTTTGTTTCAAAAATGCGTTTTCTTTTTTGCATGTTTTTCCTTTTTATTTTGAAAAATAGAGACGTTGTTTTTAATTCAAATAAAATTCTAAATTTTGCGAAAATATGTACACGTATATTTATTAGTTCGCAGAAAAACTATACCACGGTTGACATTTACATTGCTATAATGATTCATATTTTCATTGGATTTGAAAATCATTGCATAAAGTTCTTACGGGATACGTTTTTTCGTCATTTAACCTCAAGTATCTGACATACCAGTAATACTATAAATTTACTTTGACATACAATTGTTATGAAATTGTTTTTTTTTAATTTTGTTTAAGGCTAAAAATAACTATAGTACGCATACAATTTTTTTGATCAGAAATCGAAAATTCAAATTTTCTCAAAAACGAATCGACAGATTTTTATAAAATTTTTTCTAAAATTGTTTTCTTAACTTTGTTTCTTTCAATAAAAAAAAACAAAAAATGTTTTTGTGTTGCTAATGAAGGTTACTTCCAAAAAACGTTTTAAATTTTCTCAAGAACTAATAAACCCATTTCAATTTGTCTGCTCAAACTCTTTTAGTATTTTAATAATATTTAATGATCATAAATGTCAAATTTTTACTTTTTAGATTTTTAAATAAATATTTTTTTTTTAAATTCGGTATCTCAAAAACAGGTCAATATGTTTAAAGTAAAATAAAATTTAAAAAGCATTTTAATATAGCTTTAAAAAAGTGCATACTGAAAATATTTTTAAACTAAAATCGAAGAGTCTTACACATGAAAAAGTAATTTAAAAAAAAAACACTAACGATTTTTGAAAAAAATACATTAACATTTTTTGTTTTGAAGACATACTTATTTTATTGCATATTTTTAACTACTTTTTTTTAATTTTTGAATATAAGTTTTCTTTGTAAATAGAGTCTTTGGATACAGAAGCAAGTTCGTGCGATCCAGTCGTACTTTATTAACTTCCCATAGGAAGTAATTGTAATCTGTCCGATTTGACGATCAAACTGAAAATTTTGACATTTCTCGACGTTTCAAGGTCCCTAGAGTCGAAATAAAAGATATTTAGAGAGATGTATGTGCGTGCGTGTGTACGTACGTTCGTACGTCCGTACGTTCGCGAAATTTTGTTCGTCGGACATAGCTCAAAGACCAGTAGTTCAAATACATTTTGTTATACAGATAATAAGGCAGAAAAATGCAGAAAGGACTCTCAACAAAATTGATTGGGTGGTTTTTTTTACCATAGCAATTTAAGAAAAAGGTGAAAATGTTGGTTAACATAAAATGTCTTACTAGCCAATATAGCTAGAGACTTGAATTGAATTTAAAATTATGTATTGTAACGGGATACCAAAGAAGTACTGAAAAACATAATATTTGTCACCTCGAATATCTTATGAACAAAAAAAGATTTTATCTCTAAAATAATTTTGTGCAACGAAAAATAACGTTTTCGACATCTGGTGAAATTTTGAGAAAAATCAAAATGAAAATTTTTTTTATAAAAAATAAAAACCTAAAAAAAAACATTACTAAAAGTTAATAAAAATTGATTTTCGACTCAAATATCTTTTCAATAAATTTGAGATTATGGCTTTCAACTAATTTTGTCTTATAAAAAAAATTGTTCTCAACATTCGGTAAAATTTTGAGAGAAATCGAATTGACAGTTTTCTTACAAAAAATAAAAACCTAAAAAGAACAATACTAAAACTTGTCAAAAATTTAATTTAGACTCAAATATCTTTTCAAAAATAAAAATATTGGCTTCAAACTAATTTTATCTCACAGAAAATATTGTTTTCGACATTCCGTATTTTTTTTATAAAAATCCAACTGTCAGTTTTTTTTATAAAGAATTAAAATCTACAAAAAATAGTAGGCACAATTTTTAAAAATTGGTTTTTGGTTCTTGATATCTCGTGAGTAATAGAAGATATCAATTTATCCAATTTGTATTTGTTTATAATATAAGCAATACAAACTTTTGAGAAATGCTACTAAAATTGGTAAAAATTGATTTCGACTAAAAATCTCGTTAACAAAAATAGATTTTGAAATCAAACTATTTCATCATATGCAAAATTTTGTTGGTAAGTTTTAATTTTTTTAGAATAATTCAACTGACAACTTTTTTAACAAAACACGAGAAAATACAAACCTCTTAAGCAAGACTAATTGACAGACGGGATGGGAAGTTATCAGTGTGGGTCGCATACCAGCCTCTTTTTTTTTTCTTGTTTTTAGGTTTAAAGTCCTTATAATTAAATAGCCTTCCCGTCAATATGTAATGAAAGTCCATTTCATTGGTTTTCGTCAATTTTTTTGTTTACTACTTACTAAAAATATTAGGCAACAAAGTCCTATCTCGAGCAACTAGGGGCTCCGAAGTCACTAATGGTGAAGAATGGTGGTACCCATGAGTATTAAATTCATCTTATAATATTTTAAACAAAAATTATAGAATAGTATGATAAGTCCGAAGTAAATTTTGAATAGAAGGGATTCAGAGGTAAGTGAAAAAAAAAGTACAGAGTGTTGTATACTTTGTGCCTTCGATATCCAAAACGGGTAAGCGTATCAAAAAATGATTCAGACAAGCATTTTAGCGAATTGTATGCTACCTATAGAAACGGAGATAATCACGAAAAAGTTGTTTTGGCGGCTTTTGGCTTTCTATAACTTACATACGACGTGGAAACAAAACATTTACTTTTCGAATATTTTGAGATACAACAAAGGCTTAAGATCTCAAAATAGAAGAGAATTAACTTTTTTAGCCCAATTATGTTAGTATCTTATCTTCATTCAAAAATAATTGTCCTATTCCCTATCCTTTGTTTTTATTTTTTGTTATAGATTGAAAAATCTTTATGTTAGAAAAGTAGGAAACAAAAATATTCGGCATTCGCTCTTTCATGTTTTACATTTAATTTTTCTTTACCTGTTAAAACTTTGTTATTGTATATTTTGTCATTGATAATTTTTCCACGAAAACAAGGCTAGATTTTGGTAAACATTGAACTCGTGTCTTTCTTTTATTGCATCTTTAACCTACTTTGTTTATTTCCTTCTGGATGGGGAAAAGTAATAATTTATTTCATTTGTAGAAATCATCATAATGACTGTTTTCCTGTTTATTTTTTTTTTCATCGAATAAAAGCTTTTCAGCT
Source organism: Eupeodes luniger (assembly GCA_951509635.1). Taxonomy (NCBI): domain Eukaryota; kingdom Metazoa; phylum Arthropoda; class Insecta; order Diptera; family Syrphidae; genus Eupeodes; species Eupeodes luniger. The sequence goes on from OX608074.1 coordinate 104,697,426, forward strand.
TCGTCTTTGGAAAAGTGCCAAAAAACGGTTGGATAGAAGATTGTCAATATAAACATAGGTAAATATGTTATACGTATGTTTGTATATTACCAAAAATAAGTATGGAATACGAAATTTACATCAAAGATTCTTTTGTGTATAGTAAATTATTTCGACCATACTCGTATATAAGAAAATCCATAGCACATTGAGTAGTTTTATTTTCTACTTGTAAACTGTACAATTTATTTAAAAAATAAACAAATTAATTTATTTTTTTGATTTAAAAAAAATATGCTGTACGTAATGAGTGAAAAACATTGAGACGCCAAACTGTCTGTACGCACTTAACAAATATTTTTAATATATTTTCCGTTATTTTAGAAATTTTTAAAATTCGAAGATTTACAGTGGAATATTTCCATTGGAAAAATGGTCTCATTGATATATTTTAATCGTTAAAGTCAAAAGTTGTTCCAATTCATTTTTGGTCTTCGGTAAGAATATATAGGAAGTTTAAGTAATCGAATTTAAAAAACTTCAGGAAATCCGATTTGTCGAATTGAAAGTTTTGACATTTATCGAAGTTTCGTGTCTTAAAAGTTTTTAAAAGAACGTTGTTTTTAATTGTTTAAGAAGACATTTGGTGTGTTGAAAATTAGTCCCTCAAATAAAAAGTTGAGAGTAGAGGAGTTGAATTCCTCTTGTCAAATTCAAATCACAATCGAAATGCAGAACTTGTAAGTTCACTTCGTTTTAAGTTCGAAAAAAATGACATCGAAATCGATAAAAGGGAATTTCAAATTCAATTTCATTTCGAGTGAAAGTGAAATGTAGAACCTAGCTGATAAACAAAACTAATAAAAATGCAGCTATACCTCAAAAATGTCTGCAGGAAGCAGTTAAACTTTGTAGGTCCCTCAATTTCGTATACAAGATACTGACTCTACGAAACTAAATGTAGCCAGTATTCTTTTGTCATGAAATAATGCATACATTTGTAGCCTACACTTTGTTGCGGCCGCTGATTGGAGAGCGTTTTGAACCCTGAAAAGAAACAAAAATTAGGAAAACTGAATGATTATAAAAAATAAATGAATAAATAAAACCACTCACTATAATCATGTCTGCGTAAGAAATCACCATGAAATGTCAAACGAGTTTGAATTTGAATTGCAACCAAACCTAAACAATATCAGAGATCAGAGATCAGTAGAGAGATTTGAAAACTGATAGTGCTTCCAATTTTGCGAATATGTTAGTGAAGTGTGGGAAAACACTAATACTCTCTAAGTGTTCGTCCATTTAACTGCACATCGGAAATAGGGCATTATTCCTTTTTATTTTTTTTTTTGGTTTTGATATACCTAACCGCAAGTAAATCGAAGGCTAGGCCTGAAGCAAATATAAGGTAATACTGCTCACCTTTCACATTCGAACTCCCCTCATATGTATTTGGTATCTGGTGGTTATACTGGAGTCGTCTGAGTGTAATCGGGGGAAAAAGAAAAGAGTTCCTAACTCCACCTAGTTGTCGGTTAGTAAAGTTAATCTTTTGAAGGGGGAGAAGAGCTTAGCCCAGTTTTCGTCTGAGGAAAAGGACAATAAGTGTTTGGTGTACCATTACACCTACAATAAAAACAGAAATCCTTACAATAACAATAACGGGGGATACGGATCGTACGACCCGAACAATGTGGGAAAGAGAATAACGGCAGAGAAGTGGGCTGTTCCCCATTTTCACAGCTGTCACAGGAAAACGAAAAGATCCGTTCGTCATTTAAATCGAGAGCTGCAGAACGTCGGTCGATTGTTTTTAGCACCGGCAAGTGAGATAAAACTGTTTAAAGAAAATTAAAGAACCAAAGCTGAAAGAAAAAAAAACAGAATATAAAAGTGACTGCTGCTACAATAAACCTGAGAATAAACAAAATAAACGAAATAAAAAACTTGGGTGAGTTTCGCAGGGAAACGAATTTAATAAATATCGTATTGAAAGTGAAATTAATTTAATTAGGCGGTCTTTTGGAATTCTGGCGGTTCCAGGTTGCCAGTGAAGGTCTGGCCGCCGCATAACCTTTTTGGCATTTCTTCTGCTTACTGGACGCAGACTTGCGATAACCAATTGTCCTCAAAGGATCGAGCTAAACCACTTGGACTATTGTTTGCTGTTTGGACGTGGACTCCTATACAAAGTCAGGTTTTTGGGAGCAAGATCGAGTCAGAGAGAGTATCACCGTTTTGGTCAGATAACTGGAAGTGTGGGTTGAAGTCTCCATCGATTGCACCAAGAAAGGGAAGTCCATGTTAACACAGTGAGTCCTGAAAAAGAAGAAAAAAAAGAAATCAAAATTATTACAAAAAGGGTTTAAGTATTATGTATATGGCCAAAGTGCTAAAAATAAGAAAGAATAAGGGTTTTTGTCCTTCCCGGAAGGGATTTCTATATCAAAAATTTGTTTGTGTTACGTCTTTATATTTGGAATTGTTCAACATTCCTTTACATCACGGTTGCTAATATATGTATATTGTTAGGTGGCGTTGAAGTTTTGTGTTGTAAATCATATCTTTCCAAAAAAAAAAACAACATTTTTTTACATTTCCTTTTTTTCTTAATTTAAATTATAAAATTGCCACCAAGAATTTTATTCAGACGTATAGCTCCAACGAGCTCGGTAGGGGTAGGAAGTTTACGAAACCGAAACCACAATCAGTATTAGTCAAAGGTGCCCGCAATAGGGTCCTAGTTTAATTATGAACGGTTACTTGTAAGACATTTTTTTTTGTAGAATTTATTAAACCTAATTGGAAACTTTCTTAAATACATAAATTTTGGCTTACACAATCGTTTAATCTTTTGACAACATTTTCGAAGACATTTCTTAACATTTCCGGCGTAATCTCAGAAATTTCTTGTCGAATGCGCGCTTTTAAATCCTCCAAATCACGTACACGAGTCGTGTAGACACGCCCTTTCAAATATCCCCAGAGGAAAAAATCGGGGACCGTCATATCGGGAGAACGAGGCGGCCAAGCGAAATCTATCGATCGAGAGAGTAAACGACTTTTTTCAACAGAGCGAGCGTTTCGCAGGCAGTATGGCACGTGTCGCACCATCCTGTTGGAATATTGTTCGACTCAAACGACGTCTACGGCGAAGTTCTGGGAGGAGGAAGTTGCTTAACATGTTTCTGTACCGCTCTCCGTTTACCGTTCTATCAAAAAAGTAGGGACCGACAATGCCCCACTCCGCTACCGCGCACCAAACCGTCACACGCTGGCTGTGTAACGGCTTTTCGTGTATCCAGACTGGGTTATTTTCGGCCCAATACCTGAAGTTTTGCTTGTTTACGGCGCCGGAGAGCTCGAAATGAGCTTCATCGCTCATTAAAAGATTACCCAAAATGATCTCACCATCTGCCAATTCTCGAAGCATTGTCTGAGCGAAGAGTAAACGTTGTCTGTAGTCGGTATCTTTCAATTCTTGGGTTATCATGAGCTTGTACGGGTGAAAATTCAAATCTTTGACCAACATTTTACGCACTGATTCCCTTTTTAGGCCCAAAAAAGACGCGTGTCGTCGCGCTGAACGCCGCGGACTAACCTGAATCGCTTCACGGACTCTCTCAATGTTTTCAGCCGTACGGACCGTTCTCGGCGGGCCCGGACGCTTCTTATCGGTTGCCTTGGCGGATTCACGAATATTTTGAACCCATCTGTTGACAGTTTTCCATGAAGGCACGCGTTTATGACGGGGAACTTTGAACTGACGCCGGAATGCACGTCGTACTTTTACATACGAATTTTCGCGAAAATATAACTCGTCGCAAAATGCTCGTTCTTTATCGGTATAACTATCCATGACGACTGATAACAAATGAAAACAAATTTGTCTGACCTGTACTTCAACTGGATCGCGCATTCGACACCATAGCAGTGTTACCACCGGAGCGAGACAAAAAAGAAATATGGGCATCTTTGTGTGGTCACCCGTTATATGTTATCCAGTAATAAAAAAAACTTCAATGAGCGCCGTGAACTACGAAATGTTGGTGTTTAATTTGTTTTTCGATTCTTTTTGAAACAAAGTATGACCTTCTCAGGTAACAATTTTCAGGGGTGTGGAGAGTGGCGTAAGTAAGTGAAGATGGTATGAACTGGAGGGGTAATATACTCCTTTGGGGGAATCCGAACAAAGGCCGATGGATTCCTAGGTAGGGAGGGTAAAGGCCGCACCGCAATAAGATCCGCGGAGCCTTGAGAGTGGTGAGTGTCCGTCCGGTTTGTTGTTTCTTCTCTTACATTAGGCCTGATGTTTGTGTTGTTGCTATGGTAAGGTTGAGTTTCAGGGGCAAGATCCCCCCCCCATTCCGACGAGCTAAATGCCTTGCGTCGCGAGCAGGCCGCGTTCCCCGGAACTCAACACTGCGTCCTCTTCCCTATCCAAAATTCCTAACCTATCCTTATTCCTACCCTATCTAGTGATTGCCCATTGCACCCATCCCCTTTGCCATGCAACAAATTTTTAATTAAAAAAATAAATACTTGCGTCCATTTAAATTAAAATGTAATTTATTTAAAACAAGATCTTTTTTTTTGTATTTTATATTAATCTCAGGTTGAAACCAAACTTATTATAATAATATGTATGTATGCTTTTTTAAATAATTAGTTACCCGAGATAAAAATATAATTTAATATAATAATAATTATAATTAACTACATAATATTATGTAAATACTATAGCAGATTTCGTTCCTTTTTTTCACTTAAAACCTAAATCCATCGTTTTCATCAGTGTTCATAAAAATAATTGATATAAATTCTGTAAAGGCAAACAATTTTTTGTAACTATATTTTTTTTGTTTTTTTATCATGAATCATACAATATAATAAAATTTTACTAAATATTACTATTACATACCACATTTTACATTCATTTTGTTTTATTTTTGTTTGTATAGTATATTCGACAATATTACTCTTATTAATCTAACATTAATAAATGTGTGAGTTTTAGACAATAATTTTATTTGTTTTTATTTCCTTGTGAAAGTTTTTGGTGAGTAAAAATTCATAAATATTATAATATAGTATATTGAGTTTAATAAATATTATTTATTCTATATAGCGGAGTGACTGTTTTCCGTTTAAATTTGCTTTAGCTTAACCTACATTTATGGGCTGGGTTATTTAACTCATTGGAATGCTACACCTTGGGCATGCTGAAGACCAGTACATAAATAGAGCATTATGACACTTAGGGCTTGAACTCGTTCTTCAGATCTTCCCAAATCGAATGCTTTTCTTGCTAGTGCTTCTTTACTATTTGGTGATATTGATGCATCAGTTTCGTGGACTTTTTCATTACTATGTGTTCGATTGTGAGTATCATGTGAAGCTGATTTAATAATTGAACTTTCATTCGGATTGATTTCTAATAATTTGGAGTGATTTGAAGTCTCACTATCTAAAGCCAATCTAAGCTTTGTAAGCTGTAAACAAAATTCAAGAACAAAAGAATTTGTTACTTAACGAAATGATTTAAAAGTTTTATGAACTTACCAATTCATTGATTTTGGCCATCCTTTCTACAGAGCTTAGATCACCGAAAAGCTCCTTACTAGCATCCTTTGCTAGTGTCATAACATCTTCATCACGCCCTATATTGATGATAGGCTCAGTGATACTGTTTATTTGATCAATTGAAAGTTTGTCAAGGTCATTAGGAATGGACTCGAGTATTTGTGTGACAATTATAAATGGACTGACTCCTTGACACACCAATGACTGTTTTCTGCTTTTAAGAAAAAAAGGCAAAGGTAAAATATTGTATTTTATTCATGAATTGTTAATTTTTAATTAATTTTTTTTAAATAAATTAAATTAGGTGGCTTTACAATCCGTAGAGAACCAAGCCCTAGTAACAAACAACCTTCAACCATTCCTGTGTGCGAGTAATGTCAGGGATGGAATAATTCGAGAAAGCACTTTTTATGAAAAGAATTACTTTTGGAGGATTTGTCAATTCCTCGCTAGTGATAGTATCCGTGAAAAAACTTTAAGGTGGCAGGGATTGAACCCAAGACCTATTGCATGACAATCCTATGTACTAACCATCACGACACGGGCACTTTAAGTTTGACTTTAAAGGAATTTTTAAATTCTTCCCAAACAGTCGCCCATCTTACTTCTTCCAATAAGAGGTTTACTACTTGGGCAGCTGTAACCTTATAAGTTGTTATTTTTTGACATTTTACAAGCTAAAACTACGCGATTACTAAGAACTATTCAACAACGCATTGAATTTCACTACAAGAATGGTGAAAAGTCACAGTTCATAGTTTTGATAGAGCAGTTTGCTGACCGTATTATTTCTAGGAGAAGTCATCACAAATAGCTAGTGAGTTCTTGTGATTTAGCAACTTTTAAAAGATTAGGTTTATGCGAAGGCCCCAAAACCGTTTCGCAAATGTGCGAATTGTTCATGAAAATTAATTGTACTTTTTGTTAAATACCAAAATAGAACCTCTTATTGGATAACCCTATACAAAATATCGGTATTATATATAAATATGTACCTTGGACTATGTTGTGGACTTGGTGGGAGGCTTTTACTATTCTGATTCAATGACGACGATATCCCTGGAATAACCAAATTATTTGCCGAATTTACACGTTTCAATCCTTGTGCAATGAGACCTGTCAAACTTTGACGATGAACTGGTTCTGTGGCTGGTGTTGTTGTTGTTTTTGTGTCTGCTGATGATGTTGATAATCTTTGATCTTCATCAAATGGCTCATCGATGCTTATTTGTCCTGAAGATGACGGTGCTTCAGTAACTGTAAATTCAGGTTGCTGCTGATGAACTATTGTAGTTGTTGTTGGTGTTGTTATATTATTTAAAACTCCCGAACAATCAACTGGACCACAAACTGTCGAATTTTGACATTTTGTAATACATTTCTTATGGCAAGTCATTGAACAATCACGACATTGGACGGCATCTTTAAGCCAAATTTTCTTTCCGCAAAAATCGCACTGTGTCGCTCGATGGAAATGCGTGCGGACAAAATTGTGCGTTTTAGGTGATGTTGCAGCAGCTGCAGTAGTAGTAGCAGCAGCTGTGGCTTCAGACTTTTCAATTTCTTCCGATTTTTCTGAGGAACTTCTATTAATAAATCAAAAAATAAAAATCATTATTGCTCTTAAAGTTTATATGTATAAACAATAATTTTTGAACATACTTGGCCTTTAAAGGTTTCTTCACAATCTCACCCTGAATAGGGTTTCCGTCCCATGAAAATGCCATGAGAATGTCACCGAAACATAAATTAGGATTAAATCCTGACATAGACGAAAGCTCATGAGCTTTTCTGAAAAAGAAACAAAAACAGATGAAATACTGAAATTTAGAGCGAATTTACTTACAGGTCCTGCTGAACTGGAGGAATGAGATGAAATGTCTTCATCATCTCAATCAAGCTTGTCTCCATGCACTCGCCGATAATACTTTTGACTGGAATGTTTAAAAATCCCAAGAGAACGCTATCCCCAGTGCACTTGCCATAAACACACAAGTTTAAAAATTTGCAATTTGCAGTCAACTTGAAGCGACAGATATCGTCCATGTGGATGAGCTTGTCCGTGGAACAGTCTATAGTTGAGTGTTGTTGATAATGCTCAACATCCATAGCCTCCGTTCGAACTGGTGGTGGAGGGGAGGCTATAAGCGGGGGAGCAGAACTGCTGATTGAATCCTCCCGAGCCCTAATTTTGCCGCTACTCTTAGCATCGTCTATACAAACAACCGAAGTGTCACTGCTCTCCCTAGTTAGTGTCTTTTTGATAGCCTTTGCAATGAGCTTTGTCTTTTTGGGTGAGTTAGTTGGTGTGCTGGAAATGCTCGATTCACTAGATGAATTACTGCGCACCTGACGTGGTAGTGGATTCCCAGGAGAAGGAGGAATCTGTGGTGATGGTGCTAGCATTTCAGCATGGGGTATAATTTTGGGTGTAGAGGGGGGTTTCGGCTCTCCAAGATCTTCGTACACATCTAAGTCTTCCAAAATAGCATCGTTGCGGATGATTCCGGGTATCAAACGCTCAATTCGTAGGAAAAACACCGATTTGCTGAGACTTTTGACAATTTTCGCAACTTGTTGTATAGAGTTGACCCTTGTTCCTTCGATAGATATCAAGGTATCACCCGACCGCAGCTGAGACTTGATTGCTGGAGTGTTCGGAAGGACTGCTTCTATTTCAACATTGTGTTCACCCTGTTTGAATAGAATACCAATTTGTTGATTCTTCGCCTTGTGTATCTCAACGTCTATGGAGACAATAACATTTCGGTCGTCTTTTTGCTTTGCTTCCACCCAAGCTAACGAGGCCATTGTCAAGGTGCAATAAACATCGGTTATACTTGCATTTGGAATCAACAATCGGGAAAGTTCAGAGATTTTAACTTCCAACAAACCGTTGGGCTGGATGTCAGCATCGACTTCTTCTTCGGTTTCTTGGAAGAAAGGCTTATATCTGAGCTTGTGTTTTGGTAGAGTGTGCTTGCGACGTACTGCCCTTCGGATTTGATTTGATATTAGGCTACTGATATTCGATTGCATGTGACGGCCTTGAAATTTCGATTCAATACCCAAATCTAGTTCAGGATCTCCGAGGAAACTAAGTGACCAGTGGGTGTAGGGTTTTCTGGTAAATTGTAATCTAGCCAATCCAGATAATCGTTTTACTGTTAAATAAGGTAAAGAAAATTTAAAAACTTACTTTAAACTAATAAAAGATAGAGCAAACCTTTTAATGTCAATGAAGCCTTTTTTCCCAAGACCATTACTGCATCGACTGCCATTCGAAAATTACCTGTGTACTTTAGATCCAATTGCAAATCTAAGTTTTCTATGCGACCTTCTGTTTCGTGAATCTCCAAGTCATGTACACTTAGTATTTTGATCTCTGGAAATTGATCACCCAGGTCAAGGTCTTTGAGCTGCAAAAAAAGAGAAATCAATGAAGATAAATTGGTTAAAAAGATCCAAAGTTTTATTGTTTGTATTTATAAGCACTACATTTCGCTTTCACCTGGTTCTTCTGAAAGAAGAATTTAGATAGTGTTCCACAATTAATTTCTTTTAATGTATTAAAAGAGGAAGCGCTTAAAGAAAAGCCCTCTATTACTTCAACTCTATCGTACCTAAGTATAACTCATCAATATGCATTTCCTGTGTATGATTGTAAGTCATCTTCCTATTTAAATATTCTCATCTCGAAATGTTCTTTCTCAATAAAGATTCAAACCTTACACGTTAAATGCAATCAATATGAGAATTGGAATCGGAAACTCAATTACGCGCCGGAATATATGCAACAAATTAGAAATAAACACATTTCCATACATTAAATATGAACTTATACGGTTTCATTCATACACATTATACTCCTCTAACATTATACAAGTTTCATAAGTGTGACGTATTTCATATTTGTTTATATTCTTGTTCAAATAATGTGCAACAGGAATCAAGGATATTAGATAGCGTAGCAATACAAACGATATACCTACTCGTGTTTATAATCAAATTTCTTATAACCCAAACCCACTCACAGAGAAACTAGAACACTGGATCTCAATGGATAAACATCCAATTCAAATCAATCTCTATTTCTATAAGTATTTCGTAGAATATCCTTTTTAATCCCCTCACAGCAGGATGGTGATGGTGAAGCCATAGCAAGAAGCCTCAAAGGCGGATAGAAAGAATACAAAAATACAGAAAAAGAGAAAACCAACTCAAGACGTATATTTACGAGTGGTTTTGTATAGCTGCAGAGGTACAAATGAAAATGGAAAAAAGAGCCCACAGAGTGTCCTTAATGCGACTTAAAACTTATCTTAGTCTTATCTTTCATTACACTTACCGTCAACTTATCGAATAATTTCCCAGTAGTGGTCTTCGTAACCAATTCATCCAGCTCCAACGAGAGCTTCCGGTAGAACCACTTCCGTACCCTGCTTGTGTGCTTCAACTCGTGGAACAGGAATTGCATTATCAAGTTGAGAGCCATGAGGGGGGATTTACTTTCAGGATCGAATTTCGATGCATTCTCATGTATATCCTTTGAGGTTTGAACGCAACAAAAAAAAAACAAACAGCGGGGGTTGTTTGTTGATGTATTTGATTAGCAGAAATAGCAGCAGCAGCGTAGCGTGTAAGACAATATAAATTAACTTTAGTTTTTGTTGCTTTGTAAAAAAGACGCAATTAGGTGTACATACCTCGGGCAGTGTATATTTTTCATTGAAGTCCTTTTGCTCGATGCTGGCTTGAGGCAAATCGCAGAAGCGCATATAAATGTAGTACTGGACAATCAACATGAGCACCGCTCCAATCACCAGCGATATAAAACCAAATAACAAAATACTCGTCAAATCCATTTTAAACGCTCTTCAAAATGTTGCAAGTTGCAGCCAATATAACACACTTTGTATACCGAAAATTTTTCACACAATCGTTTTCGTTTCGGAAAGGGCGTGGGAGAGGAAGCAGGAAGCTAAGGGCTCAAGGGTTAACTACACTAAACAATTTCCAATAGAGTTTTCCTCAAATCACCGCCATTGCTATAGAACAAAAAAACTGCAATCAGATACAAGAAACTTCCTCAAATTTAATAATTTTCTTTTAGGCACATATTTGATGTTATGAGGGCAGATTATAGACGAAACAGCGAGACACACAAGTACACTGCTTGCTACACACAACAGACACACCAGAACCAACGACACAACAAATTAAACACACTTCTAATCTGACGACAAAACCATATTGAATTGGCCGAAATAGCGATGCCCGATGCGCCCCCTGACGTGCTAGTGCGACAATATTATGCGAGTTCCTGCTTCTGGATTTTTGTGATAAGTTTTTCAATGAACAACCGAGTGTGGATTGTTTGGGGTTTGTTAGAAAAATCAATTTCGGCGCAGGAGTTCGCAAAATGCTGTAACAGCTGTTTTTAGTTTGTAAATAAAGTGCACAGCTTGGTGCGATGAATTGTGTTTGTTTTCGATGTAAGAAAGGTGGGTGGAAAATCATCTACACACTGCGTTTTTCGAATGAAGCCGAGAAATAGTTCTTATTTTTCACAGTTGTATTATTGTTTCAGGGAGATGGAAATAAATAACAATTAAGGGAGTTTAACAATAGAAATATTGAATTCAATTTTAAAATCACTTAGCAATAAAGTTCTCTTACTGTCAGATGAATTAAAATTTTGCAAATGCTTTTGAATTTTTATAGCCTTATTCTAAACACGAAATCAAAATCAGTATAATCGCGACATGTTTTTGAGATATCACCTTATCTCATTTATTCTTGGGAAAATTGTTAATATTTTTGTCAAAATAAAAAAAAAAGCTTATTCATAACTTATAAATACTTAGAACCTCGAGATATCTATATTATTTAGATTAAAACAGTTTCTAGAAGATAAAAATTGACACAATTTAATGTTAAAATAAAATGTACGACTAAGTCGCGCAAACTTGCTCATGTATTCAAAGAGCAAGTTTTTAAAAATATTTCCTATATTTTAAGATTTAAAAATATACCTGTAAAAATGTTTGTTTTCAAAAATTTAAATGCTAAGTATTTGATTTCCCAAAATCCCTTAAATTTTCAAAAATTTTATTTTAAAATCGTTCGAGCGTTTTTTTAAATTAATTTTGTATACATACTATTATTCAATTTGAATTTAAAAATATTTTAAGTATGCAATTCGTAAAAAATTGAGGACCTATTTTCGAGATATCAAATTTCGAAAAAATGTAATATTTTTGTTTAAGCAAAAAAAAATGTTGGTTCATCAAATATTATAGAGACAGCATTAGTGAAATCGGTTCATCAGTTCTTGAGAAACCTTAGAAAATAACGGTTCTATGTTAGAACCGTATTCTGGAGAAATACAAATATTTGTTTTTTTTTTTATTGAGAGCAGCCAAGTTAAGGGAACAAATTCAAGAGAAAATTTAATAAAATCTATCGGTTAGTTTTAGAGAAAAAACCGAATTTTCGATCTTTTACCAAATTGTATATGGATTACTGTTATTTTTAGTATTAAATATAATTTAAAAAAACACCTAAATAGAATCGGCCTAAAACCCTAATTTCCAAGTTTGAACTTAATTGACCCAATAGTTTTTCTGTAGGGGCGAGGACAGAAAGACAGATGGACGGAATCGGGAGACCCACTTTTCCCGACTTCTCTACCATCGTTATTTCACATTTGATAAAAATCTAGAGTTCAAACTTATCTACGAATGCTATACTTGCCATATAGTTTCTATATGTCCCAAGTAACATATAGAACATTATTTTTGTATATAGAGATAAATTTCATAAATTTGACTCTGTGGAGATATAATAGGGAGATATTTAAACTATGCACGAAACAAATCTTAATTTTATTGAATATTATTGAACATTTAAGTTCGTCTCAGTTTTTAGTTGAAAGTAAGGGTCGGTTAGAAAACTACTCTATAGCTCACGGAGCACACAACGCTGTTTTCAGCAGATATTCACCACGAAATAAGGACTTTAAAACGTCCTCTACGTCTACGTGGAACTATTATGGTGATCGTAAAAGATCAAAACCAACAGACTGTTGTTTGATCAGAATACGTAAACAATATATCGATTTAATGTGATTCGTTAAAACATATTGTAAAATGACAGCCAAATCTGCTAGAATGGCTTCAACAACATAAATGTTATCAACTGTCAAAGTTAAGAAGTTATTTTAAATTGACTTTTAAAGAACTTTTATCATCTTAATCCTTGAATAACACACTTCAAAAACTTTTGTAGAATGCAACTGAAGGTGTAATAATAAAAATACATTTTTTCACTTGTACAAAATAAAATGTTTGTTCTGATTTTTAAATTTTTAAATAAATAAATCAGTAAATATTTAAAATTAAATTAACAATAATAACGTATAAACTTGCTCCAAATGTTTAATTAACTTAACATTTTAATTAGTTGAGTAGGATTGCAGAGAAATTCATTTTAATAAGTGTTTAAAACAACTTCAATTAATAAAAAAGGAGTCGTTTAATAAATTACATTTTTTTTAATGATGTGGTCAATATACATAGTTAAATAATCATGAGAGTAAATTTATGGTAAAAAAAATCATCAATTTTAATGCTTAATAATATGAACAAAGTAAAATGGTCGTAAAACAATGATTACCATACCTAATCGTGCAACTTGGAGAGTAAACATAAATTTAGCATTTTTGTTATTATTACTTTGTTTACACTGAATAGGTAAGCGATGAATAAATTGTGGAAGGCGTTGTCTCAATGAATTAATGTCGAATAATCATTGGGATGTAAAATAACATGTGTATTGTACCTACTATCTTGATATACCATAAAGTTGTCTACATATAAATAAATGTATACGTATGTAGCTAACTATACATGTAATAAAATGTATTATCAATCTTATTTAGATTTAAATTGTTACAATGTAAAGTCATTGCTCATACTCATAGGTATTCCTATAATGACGTAGGTTGTTGGCAGTGTTATGATATTTGTATGTTTTACAATGAATGAGTTTACCTCCCTTTCAATGTACGGGGATAGAAAATATAACGTTTTAAATGAAATCCCATGTTGCTTTGTATATTTTGTAATTGTAATAATTCATTGTTTTTAGATATGTAGTAATAAAATAAAAGCGAGTATTTTTTAAGTTCTATTCGAACTTTTGTTTCAGCGATTTTTATGTGGCGGTAGATCTATCATTAAGATTGAGCCTTCAAACGAACTATCAATCTCAATTTATTTACAATCAATAAAGATGAAAGACGTCAGGTTGCATTGATTATAACGTAAAAATAAGCAATCTAAAAGCAAGGCGGATAGGTTTTGTAGGTATGTACATACACAGTACACACCTAGCTACTAAGTCCGTTTCACGTGCTTCTTATTTAAAGAGTAGGTTGGACCCTTATAGAGTGCTCGTAATTTTTACCGATATATAGTTAGCATTTTAGAACCCACTCTTTATCAGTTACATGGCAATTTAGTATTTGGAATATTAGTATTGTATTATTCGGCTTGGTCCGACAGTTAAAACTTATTCACACTTGTAAATAAAATACAATTTCACTTTATTTAAATTGTTTCAAACTTATTTATTGAACACTTTCAATTATTACTTTTCAAACACAGTCTTTACTTTCAATTATTACTTTTTAAACACAGTCTTTACTTTATCGCAGTTCACAACCAATAATGAACCGCTTCGCTTCCAAGCGCCTATTTATGTATATACCTCAAATTGGTTCGAGAAACTACTAGGTTCTTGAAGGCGCTGAATGTTCTCGAAGTGAGTTCTCCTCTTAGCCACTAGATGTTTCTCTATGCTTAACGAAGAGAGTTCTCCTCTTAATCACTAGATGCTTAACGAAGCGAGTTCTCCTCTTAATCACTAGATGTTGCCCCTAATTCTAAATGTTCAACACAAGTGTTTATTACTACAAATAGACGGTTGCTACGTACTTATTCTACTATAACACGATATTAAAAGAGATAAAGAGTGTATACACATTACAGTATGAACATTAATTAGAATAGCTTACAAAAGCCACTAAAAGCCGTATATATGTAGTAAATCTATCAATTTTCCTCCACATTTCTATCCTTCAAAACCTTAGCATTAGGTCTTTTCGTCCAAATCCTCAAATTCCATTGGTCACAAAACAAAAGTTAAAAAAAAATCGCCAAAAAACTTAAAGTGAATACCCAAATTGTTGGTTGTCATTTTGTCCAAAAGAATTTTGAATTTATGTTTTATGAGATGACATAGGGTACGGGCTTTGTCAGATTTATTTTGGTCATTACAACGATTGTGATCTTATCACCCCACCACAAAGAAAAGGTTTGCTTGCTCAAAGAGTTAGCACCCATCAATAATGAGTATAAACAGTGAGGTATGTATGGGAGGCTTGCTGCCCCCAGCAACCTCTATGCTTGGCCTTACTATAGGATTTGGGGTAGGAGCGAAGAAGAATCTAGATTAAAGAAACCTTGTATACCATAGCCTCGCAACTAACTCAAATTCAAAAGTGATTTCAATCAGGGGGGTTGTGGGCAGTATGACATTGATTATAGGCTTTGTGGCAATTTTTCCTGAAAAAGTTTTTTATAGATATAACCATTTTTGTGCGATATGACATTTTTAATACCTTGACATTATTTTATTGGGCAATAAGACCGAACGCTTCTTTTTATTTAGAGTTTTATAAAACCGCAACATTTTTTAACGCCCAAAGGTTCAGAAATATTGCCCAAATCGTTTACAAATTTAAAAATTCAAAAAGAAAATTTAACTATTCACGAGAAAAACAACCATGAGACTCGAGACCGAATTGGGCTCAAAATAAGGAAAATTCAATTACCATGAAATCGATTTTGTGCCATGTTGCGTTAAGACCTCGAGGTAGACAATTTTATTTTCTTACTTATATGACTAACGTCATAAATAAGTGGAACAAAAATTGGATCTAGAGGATTTAAGGAAGAGGTTTTTTTTGTTCAGAGGCAAAACTACTTGGCGAAAAAATATTATAGTAGATTTAATTGTTTACAATTTTCTCAAAAACTTAAATATATTAAATTCAATCAATCACAGAGGAAACCCTCTAAAATGCACAAACTATAGAGGCGTCAGTCTACTTTACATCTTCTCTGCCGTAATATGTGAACGTGTAAAGCCCATCGTCAACAACCTGATCCTGGTCCTTATCAGTGTAGTTTTAGACCAGGAAAGTCCACTGTCGATCAAATATTCACAGTACGGCAGATCCTGAAAAAAAATCCAAGAATATCCATTCGACACCCACCATCTCTTAATCGGTTTCAAGGCCGTTGATGACACCCAGGGACTAGCTGTATAGAGCCATGTCTATTATCTAGTTTTGGCATCCCTGCCAAACTCGTCCGTTTGTGCAGGATGAAAATTTAGAATTCGCGCAGCTCCATAAAGGTTGGAAACAACTTAACATAACCTTTTGATGTCAAAAAGGCTTTAAGCAAAGTGATGCGCTGTCATGCGATTTCTGTAATATCGTCCTTAAAAGAAAATTTATAGAGCTCTAACGTCAACACTAGTGGAATTATCTTTCAAAAGTCTGTCCAATAAAAAAGCCCCCTCTCGAGGGACCAAAGTGTCGCTATATATCATCCTCATCCTGCTATACGGTGCAGATGCAGAAGCATGGACTATGACAAAAGCGGATGTAAGCACTTTGGGTCGTTTCGAGAGAAAAGTTCTTCGTGTGATCTAAGGTGCCGTATGCATAGAAGGGAAGTGGAGGAGAAGATGGAACGACGAGCTGTACGGGCTGTACAGCGACGTAGACTAAGCCAGAAGGGTAAAAGTCCAGCGACTAGATGG
Source organism: Eupeodes luniger (assembly GCA_951509635.1). Lineage (NCBI taxonomy): Eukaryota > Metazoa > Arthropoda > Insecta > Diptera > Syrphidae > Eupeodes > Eupeodes luniger. The sequence continues at coordinate 104,713,887 of OX608074.1, forward strand.
CTGGATCACGTAGAGCGTATGGAAACCAATGCTCCGGCCTGGAAAGTCGTCAAATCCACACCTACAGGACAGCCTAGTAGAGGAAGTCCGCGGTTCAGGTGGCGCGCACAAGTGAAACTCACCCAACTTGGAGCGTGAAACTGGAGACATCTAGCTATGGACCGAGCTAGATGGAGAAGTTTGTTGGGTGAGGCCCTAGTTCACACAGGACTGTAGCGCCACCTTAAGTAAGTAAGTAAGTAAATTCAATCAATAATAATTGACAATGGCATTAATAGTTGAAAAAAAAGTAACCAATAAAAAAACATTGTAAAGAAATATTTTTTTAAATAATTTGTTTGTTGTTTTTAACTAAGTAATTTTAAATTATGTTTTTCTGATACTATGGACAAAGGCAATTTTTTTTTAAATCTAACTTTTGGTTTTTTGGTTTTTGGCTTTCAGAAAAACTATATCACAATAATGTAGGTATTTTTATTGTTTTTTAATCTTTGGTTTTGTATTTCAACTCACTTCCCTTAAATGCTGTCCTCCCGCCTTACAGAGCGAATATAAAACCCCAATCCCATACAATTTTTTGGTTCTTTTGAACAAATCTACTAGCTTTGGAGTTATTGCAATTGGTGTGCTTTTGTTATTTTAGTTTTAATTCGTTAATTTTTGTAAAAATCGTATTTTAACTGTTTTGAATAACTATATTATGAAAACTGGTATGTCTTGTCTACTGAGACAGAATATAACTGTATTAAAAATATTTTCCTTCAAAATAACAATAAAAATAAGTGAAAAAAAGCGCTAACATTTCGCGGTAACGGAAAAATCAGAACTACTGCATTTAACACATAGTTTGATTACTGGGCTAACAGTCGAACTTGAGATTTTTAGAATAATTTTTGATTTTTTAGATAAGCGAATTCAAAGTTTTAACACATATTTTCGAGGTTAAATGATTTTTGAGTTTCAGCCGTGAAATAAGAAATGATCTTCCCAAATTAAAGTTGTTTTTGTTTATTTTTTCGGCTTACTTGGTTCCGTAACCCAATATCCTTTCTTGAGATAACTCATGAGGTCAGAATCAAATTTAAATGCACATGAAGCCTTCTTGCAGTCCGGATAATTTTTTTTTGAAATACACAACATGCATAGAAGACAAAATAAAAACACAAAATTTTGAATTTTTTCGTTAATAAAATGTTTTATTTTTATTTTTTTTTAGATTTTACTATTTTTCTTTTTTTTTCTTCATTTTAAATATTATTATAATATTTGATTTTTCATTTCATTTGAATTTTTCCTTTTTAAAATAACAGTAACACATTTAAAATATAAGATTCGGCTTGGTATCGACAACATGCTTTAACAAAAAAGCTTAAAATTATTAAGGATTTTAGTTTTTGCTCTATGTAATAATAATTACAAATCATTTTTTGTTTTATTTACTTTTTTGTTAATTTTTGTTTTTTTTTTTTTGTTGTTTAATTTTTCTTTGAATAGATAATAATAATAATTATAATAATTGTAATAATAATTTACAGTAATTTATAAATAAAATATTATTATCCATTTGTTCTTGTTGTTTTATTTTTGGTTTGTTTATAATATTTTATTTTGTTTTATTTCGCAGTTTACATATATCAAATTCGCAATTGTTTGTATCTATCATAAATCTTTCATTCTCAATCAAAAAATCTATTTCACGTTGGTATTTTGTTGTTATTATGTTTGTTTGTTTTTGTAATTTGTAATATAAAGTTAATGCTGGTTTTATTTTTTTAAATTTTGTTTTGTTTGAATTTATTTTAAATGGATATATTTTGTTTTTATTTTATTAGAAGTAACAAAAATCTATATGAAATTTATGATGTTTTTAATTCGGTTGTTTGTTTTGTTGTTGACCATGGATGCCAACGGTTGTGTTCATCAGTTTAAACTATTTTAAGTTGAGTTTTAAATTTTAATTCTCAATATTATGAGCATAATCATAGGATTGGACCATTTTTTTTGCTTTGTCTATAATTATCTATTTTTATTATGTTTGTTGTTGTTATTTTGTATTGGTTTAATTTAAAAAGACAATAATTATTTTGTTTATTCTCTGCAGGTTTGTTTTTTTAACAGTTTTTTGTTTATTTTGTGTGTAACTTGTTTCTATTTTGTCGGAGTGTCGTAATGTGTTATTGTTAAAATCACTAAAAAATAGTTGCAAATGGATATTTTTGTTTTTTTTTTTATAAAATTATTATGTAGTTTATTAAATTTTTTGTTTTATGTGTCAGAGATAAATGAATTAAAAAGAAAAACAAAAAACTTTAAACTTGTATCGTTTTATAGTCAAAGAACTAATCGATGGGTTTTATAAGAAAATTTCCTATTCATAAATAATATTTTTGTTTTGTTTTGTTTTTTTTTTTTTAATATATATGTATTTTTAGAATTAAATTTATATCCTTTTTTTATTTATCAAATTACTGTTTTACTGTCGTTTTGTTTAAGCTTTTTTAATATTAAATTTATATATAGGTATTTTAAAAAAATTCAAATGAACGTCAAAATGAAAGCGAAATACGATTGTAGTAGTTAAGCTAAATATGTAACTACCTAAGAAAAATAAAAAGAAATGGCAAACAAATTGCTCCTGGTCGACGTTTTTGTTTTTTTTTTGTTTAATTTAATGTAGCAAAAATTTGTATTTATTTATTTTTTTGTTTTTTTTATTTTTTTATTTTTTCAACACTATATACAATTGTTCGTATATACAATCAATCATTTTGAAGAAGAAGTGAAAATGAGACACGATGAAAATGTGGTGATTTGGAAGTGAAGTGAAGTGGAAGTGTTATGTTTTTTTTTTAATAAATTAATAATGTAATTTTTTTTAAATTTTGGTACGAATTCTGAAGAAATTTTGTATTGAAATTTTAAGATAGACCCTCCGTTACAATTAAATTTTATTAACACCTGTGATGAATTTTAAAATTAAACAACATTAAAAAAAAAGGTATTAAACTATAATTGAAAAGTCTATGCCATTTACTCGAAGATTTCTGATTAAAATAATTTTAAAAATTCAACAGCTTTAAAAATTACTCAAATTAATAACTAATTTAAAGAAATTAAGAAAAATTTCATTGACTTAAATTCGAAGACAAAATCCTAAACACACTTTCATGTGAAACTTTTTTACAATTTTAATCACAAATTTTTAGAGCCCTTTTTCAAGAAAATTAAAAAAAAAACGCTGTGGGATTATTTAAATTTAATTAAATTAATTAGTTCGATAAAACACAACAGTCCAACAAATAATTTTTTTAACATGTCATGTAATATTATTTTTTCTCTTTCTTGAAAAACCAAAAAATACTTGAAAAGAATCTTTCCTTTTTATCAATTTTTGTTAAGAATGCCTTTAGCACTCGTTAAATGAAAATGTTTAGAAGTAACATTTAAAAAGACCATTCCATCATTAAATCACAAAGCAACCAAAAATGGGTTAGGATAAAAAGTAATAATTTTTGTCTACCCTTCCATTTTTTAAGCAATCTTTTTCATATGATTAAAAAAGCGTTAAAATAATTCAACTCGACAAATTTGTATAGAGGGTCTACAGTTTAAATTTGTTTCTATTTTCATATAAAAGAATTATATTTTAAAAATATGACCAAATTCTTATGACATGTGATTATTTTTGATGTTGGCAGTTTTCATTAATATGAATGCAAAAATGTTGTTTTTAATGTGATTCTAATAGTGCATAACATAAATTTCTTAGCAATTTTTTTTTTTAATTTCTGATTAAAAACAAAACGATTTAGTAACTTAATTAAATGAAAAACTATCTATAGATTGAATAAATAAATAAAAAAGAACTTAAGTTCGGCAGCTTGGATTTCTGTTTGGCAGATTTTGATTTAACAAAATAAAGGATCATATAGGTTTTAGATTTAGACAGCTATGTTACCTATATTAGACAGAAAATGTGTTCTGTTGAATAAAGTTTAGTTATGTTTTAACGAGAATATTTGTATGCTTAAAAAATTAAGAAAATGTTACTAGAATATTGATTAAACGGATGCCAAAAATAGAAGTGATATTATGCAGAAAACTACTGCAGATATGCTAGAAACAGTTCCAGCTTTAATAATTGTTATGTTAAACAAATATTTTTAAAGAATAAACAAAAATCCTGAGAAATTAATAATTATTGAAAACTGCATATCCTGCAAAGGTTACATATTTTCAAGCTTGATGTGTGATAATCATTAGTATTCAAAGGTCAGACAACACATGACGCGCATTTAGTTTAAATTTAAAGTGTTTGTCCTTGAAACAAAAAAAAAATATTACATTTTGACATTCCATACAAAATTTGCATGAATATAGTTAAACAGACAACACTGCAATATCGACACATGACATATCAGTAGTTATTAATCGAGTTTTGACAAAATAAAATTAAATCTAAAACTTAATTTTTTTGTTTTTCTAAGAATATCTTCCTTGTAAGTAGTCATATGGGAAGGTAAAATAATCCAGGATCTCACAAAGCTTGTTGAGATTTATCGGCTATGAAACCGATATAATGTTTCCTTATTCCTTTCAAACCAACCGGATGCTATACTAATACTCATTTACCTACATAATGTCATAGTAATCTTTTGTGGAACATTAATTTAACGATACATACGTTTGTTTTAAACATGGGATCAGGTAGATGAGATTTCAAAACTATGATCCATCTAAGTTGTTAGAAGAAAATAATTTCCCAAAAAATACAATACAAAAATTCAAGGACTTACAAGAAATTTAAATGACGTGTTGTTCAAAGAACTATCTTAATGATCAAAAATATATTTAAAAAAAGCTAAGCATTGGCATGACTGAGAGAGAAAAACAAACAAAATTTGAATCGTGTTATTTTTAAAGTTTAAATTAATGGAGATTTTTCTGAAAGTATTTTATATATAATATTTCAAAGAGCTTCACTTTATTTCGATTAATACATTTTAAACAATTATTTCCAGTAAAAAATGATGAAACAACAAAAACTCAATTAAAAACATTTTTAACGTTCCGTTAAAAAATCTATTAAAATTTTCTTGTCGATATTCCTAATAATTTTCTTTGTAAGGAGGGGGAAGGGAAAGTGATTACAATTGTATAGTTTTGTTTTTTTTTTGTTTTTGTAATAATTATTATTATTATTTACAATAAAGATGAATGTAACTATCGTTAAGTATGAAGCGTTTATGTGAATTTGTATTACTTAAAAATTATGTTATTATAATTAAAATAAAATAAAATTAAGTTGTTCAATTTATTACTTTTCTCAATTAAGTATTTATACTTGATTTTATAAACATAATTTTTTTGTTGTTGTTTTATTTAAATGTATTTTTATAGTGATTGGATTTGGTTATGTGAGTTATTTTGTTTTTTGTTTTCTTTGTATTTTTTAAATGGTTTAAATTTATACATACTTTAATAATATATAATTAAATATATATATTTTATTGAAGGCATTTTTTAAACTTTTATTCATATATTTTTTGTTTTGTTTTCTTATTTCAAATAGTTAATTTACTTTTTTTTTTATTTTTTTAACTTACATAATTTGAATACGATATCTAATTTTTTTGTTGTTTTTTGTCTGGTTTTTAATGTTTATCTTATATTATATTATTAAAAAGTTAGGTATGAAATTTTTTTAAATATTTTTTTTTTCGAGTTTTTTTTTAGTATTTTTTTTAATAATTTTTACCTAAGAATTTATTTTTCTATTTATTTAAAACGTTTATCATTTTTGTGTTTGTTATTCTGACGTGTTAAACATTTCCTGAAACACGTAACATCGATTTACGAATGTAAACTATTTATCATTTGTTTTGTGTTGTTACTGGGGAGGTGTTTGATTTGTAGTTTCAGGAATTTTGTTTTCTTTTGTTATCGTTTTAATCAATGAATAAAAATATTTTTTTGTTCATTTTGTTATTTGAATATCTAGTGTTTATGTTATTATTAATAATAAAATTAATTATCTTATTAAAGTACCCTATTTAAATATATATATTTTACATACCGCCGTACAGAAAGGAACAGACCAAGCTATTCTGTATTTATTTTGTTTCATTTTTGTTCGTTTTGTAAAAAAATGTTGATTCTGGGATTTATTTGTTTTATAAGAATTTAAATTAGATTTATTTTACAATGTATGGACATATTTACACACGGTTATGCTTTTCCATTTGTTTTCATCTTTTTCAAACGTAAAAAGTTAAAATATTTTTTTTTTTACTAAAAAGGGGGCATTCTAAGTGTTGAAATTAATACTAAAATATACAAAAATGATCAATGGTTTGTATTTTTTGTGTGTCTTATCAAAAGGGTGACTTTATCTGCAATCGTTGAATTTCTGTATGAATATATTATGTTCAAAACGTTCATTTTTTCCTTTTTAAATGAGATTAAAAAAAAAATTAACTTTCTATAAAGTGTATTTTTGAAATTGTTTCGAAAACAAAATTTAAATTTTAAAATACAAAAAAAAAGTACCAAATACTATGTAAAGAAAGCAATCCGGAAAATGTTCATCTCATTTCTTCTTCAAACTATAATTTACCGTTTTGCAGAACAGTTTTCGATAATTTATTGCGTCTGAATAAGAAATAGTAATACATTTTTAAACTTATTAAAATTAATATTTTCTTGATTTTTAGATCTTACAGTTTCAGAACGAATATTTAATTTTTTTTTCTTACTTGAAAGCTTTAAAATAGCAGGGTGTCCTTAAGTCACCAAAACAATTTTGCATGGAAGTTGTTTCAATGAGATAAAGGAGTCAATGAATTCAAATCGGATCATTTGAGATATTATCTTTTCCTTTTTTAAATTTGAAAGCTTATTATCAGTTTGCAAAAATTGATTTTCTTGAATTGATGAATTGAAAAAAGAAAACCGACAAGTCCTCCAAGGGTCTCTATATTATTACTCTTTAGACACTATCCGACCCCACTTCTGGTGATTAAGACCTTTCTGCAGAAATTCTGCTGGAACGGGCTAATATTCGTTGTTTAGGTCTATTTTGTCAAGAAATCTAATTATAAATAAAAAAAATATATATAACAATTTGAGACCTTTATTCACTGAAGAAAAAGTTTTAGTTAAGTAAGTTTTTTAAAATTTGATCTTTATTCTAAAAATCTTTAGTCAACTTTTTGTTTTTAACCATTTCAAAATTTAAATAAACTAGACTCTTTGGTTTGTTTGAATACAATATCTAATAAGCAATGTAGGATATTTTGCTCCTGTTCCTACACATGTTAAATTTCTTTCACTTATTCAGACTTTAAATAGAAGAACTTTATGACTTAGGTCCTGCAAATTGAGCTTTGTCAGATTTACAATTTTGTTTTTTGAAAACAAAAAGACTGCATTGTGTTTTATGATTGCGTGTGTTTTTTAATTAAGAAGGTAAGATTCATAGTATTTGCAAATTGTCTAAATTTCAATCAATAGCTACCCCACTGAAAAATTAACCAATATTTTTAATCTGAATGATTTATAACATTAATACAAAATAAGAAGTGTTAATCAACTTTTTATTTTTGATGTTACCGTACTTTAAGTAATGATATGATGAATCCTTTAAAATATGAGATCAACGTGATTTTGCTTTTAAGAATTTCAAAAATGCCTTTTTTAATTAATTAATTTAGCATTTTTTGTTTGTATTTTGTATTATGTAGATGCTTTTTATATTTCTATTTCATTGCAGGGTGATATAGTACAAATTTGAAAGCTTAAAAATGTACAGCGAAGTTCTAAAGTTATGTACAGTGTCTTGTTGTTATATGATGCATTATACAAATTAATGATTAAAAAAAAAATAATAAAATTAAATTAAAATTGAAATTGAAATTGAAAAAATAAATAAATGATAAATTCATGAAAATAAAAATCATAACCATTCATCTTTTCGTATCGCATCGTAACTTTGTGCGTTTGCTTTTGTAGGTTTACCTATTTTTTAAATTTTATTTTAATCTAAATTTTATATATTTATCAGTTTAGTTTTTTTTTTTTTGTTGTTGGTTAAGTTCTTAGAGGTTTATTTTATACATTTCCTACATTAAAGTATTGAATACTTCATTTGTTATTATGTTTTATTGATGTTAAATGATTTTATAGGTTTCAATCTCTGTTATTTTATTTATTTTTGCTTTTGCTATAGTGTTTTTTGTTTTTAATTTACCTATCTAATGAGTGAGTATGTAAAGCGAAATGGATTGTATTATTAATGTCCAAATATATTATTATATATTGTTTTGCAAAATCAAAGATCAAAGTAAATGAAAAGGGCTATTAAATGCGTCAACAAAAATAAATTTGTTAATATTATTATTTCATTTCTCTTTTTAAATATATTTTGGCGATCATTTCAAGAAGTTATGTTTTTTTTTTTTGTTTTGTTAAAAACTTTATATTTTTTCTTTGGTTAAATTTAAATAGGCTTAAATTGTTCTAGTAAAATGTCTATTAAAATTAATTAAAAGAAAAATATTAAAAATTCAAGTTCAACAATAGATTGGCTAAATATTATCTTTTATTCTTGTATAACAATCCATACACGGTATAGCATCCAAGATTTCGCAATAAAATCTTTTACATTTTTTAACAATCAGTCAACAAAAACAATGTGCTAATAATGAATAAATTTTACTTTTTGTTTTTTTTTTTGTATTATAGTTTAACGTAAACTTTTGAAGGAAATAACAACGTTTCATTTTTAGTTTTTGTATTGTTGGTAATAACTGGGATAATTTTGACAAATTAACTTTATTTTGGACTTACGCTTTCTATATAATTTATGTATTCAAAGGTACCTCTACAACTCTTTCTTGTATTTTTTTGTTTTCTTATTTTTGTTTATAAAAAATGTGTATATTTTATATCGAATTTAAATTGTCTATAGAAATAAAATAACAATGCCTTTTCCATATATTTATTTATTTTTCATTTTTAATAAATTTATGTATATTTTTTTTTCTTAAATTTGGGAATAAAAACGAAAAATTATAAGCTATTATGTTAAAGCTGCGGCAATATATGTTTTTTTGTTTTTGTTTTTATTTTGAGATATAAAACTTTTTTATTTTCAAATGTTTATACGAGTTTTGTTTTTTTTTTTGTTGAGATGGTTAATTTGTCAGTTTCTTTACATACTTTGTACGATCTTTAAAATATTTTCCGTTGATTATGATAATTCAAAAGTATTTTAAATTGTTTATAATTGTTTTTTTTTTTTTATTTTTATTTTATTTTTGCGTATAAAACTTCGAACTTATTGTAGCAGATTGTAGAGAAAGATATTATAGACTATTAAATGTTTTGGTTGTTTTTTGTTGTTGTTGTTTTTTTTTGTTGATTCACGCATGTCATTAATGAGATGGTTTTGTGTTTTTCTTTATTTTCTAATTTTAATGTGTTGCTGTTGTTGTTGTTGTTTTGTTGTTGTAGCTACACCCAGATCTGTTCCCTGCGGTCACGCCTCAATCAAAGCCTTTGCTAGCACCAGTCTTCTTCATCTGAATCCGAATGTCGTGTGTGTAGGCCACCTTTTGGCTTGTAGCCATTTAAAACTGGTGAAGGCAGAACTCGTCCTGTTCGTCCCATGGCAAGAGCCTGTTCAAAGGACAGAGGTGCAATATATTCCAGTCTGCAAGGAGAAAATGTTGTTACATGTGTGTGAGATATAAAAATCAAATTCTAGCAGATTGGTCTGCTCTCTTTATACCATAATAGGAAGCCAAGACAACAATACGGGATGGATAATTTTCGTAAGATAATCAAATCGAATTCACTTTGTCTATAAGATGATTCAGATGATTGCCCTATTGTAAATGCATTATAACCCTTTTAATCTCTTTCAAGGGTGAAATACAAACGTTTGTTACGCAAAAAGAATTATGTAGTAAACACACAATTTTCAAATTCAAGTGCTTGCTGATGGGTTCGCTGCATTTCCCAGCAAAACAATAACAAAAGTGCAGAGAATTAGCACATAACACTCTCAACTAGTTGGTCACTTGATTCAGTGAGAATCACGGAGAACAAATATAAAATTATTTATTGGCTGTTTGGAATTATTTTCTGTTGAACAAAATCCAGATCGTATGAATCGACAAGAACGAAACGTTGTTTGTGTTTTTGAATGAATTTTTTTCAAAAATTTCTTTCCCGATTCATTACTAAAGTATCCGTGGTTTAACTCACAACTGAGTTGATGGGACTGGAAGTTGATATTCTTCAGGACAAGGGGAAAACTTGATTCACATAAAACAGTTGAGAAGTAATCAAAAATTGGTTCGTTTCAACCTGTTTTTAACACGATTTTTGAATTTTAAAGTACAATTTATCAACTTCATTCATGGGAGGGTAACGTTTTAAAAGTGTTTGAATAAAGATACCAATACAGAAATTAAAAGAAGATTGGAAACCACTTACTTTTTATCCATAAGAATTGATGTTTTCTTTTTTTTTTTGTATTGTATGTAGGTAAAGTATGGTGTTGGTTTTACACTGGCCAGGTAGATGTTAAATCTAAAGCAGTTTCTTATGCTAAGTTGGTCGATTTAAATTATTTGAAACAATTTAAAAGCATTTATTTCAAAATTTGAAAAAAAATAGTTGTCTGCTTATTTTCTTTAATGGAGTGTCATAATTACTTTTTGAAAACATTAATACAAAATATTTAATCAAATTTTTTGACCAACTTTAACATAAGTCTACTTAAAAATATCATTGGTCTCGATCATACCTTTCTCTTTCCAGCTCTCTTTCCCTATCTCTTTCTCTTTCGTACAGCTCCCGTTCTCGATCTCTATATTCGTAACGCAGGTCGTAGTCTCTCATTCTGTCTCTATACCGTTCACGATCTCTATCTCGTTCTCTACTACTATAGTACATATCTCTTGGATCCCGCAACAAATCGCGGTGGTGTGGCAATGAGTGAACACTATGAGGCGTCGAATGATGTGTCTGTATATTCAAAAAATAAAAGAAAAAATGAAATGAAAAAAAATATTAATTTAATTAACAAAATTTCAATAAACATTTTATTTGTTTTTTAATAAATCATGTAAATCGTACATGCGTTGGACTTGCATTCAGTTTTGGAAAATTAATATTTGTTGGCTTCAACTGCAACGTTGATGGTTTACACGGTGTCGGCGGCAGACGTCTTCCAGCTCCTCCACGCCTCGCCGCCAATACTGGATAGCTATGCTGAACATGTGTACCTCCTTTGAAAACAAAAAGGATTGAATAAGCAAACAAAATACAAAACTTATCGTTAAAGTTGAGTTCGAAAAATAAAAAACGACGAAAAAAAGTAGCAAAATCTATAGAGCTATGATAATGAGAGTGGTCATACAAAAATAAACAAACAATAAAAATAATTAAGAAATTGTTTAAGAAGAAAATCAAAAATCAGCGATAAAATGAATGAAATAAAATGAATTAAAATTAAAAATACATTGAGATACTTAAAATTGTAGATACATATTAAAGATATATTTTTTCTTCTGTATAAAATGAGAGTGCGAATAGAACATGCTGATATTGTAAAATGAGCAAAATGGTTAATTTTTAAAGGAATATTAAAATATATAAGAAAATGCAAAATGTTGAAATTGTTGATAAAAATGAGTAAGTATAGATTTGTTTTTCAAGAATGTTGCGCCTGTTATACATAAGGATGTATTCGATTCAAATGAACAATATTGATAATTTGAAAAAAAAAAAATAAAAATAATAAATAAAACGCACATCGCTCCTGGTGCCATGCGCGCGATCTTTCGGTAAGAAAAAAAAGGACCTTATTCTAGAAAATATTTCACGCATCCATGAAATAAATGTGTGTATATAGATAGTATTTCAGAAATACGAAAAAAATAGGTAACAAAACACATACACAACACAAAGAAAAAAATGTTTGAGAGTAATGAAATGTAGTTTAACACAAATGAATTGGTGATTTTTTTTATTGAACTGATTGTATGTTAGTGTTTATTTATTAATATTTTTTTTCTATTTTTTTTTTTGAAAAAATTTGTCCAATTAGTTTTTTTTTTGTATTTTTTTTTTTTTTGATTCTTAAGTCATTTGCAAAAGTACCCATTTCATCAATCCCAATACCAAGTCTATCTCTTTCACGCATCTCCTGAAGTCGAGCGGGACTTGGCGATCGTGATCTTTGACATAGACTTGTCGTCCCATATGTGGGATAAGGCAGGTGATTACGCCTACTTCGAGATAAATGGCCACCAAATCGAGAAGGTGAAGGCGAACGGGCCGGACTTGTCGATGCTGACCATGAACCTACATTGGGGAAAGATATTTATGTATATTGCTAAAGTTGTAGTTTCTGATTTTTTTTTTTGTTAATTCTTTTTTTTTTAGTTTTAAATTTGACTAGCCGCAAGAAAGTGTTAAGGAAAGTGTTTTATTTTTACTTTTAATAAAAGACATTTTTTTTATTTTTGGAAAATAAACAAAAGGAATAAAACCAAAAAAAGAATCAAGAATTTGAAAAGCATTATTAGTTATTAATATCGTTGAAAATTTATCAAAGTAAAAGTAAAACATTTATATTAAGTAATTATAATAAAAATAGAATTGGACATTTGAACTCTTCTAGCATAAGACATTACATTATATATTTTTTTCTTTTGTCTGAAAAATTAAAACTTTATATTAAACAAAGCTGTTTTAAACTAAAAAGAAAAATATATAAAATAAATAAAAAACATTGTTCTTAAGGAAACTAACTGTAAAACATTTAAAATTCACTTTCACAAAAATTTCAACGCGCGGAATTAGGACAATGTTAACCAACTTTATATGTGGGTATAACTAATAACAATCTAAAATGTTTTAGGGGTCTAATTTTGAACTTCTTCTACCTTTATTGTTGTGTGGAAAAATAAAACAAAGTATCATCAAACTAATAATAATAATAAATGTCATGTTTGATCTTATGTGTACCTAAGGGTGACTTTTTGTTTATAGAGCTCAAAAATAAACCGCATTAAAAAATAAAATTGGTTTGTGACTGATTTTAACACTGTGAAAATCCGTTATAGAAAAAGTCACAATAAGGTTGTTTGGCAAATCAATTGGCAGGAAGTTTGACATTGGGTTCAGGATTCAATATCGTATTATAATCGATTATAATTTGACTTCCTCCTGGACAGCTGAGTCAAAATATCTACATATGAGCTAAAGCGTGATTTGATGTGATAGCGTAGTTAATAGTTACAAATTTTAGAAAGTACATTTGTTTTGTCTTCGGCCCATCTTTGAAACTGTTTTTGATGCATCGACAAAAAGACGCAGGTGAGTTTTTATATAAAATAAGTTGAAGAAATAAATTTCCTTCCTTGCACAATGAATGCTTTAAAATTGGTTGTTCTTTAAGTGAAACATAAAAGATTATAATTAAAAAATTCTGGAATTTTAAAGAAAATATTCATTTTGATCCAGTTTTTTTGGAGCAATCTGATGATCAAACTTTAATACGAAAAAAAAAAATAGAAAACACAACTAGGACAATTTATTGATTTATTATTGCTTATTTGACAGTTCATTTTTTTTTTGTAAAATTCCTAGTTTTCGTGTTGCAGCAAAATATCCACAATGATTTTTCTCTCGAAAAAAGGATTGAGTATAGAATTTTATACTTTAAGAGTTCTTAAATCCCACATGGACATATTTCGGTATATTGAAAAATATATGAACCTTCTAAGATTCCTTGTTACAACAGTCATCTGTCTAACTAAGTATTGCTAAGGGTATTTCATTTATTTAGTGTAAATAAATCAGTGTTTTGTTGTTCATGTTTATATAAAATAAACAATATTTTCTTAATATTATTGTTTCATGTGTTTTGATATGCAAATGTGATCAAAATTATACCAAAAAATAAAACTATGAATACAAACAAAATAAGATTAAGCTAAAAAAAAGAAATAAAAGTGTGAATATGATTAAATTGCATAAAATATTGTATTGTATTGAATTTTGTATTTCTGAAGTCTTAAATATAATTTCTACATAATTTACTTTAAATTCTATATTTAAGTTTGTAGATTCAATAAAAAAAGCTTTAACCAAAAATATGCAAATTCGTATTACATACTGTTAAAAATTGTAGTTTTTGTTTAAAGAAAAAAAATATGTAAGTGTTTAAATTTGACAACTACAACTAAGGACCAATATTTTGTTCACAAAACAAACACATCTATTTCTTAATTTACTCAATTTTGTCATTAATCCTTTTAAGAAAATACATTATTTTTATTAGTTAAAAAAAAAAAATCATTTGTGATGTAAAATTTTTCGTATTTTTCTAACAACTTGAATTTCATAAATTAAAATGAAGGTGAAACAAACATTTCAATCAGGCGTGGAAAAAGTTCCTTATATCCCTTACAAAAATAAAATATATACTTTATATTTTATAAAAATAAGGTGGCACAACAGTCCGTTGAGAACTAAGGCCTAGTGACTTACAACTGACAACTATTCCTGTTTGCGAGTAATGTTGTCAATGATGAAGGAGACCTAGAGTTTAAAGCCGATTCCGAACGGCTAATTTGAGGAAGCAACTTTCATGACAAGAATTACTCTAGGAGGATTTGTCATTTCTTCCCAAGAGAAAGTACTCGTGAAAAAGACTTTAGATGGCACAGATGACAGCCCTACGTAGTAACCATCACGCCACATTTATATTTTACATTGTTTACCTTAATAATAAACAAAAAACTAATATGATGATACCATAATGTTCATAATGTAAAATTTAAAAAAAAAAAAACTGTTATAACTTCAACGTTACAGTTAAGGGATTTAGGACGATTTCTTTCACTATAATTGCTAAACTTGAGGCAAACTCTCATGTTGAAATTCAAGTTGAAATTTCTTTTTATTCAATCATTTGTTTCTGAACTCCAAAGTTGAAAATCTTAAGTTGGCCTACTTAAGAATTTAAAAATAGCCCAGAGATTGAGATAGCTGTCAGTGCCATATTTAAAATTATTTTATTTCAATGTAACGTGTTATTATAAATATTAGGTATTTATCAAAGCCAAATAAAATCGTGGGGTTAAACTTTGAATGATTGAATATTGAATGATTCTAACAATATGCGGTCCCACAGAATGAATCAAAACTGAAGTGAT
Organism: Eupeodes luniger; assembly: GCA_951509635.1. NCBI lineage: Eukaryota > Metazoa > Arthropoda > Insecta > Diptera > Syrphidae > Eupeodes > Eupeodes luniger. The sequence continues at coordinate 104,729,123 of OX608074.1, forward strand.
TAGAAAGAGTTACAAACATACATATCTACGTGATTGTATCTTCATCGTCACCTTAGAGTTTTGTTTGTGAAACGTATGTTTTTTTTATTAACTCAAAGCGAATATTATGGTTTCCACTAGTCTTCTGATTCAAACTTTTATATGTCCACTTTAAAGGGAACAAACTTGTTAAATGATAAGTTAATTTATTTGAACGAAAAATTTAACTTTTCTAAGTATTACAGCATTTTGGGTATCCAAAACGTTCGCTTCAAATGTTTATTATATTATTTATAATGAGAGTCTCAAGCTTTATTAGTTTTGAAAAATATCTGTTTTCGCTCCGTTTACAAACTTTCTACTTCACATTTAAAAGATATTGTTTTTTTTTATATATACACACGTCAGGCTTGAACCAATTAAAATATCAAAATTGAAACTTCACTTTGGAGCTGTTTCAACATATTTCTAGTCTATTTATATCAAAATAAATATGAAGAAATCAATATTTCTATGCTAATACCTAAGTTTGCTCTCCAACTTCAACTCTAAAGTTGGAAATCTCAAGTTCAAAACGTCAACTTTGGGTGAGTAAAAACAAAATCACAAACTAAAAATAAAAAGAGCCTGGGATGCGACCCACACTGATAACTTCCCATCCCGTCTGTCGATTTGTCTTGCTTAAAAGTTTGTCTAAATGTATCAATTTTTACCAAATTTGCGTACTATTTTTTGTAGGTTTTATGTTCTTATGAAAAAAGGGACTGTTGGATTTTTATTAAAAAAATTACTGAATATCGAAAACAATATTTTCTGTGAAATAAAATGAGTTTAAAGCCAATATTTTTAGTTTTTGAAAAGCTATTTGAGTCGAAAGTAAATTTTTACTAAGTTTTAGTATTGTTTTTTTTTAGGTTTTTATTTTTTGTAAAAAGACTGTCAATTCGATTTTTCTCAAAATGTTATCGAATGTTGAAAACAATGTTTCTTATAAGATAAAATTACTTTGAAGCCATAATCTCAAAGTTTTGAAAAGATATTTGAGTCGAAAATCAATTTTTAACAACTTTTGTTAATTTTTTTTAGGTTTTTATTTTTTGTAAAAAAAACTGTCAATTCGATTTTTCTCCAAATGTTTCCCAATGTTGAAAACAATATTTCTTATAAGTTTAAAGTAGATAGAAGCTATTATCTCAAATTTTTGAAAAGATATTTGAGTCGAAAATCAATTTTTACCAACTTTTGTTAAATTTTTTTTAGGTTTTTAATTTTTTGTACAAAAACTGTCAATTCGATTTTTTTCAAAATTTTACTGAATGTTGACAACAATATTTATTGAAAGATAAAAGTAGTTTAAAGCTAATATCTCAAAGTTTTGAAAAGATATGTATTTGAGTCGAAAATCAATTTTTACCAACTTTAATAATTTTGTTTAAGGTTTTTTTATTTTTTGTAAAAAAACTTTCAATTTGATTTTTCTCAAAATGTTTCTTTCTGTTTTTCTCAATATTTCTTATAAGTTTAAAGTAGATAGAAGCTATTATCTCAAATTTTTGAAAAGATATTTGAGTCGAAACTCAATTTTAACCAACTTTTGTTAAATTTTTTTTAGGTTTTTAATTTTTTGTACAAAAGCTGTGAATTCGATTTTTTTCAAAATTTTACTGAATGTTGACAACAATAGTTTTTGAAAGATAAAAGTAGTTTAAAGCCAATATCTAAAAGTTTTGAGAAGATATTTGAGTCGAAAATAAATTTTTACCACCTTTTATTAATTTTTTTTGGGATTTTATTTTTAGTAAAAAAACTGTCAATTCGATATTTCTCAAAATTTTTCAGAATATTGAAAACAATATTTCTTATAAGATAAAATAAGTTTGAAGCCATAATCTCAAGTTTTTGAAAAGATATTTGAGTCGAAATTCAATTTTTACCAACTTTGAGTAATGTTTTTTTATTTTTTATAAAAAAAACTGTCAATTAGATTTTTCTCAAAATTTTATGAGATGTCAAAAACATTATTCTTCGTTGCACAAAATTGTTTTGGAGATGAAACCATATTTTAGTCGTAAAATTTTCTAGGTGACAATTTTTTTTTTTCAGTTCTTTTGATTTATAAAAAAAACCGTAAATTGGATTTTTTTCTAAAATACATTTGTTTTGAATCATGTTACAATATATAAAATTCAAGACTCTTGCGTCATTGGTTCATGAGATATTTAGGGTTAACCAAAATGTTCACCTTTTTTTTAAACTGCTATGGTAAAAAACCACCTACTCAATTTTCTCGAGAGCCCTGTCTGCATCTTTCTGCCTTATTAATTCTGTAACAAAATTTATTTGAAGTCGATATCTCTTCTGGTTCTTGAGCTATGGACGACGAAAAAAACGTCGCGAACGTACAGACGTACAGACGTACGAACGTACGTACACACGCACGCACAGACATCTGTCTATAAATCTTTTATTTCGACTCTAGGGACCTTGAAACGTCGAGAAATGTCAAAATTTTCAATTTGACAAATCGGACCCATTACAATAACTTCCAATCGGAAGTTAAAAATCCTAAATTTATGTTCAACTTTGACTGAACAAAATCGGTCTTAATCGAAATTTCGGAGAAAATTTTAGAAAGTAAGACTGTAGTATGGAGTTAAACAGTTCTAAATGAAAAGAAATAGAGCTCTTAAAGCTTAATTCTCAACCGAATTGTAGGCAAAACATTTAGTGGAAGAATGCACGTGGTTCGTTTAAGATGTTTTTACTATTGTTTTTCGTTGATACTTTCCTATAATAATACTCAAAAAAATATCAAAACAAAAAATAAGACATAAGTCGACTTAAATTTTCTTTGTCAAAATTGGAGAGTTACATTTAATTTACAAATATTCAAGTCTCTTAAAATTATTAATGTAACGAGTGAAAATAACAAAATGCAGAGTGATTTTGTTATTATTTTTTTTTTTTTGAAAACGATGTAACGCCAGGGTATTATTCTGAACTTCACGCGTCATTTTTTTTACAATTTGTAGAGCCATAGAAAACCACCTATTTTTTAAATCGGTATTATAATATTAAAAGTTTTTATGACTTTTTATGTTACCAAAAAAAGTCGTTGATTTGCAAAACCGCGCTTAGTATATTTCAAATATTCGGAAAATATGCTAGCGAAGTTTTAGCTAAAAAATGCATTATACCCAGAACTTTTATGTCAAATGTTTTTTTATACATACTCGTATGTATATGTAAAAAATATTTATAAATTGTAAAATGTTGAATACAAAATTGTCAATAATGTTAATTAAGAGAGAAATTTAGAATATTAATTGAGTTTCTTTTAGTTAAGTATCAAATTTTTACTTATTACAGTTATAGTTATATTATAATTAACATTTGCTCCTACGATTGATATGGAAACAGTAAAAATACGTCCAACACGTTATAATTGTAATATATTACATTTTAAGAGAATAAACAAACAACAACATTTTTTCTCTTAAAAAAAATTTCAAGGACTTTTGGCAAATGCGAAATCTAGTAGTGTGTACTTGGCTGCTAGTTTTAACGATGCTCTAGTCTGTGCTTTAAGTTTGAAAACTGAAGCTGTCCCGTTGAGCAAATGATAAGCATACTATAATAATTCAAATAATAATCACAACCTTTTTCCTTCTTAAGAAGGCTTTTTATGGCCTGATGGTGTTTAGCATTGAATTTACTTTTATTTACAATATGTTTTTTTTTTATTAATAATATTTTTACGGAACACACAAAAAATAATATAATACAATAAAATTTGACTATTTTATTTCAACATGCTTTAAGAAAGCTAAACAACTAGGATCGTATAGTTACATCAAACAAAAGTTAATAATTATTTTTACAGATTTACAATTTTACTATATCTTAACTAAAAAATCATTTTGTTTTTTGCAAAATAAATAGAAAAAATAAATAAATTAATAATAAAATATAAATATAGCCCTTTTAAGCATAGATTGAGTATTATAAGAAACTTAAAATATTTTTATTTCTTAATTTGTTTGTATTTTTTTTTCTAGCAATTGCTTTTTACAAATTTACCTCTTGGATATCGAGTAGGGTGACCATAACTATGCCTAGGATGACGGGTCTCCTTGACCATCTCTACAACATTAGATACGGTATCGGAGAACCCAATATCATGATGTATATATTGATGACCTCGCCGTCTAGGACTTGGAGATCTGGCCAAAGGAGATCCGTTATGCCTACAAATGATATTCGCAAGGTAAAAATTTTTATATAATTATTATATGAAAATACTTTAAGTTAAATTTTGACTCTCTGGGTTACCTTAGGCTAGGTGATCTTCGATGACCGTTTGTGTACGCATGACCAGGATGCAGATGGCCAGCATCGCCCCCAGTTAACGATTCCTGAGAAGGGTGCCGTGATGGAACATCTTGTAACTCCAACATCTATATTTTGTTGTTGTTGTTTATATATATAATATATATTGATAGTGTAAGTAAGTATGATCAGTATAAATGTGAAAATTTGTATTTTTTGTTAATTATTTAATTAGTAAAATTGTGTGAACAATAATTTCTCTATCGACTCCATTATAATTATAGACTAATTTTGATTTACCAATATGATTCTAGACTTGTAATTGTATTACAATAATTATGAATTAAATTTTACTATTTTAGCATATTTTTGTTCTATAATTGTTTTTTCCTGTTGTCCTATATTTATTTTTGATAAATATATATTTATATTTTGTTTATAAAATAAATTCAAAAGTAAAAAATACTGAAAACATGCAGGTTGACAGGCAATTAGTAGATATAGATAGTTGCAAATATGTATAAAAATACTTTCTAAGATAAAGTTCAAGGCTTTCGCATGCAATGTGATTATAATGATAGCTGCTTAACTACTTTGGGATTTTGTTTAAGTAGATAGTCATTATATTATTTAATGTTTATGAGTTAAAAGCTTTTTGTGGTACTTACCAAATAGTAATTTTTTTGTTTTGAAACATTGACTTACAAACATGTATAACATTTATTGGCACAGTTATACAAACTAGCTCTTTTTGATTAAACATATAAATTATTTAAAATAAAAATTAAACAAAATTAAATTAACTCAATTAAAAAGTGGATCTTAAAAATCTTGTTTTTAATTATTTTGTGTGATATTAATAAAACACATACATATATCTTTTTTTTTTAAATTATAAACCTAATTTGAAATTAAATCAAATATTATCTCAATTAATTATGAACTGAAAATATCGTTGCTTTAAGTACTATTAAATTGATATCAACAAATTTGCATTGTTCTCATATTTAGTGTTGTACATATGTATGTACAATATACACTGTTTAAATACAAAACTTTATAACAATGCAAATTATAGATATAATATAAAATCACTGAAGTTTGTCAAAAAAATTAAATTATATCGAGAATTTTAATAAATAAAAACATATCATTTATTGAAACTGTCTTGTAATAACAATTTTGTACCTTTGACGGTTGTCTTTATTTGCCAGGCGGTTTCTTGAAACAAATGTGGACAAAAACTAGTACAAATAATGATTAAACAGTTTAATCAAAATTTTTCCTTAGCCCTCTTTACCGTTACCATAATCATATACTGAAAAGCCTATTAGCAGTAAGGTGTATACATTTAAGTCAACTTTCATTCATCAACAACGAACAAACATTAACGAAAAGTATTAACTCCCAAAAACATATAAAATATCCTTGTTTCCAAGGTAGCATATTTCGCTTAAAAGAACTCGGCCTTTCGAATACCACAAATTAATGCATATTGGAATTTTAAGTCATGATTTGAATCTCCGCGGAAGGTTAACGGCAGTATGTTCCTAGAATGGCTTTTGGAGCTTTTGAAAACTGGGAACGAATGTTTGCCCCATGTAAACAGAAAATGAAGATGGTATTTCTTCACACGCTTTGTATTATTTCAACTTTTCTTCTCAAATAATTGTGTGTTATTATTTTGGAAAACTACAGTGATTAATTTTTTAAAATAAAAATCATAAATATACTAACATAGAAGCATTATTTCTAAAAGCTTCAAAATATTCCTAGAATCACCTTAAAATTATTATATTTTAACTTAAGCCTTTGCAGAAAAAAAAAAACTAAATAAAAATAATTTTTCTATTTAATATTTTGAAAAAGCTTTTAAAGCCAGCGGTAAATATTTTATTTATTATCAAATAATTAACTTTATTTAAATTTGTTTTTAATTTAAACGAAAATATGGATTTTGATAACACTGCTATAATGAATTGAACTAATTTCATTTCCTAATATCTTTCGAATAAAGAAGATTTAAGAGAAAACATAGGTATTACTGTTTTTAACTACATACTATGGGAAAGCTAAATTTGTTTTCTAATTTAAAAATATAAAACACGAAACGCGATAAGAAAAAATAACACAAAATTGAATTGTAGGTCTCAAAGGGTCTTAAAAAATTCATTGGGGAAACAATTTCACAATTATTCAGAGCAAGTGTTACGATAAGTACAGGGTTTTACAGAACAATTTTCAGGAAAAAAAGTGGTTAAATAGTTTTGGAACTTCACTGTACAGGCATTCGACATAGTTTTAGGTTAAAATAAGGAGCCCTTACTGGGGGGAAGTGCTGTATTATGCATAAACATAGTCATTATTAACAGTTAGGATAACTCAGTTGTTGTTAAATTTGACGACATACTCTTACCCTTAAGTGCTTTTTTATCTCGACAAAATATAAAGAAGAAATCTAAAGTGGGTTTGATAGGCAAAAAAAAACAGTTAGTTAATGTTTTTAAGAGAGGATTCATTTTTAAAAGTCAGCTATTAAGGCACTTTTAAAGCTCTTATATTTTGATTATAGACAAGTTAAGACTATGCCGTTACTAAACATGGAACCATTAATACTTCAAAAATACATCTATTGCTATTGTGAAACAGTAACAATTCGTTAAACTTAAGCATTATTTGGTTTCGTGAAGCACTTTCTTGCCTGGCAAAAGTGAAATTAGTGAAAAAGTTTGACCAACATGACCAATTATCGTTCAAGGACAAGTGAAAATATGACTGCAGAAAACGGTATGAAGCTTATGGAAATCCAGTTTTATGAATGCCTTGTTGATCTTATTGAAAGTAAGCATTCCACAGCGAGATTACATCGGATTTTATATAAAGAAGTTGCTTTAGATTATCGGAAAAGTGGTATTTTCGCACTAATTGTTTCGACCTTTAAAATGCATCGAAATAATCTTTAGTTTCATTTAAAATCCTTAGTGATGAAGCCCGATTTTACTACGGAAGCTACGTTAATAAAAAGAATTTTCACATTTGAGTATCGGAAAATCCAACAATGAATATTGAAAGTTTCTTCATCCGCAGCGTATAACTGTTTAACCTTCCCCAGCAGAATGGAGACGCTGTAGCGGCCGCTTGTCGCGCTGTCAAAGTTCAAACATACGAAAATAGTACACAGCGCCACAATGGGAAGCTGTTGCTGCAGCGATCGCTGTCGCCATTGTTGAATAATTTTCTACTTTCCGCTATTAGTCGCGCTACATTTTAAAAGCTTTAAAAGCTTCATTCCGCAGTAGCACATTTGCATTATCATTTCAATAAATGCAATTTCATCGCGTTGGTCCATTTTTTAATTTAAAAATTGAAAATTAAGTTGCCCAAAAATATGAATAGTCTTACAAAACTAAACACAAATGTATAAATGTAAAAAAAAAAAATGACGGCTGACGTTCTTCCTGCGCTACATCATTGTTGTCGACCTTTGCTACATAGTGACCGATTTTAGTGACAGCTTGTGCTACAGCGATTTTTACCGCGACTAGCGAATTCCCCTTGTGTTCAAGGGGTAATGCAGTTCTTCGGCGTTTGATGAGATGTGGCCTTAAAAGTAAAATCTGAGTCTTGTGCAACTTTTTACCCTTACGCTAGAGATGTTGAGTTTCCAGAGTTTTGTGATGACGTTTATTTTTAGCAAGACGGCTGAGGCGGGTACAACGTTATTTCTCTAAAAGTTGGTAATAAATGGCCACAGATCTTATGATTTAAAACATTTTAGACTTTTTTAAGTTCTTAAGGGTGGAATTCGTGAATTATCGAGGGCATATGGCATATAAATGTACCAATTAGATGTCGTGAAAAGGATGTGGTGCTCACACCATTGCCGTGGAAGCCATCAAGCTTTATAATGAAATTAACATCTATTAATTTTTCTTAAAACATACTCATTGGTATCAATATCAAAATGAAACCGCTTGTTGGAATTTGGTTTCGTCTGTCTAGTGTTTTAGAAAACTTTCCTAGTGAAAGATTTAATACAAAACTTAAATAACCAATCATCTATATCTAAAGTTTGAAGCGATAATAAAGTTTTTCTTTTGATTTTTGAGAAGGATAAAACAAAAAAAAAAGTATTAAAAATTTAACTATCTTAATCAAATTATTGTTTCCAAAATTTAATACAAATATTTGCTATCGTTAATGTTTAAAATTCTTGTTAGCAAATTATTTTCAATAAAATTTGGTTCAATTATTATATTATTAAAACAAAAATTCCTTTTAAAAAAAGTGTCTTAATTTTGAATATTGAAAACAAAAAAAAAATAAAAAATCTTTTCTTTTTCTTAAAATTTAACAAAGTTTATCGCTTCACACTTCTACAATAAATTAAAGTTTTAATTTGAAACCAATTATAATTTTCTAACCTAATTTTTCTTTTTTAAAAACACAAATAATACATTTTATAAGAGGATTCCTATGAAAATCACTATAAAAAAAAATATTGCTTCTTAAAAAGGCGTTTACAACAGTAACAACAATAACACCGATTTACTTAAAATTATATATAAAGGGGCTATAATATATATAGATTCTAAATACTTTAATTAATTTTTGTTTTGCAGTAACACGAATAATAATAATAATGATAATAATTTAAATTACGTAGGAATTTCTATTTTTAATTATATCGACAGTAATTCACATTGACTATATATATATATAGAATATTAAGGATATTTTTTCTGACTTATGTGTTACCACTTTTAGTTAATTTATCACCTTTTTGTTTCTGAAATTTAAAAAAAAATCGTAAAAGGATATAAATTTTAATCATTTTTTGTAAAATAAAAACAAAAATAAGAAATAATTTAAAATAAAAAATACAAATAAAAATTCGAAAGCCATAGTAGAATAGATAGATTTTCGAAATAATAAAATGAGTTAATAACTAAAATGATTGCATATTTCACTTTTTTTTTTTAATTTGCATTTCGTTTTTATTTTAGACTAAGAAATGTTTATTATTTTTCAAATAAGTCATTATTGACTTAATCCAACACAAAACAAATACCCCCCGTCACTTGATTGATGTAAGGACTGTATTAAACTTTTTTGTTAAAAGATTTAAATATGTAGAAACAGAAACCTATAAATTGAGTTGTTTTTTAGGAAGAAGTTATACTTGAGGGACAATTTTTCAATTGCCTCAGTTAAACATTAGTTAGTAACTGCTAACTTAGTCTTCACTAATTCATTGAAAAATTGCCTCTAAGTATTATTATATAATGTATCTTCTAGCTTTTTAAATTAAACGGATTTTTGAGAATATTTCAAAGCTTATTAAATTTTTTTGGAAAGAAATTCTGCTAAGCAATCATTTTAAGCTAATTTTAAACAAAATAAAAAAAAAAAAAAAAACAGAAAAGTATCGTTTAATTTTTTTACCTAATTGATCGCTTTCGTATCGTACTCCGGCGTGCTAATGTAGCCAAATTATTATGATCAGCATCACCATTAAGCGGTTGATGATTATTATTATTGGCCAGGAGATGGGTTTGTGAATTAGCACCTTCGTTATTTGGCTCTAAACTAATGGAACCTGCACGGGAATCATCCTTGTCTAACGCAGCCATATCAAGCAAGCAATTGAAGAATGATTGTTTCTGTGTGTTTTGTTTTTGGTATTGGGATTTTGTGCGTGATGTTTTTTAATTAATTTTATTTTTTAATTTTCGAGCAATGTATTTAAAGTAGGTTTTTATTTAAGATGATTTGTGTTTAGTGTGTTTTTTTTTTAGATTCAAAAATTTTTCCCGAAATCCAATTGGGTAGGTTATTTCCCGTAGTTGATGCGAAAATATTTATGTTTATTTTGTTTTTTATTTATGTTTTATTTTTTGATTTTTTGTTTTTAGCAAATATGATTGCAGTGAGCAAGAGCGAGAAAAGAATTAAAAAAATCAAGCAAGAAATATTTTATTGTTTATTAAAAATGTGTAAATATTAAAAAAAAAAAGTAGTAGATTGTATATGTTAAAGTATTTTTAGGAAAAATTAGCAAAAATGTTATCAAACTATTAGGAGAAGTAAATTTTGTATTTATTTCTTTAAGTTTAAAGTTTTATAAGTGGATAATGTATAGGTACTTAAATAGAAGGATATAAGAGTAAAGTATAGTTTTTGTATATTTCATATTATTTATTTAGTTAGTATTTTTGTTAAGGATAAATACGTCTAGATTCCATGCAAAAAACTAATTGATATATTTATTTTCTTTAATGATAAAAATGTGTTTAGTGTTAAGTAGAAGAAATGTTGGAATATATGTATTAGATTGTGTTTTTTTGCAGAAATCCTTTCGATATTTTAGATACAAGACTTTCTTCAGTGGAACTGATACAGTAAGACTACTTGAAGGTAGACAAAACAATATTATTTTCAACGATACAAAATCACATTTATTTTTACAGACGCAAACATACAATTAACTCATATCGAATTGATTTCTGCTTAGTTTTTATTTGTTTTTGAGATTTTAGAGAAGAATAATTTTTAAGAAAAATAACTAAGAGTGCTTATTTTAGATAAGACAAAAAATTTACAAACTCAGTTCAAAAGAAAAATAAAACTAGGTTATTTTTCATGCAAAGGTATTTTAAGTAAGAAATAAAAATAAAGAGAACTAAAAACATGCCTAATTTTTTCTTAAAAATTTAAAATATATCAAATCAAATAAAAACAAAAAAAACTAATACTATTTATTATTTGTTTAAATATAGGACAATTATTTTTCTAGATTTCTGGTTTCTAGGTATCTAAATCATTTTTTTTTGTTGTTTCTATTTTTATTATTTTTTTGGAATCTAATTTATTAATTAACCCCTGATGAACTTATTATTAGTAAATTACGTTAATTATTATATTTGATAGAGTGAAATGTGATCACTAACACTAAGACCATAGCATTAACTCTAAGGTAAACAACACTATATAAAAGGCAACTTGGTTTATAATAATTAAAATTGTGTTAATTTTTCTATACTATAAAAATATATTAAACGAGCAAATTTACATAATTTGTTTCTACTTTTTATTTTTATTTTTTCAGTACTGTGGTTCTAATATTTTTTTTTTAAATCAAAAGAATGTTCATTCCAAGTTTGTGCGAAAAAAAAAATATTAAAACTAAAATTAATTTAAAATAAAACAAAATTAATTAATAGAATGTTGTTTTATTAGGAGGAGATTTGTATACTTATTGTGAGGTGAGCGTAATTATTTATGAATCTTGTTAGTAATTTGTTAAGCATTCTTTAAAGATATTTTTCAATAAACTTTAAGGAAATATTATTTTTTTTCCAAAGTGATTTATTTGATTTTTCGTCAAGAATAATTTATTCAAAAATTGTATTCTTTACCTTAAGAAATAATTAGAACCTCAATAAAAACTATGTATTTATTAAACTTTAAAAACAAATGAATTTCCCTTTGGTGAAGTGAAAACGGGTCTAGGGAAAGAAGCGCTATATAGGCACACTTGTACCCAATTCAGATAAAGAGATTATCTCAGTATCAGGTTGAATTTTTAAATTTTGAAAATATAGGTATGGTATGCATAATATAATAAATGTACATTCACTTTTTAGTAACACACCCTTCAACTTTTGTTAGTAGAATCAAAGTCAAATGCATCTGTTAAAATATGTACAATATACGTCCATTTTCAAAAAAAACTTACTTTTTTTCTCAAAAGAAGTATAAAATTTCCTTTTTGTATACTTTAGCATTTTTTTTCCAATTTTAAAAGTGTGTAGAAAACTCTTTTTTGAAAGTTAAGGACTATTTTGAAGGTGGATGTCTTTTTTTTAGATACAGAATTGTGTAGATAGATTTTTGAAAAACTTTGTCTGGATTGTTTTCTTGATTTGTGTGTGTGCAAACAATTTTATTTTGAAAGCTCAACGCCTTGGACCTAAAAAAAATATTTTGAAAAGAATCTAAAATCGCATATGTATTTTTATAAATTAAAATAAAATTTGATAAATAAATGAATTAGGTTGGGCGACAGTCCGTTGAGAATTTGGGCCTAATGACGTACAACTTTCAACAGTTACAGTGTATGAGCCATCTCAGGAATTAAGGGAACCTACAGTTTTGTGCCGAATCCAAACGGCTAATTAGAGAAAACTCTTTCCATGACAAGAATAACTCTTGGATAATTTTTTAATTCCTCGCCAGAGGCAATACCCGTGAAAAAAAACTTTAGGTGGCACGAACAGTGATTAAACCCCAGACCTCTAGCATGGAAGTCCTACGCACTAACTATCGGCACTTACTAACGCCACGGGTATAAAAATTTAAAATTTCATGACTCAATAAAACTTGTATTGTTTCTATTAAACAAAATTGTATTGGGGTTTGTTTTCGAACTTATAACTTATTGTCCTTATTTAACAAAAGCTCCCCATTTGAAAAACAACAATCTAAAGAATAACGAATAATTAAAAGAAAATTGTAAAATGTGCAAAAACTATAACTATATATTTAAATTGTGATACTGCCAAAAATAAAATATTGAAAATATAATTAAAACAAAAATATGTCTCTTTTTTAACTAAAAAATATATTTTTTTTTCGTGTTATAATGCATAAATTTCTCAAATGAGTTTGGACTGGCAAAAGCAAGCGAAATTTTGATTGGAATTTAATTTATTTTTATTGAATGTCTCGTTGTTCAATAAAATTTTCTATTTGGATCGGGATATTTTAAGGTGAAAAAACGTCGACAGAAACTTTAAGTAAAATTATTGAGAGGTATATGGGCTTATATAAATTGATTATATTATTTTATAGAAATTCATCTATAAATATGATTATATATTTTATGATTGAATATAATTTCACAGGGAAAATTTGCCAGGGAATTTGATTTAAGGAATTACAACATAATCATTGATTATAATTTATTTTTTTTAGCGATAAATAAAGAATTTATATATTTTCATATATAAAATGCCAACAAACGAAGCAGGAATTTTTGTTTAAATAATTTTCCATACATTTAGCAAAATTTGAAAATTAAGAAAATGATTATAATGATATATATTATGTTGATTAAATATAATTATATATATTAATAATTTGAAAAGAATATTTGCAAAAAAGCAAGTACCGGCTGATCGGCAGCGGTAGGACTACTTTTCATATCATCATCTTTCTTGGCCTTTTTTTTAAGTTGGAAGGAACAATATTTTTTTTTGAAATTGCAAGTCGTTATGATGTGAGTCAAAAAGTAAATGAGAAAAAAAAGTATAAAAAAAATTATCATCAAATATTTTTTGAAATATAATTGTTATATTATTATTAATATTAAAATTTTGTTTTTTTTTTGTTATTAAAATTATTTTGTAATTTTTGATTATTAACTCAAAAGATTGTAAGAAAACTTAATTTTTTATTTCACTTAAAAATAATTGATAATTGTGCAAGTTTAAAAACTTTGCTATGGCCATAAAACTCTTTACCTACAAAATTATTAATTTAATTTATTAATATAAATTAATTTATCTAATTTACTTAATAAATTTAACATTGAACATTTATTTAAAAACAACATTAATTCAACTTTTAAAGGTTTACTTTAATATTCATAATTGAAGGATTAAGGTATAAGAATCAATTTCATAATATTACAACCTTTAAATCAATTAAAATAATAAAACCAATTAATTATTAATCCTACTTTTATAGTAAAGTTAACTATTTCAATATTAATTAAAATTAAACAAAACACAAAACACACAAAAATTAGTGCGATTTAATATACCTCCTTCCAATTCTGCATTTTATTATCAAACGTGAAATAAATTTAACATAAATAAAAATAAAATTAAAGTGTTTTATATCATAACATCCAAAAACTGTTCTAAATTTTAACAGTTTTTTTATTTTTAATTATTTTTTCTTTTCTAGTCTTTATATTTATAAAATATGTAATTACAAAATACGATTTCAAAATGTGTTATGAATACAATGACTAAATTATTTAAAAAAAAAAATATTTATTTGAATTGTGCCGTGTTTTGAAACATTTATAAAATGGAAGAAAGGTTCCTGCTAAAATGTTTTGGGTTGATTGAAGTTTTAAGATGAATCACGAATCAGACCATCTTAAAATTCTCAGTACAATCAAAAACAATGGTGTTAGGAGAGGAAGCTTCTTTTGCTACGTGCTATTTATTGCAACAATCCTTGAGGCAATTTTTAACAGCTATCTATATCTGATCAATATTCCCTCGGTATGGAGAGAAGTGAAAGTTGTTTTTATACCAAAATCGGCAAATAGGTGGAAACGGTGTTACGCACCCTAGTGCGCACCATTGAATTCTCGGTCCATCATAGAGAGTTCACTATGGTTGCTTTCCTTGACATCGAACGTGATTTTAACACATCTGCACTAACATCTCTGAACGTTCGAGAGTTTGCTTGGGGATTTAATTAATTTAATGCTGACTAGCAGAATAATTACCTCAAAACTGGGCAACTCTTCTGCTAGAAGATTCTTTAGTAGAGGGACACCACAAGGTGTTGTTCTATTGTCTCTCTCCTCTGGAACCAGGTAGTAAATGAAATCCTTACTGGTAGGGATGCAGAGGGTTTCAGAGTGAATGCCTATGCTGATGATGTTGCTATAGCGATCTCAGGAAAGCATCTTCACACCCTAAAGGAACTCTTGCAAAATGCCTTAGACAAACTAATACTTTGGGCTGATCGGTGTGGACTGAGTGTTAACCCGCACAAAATTGGTTTAGTCCTATTTTCGAGAAAACACAAAATTACATATGCTAACCTCCATATATTAAAGGTATCCAATTAAAGTTCTCAGAAGATGCTAAATATCTGGGTCTTATTTTAGACAAAAAAATAAATTGGGGACGTAATAGAAAAAAAAGAGTTCAAAATGCTTCTATAGTTCTCTTTTCTTGCAAAAAAGCTATTGGTAAGAAATGGAACCTACAAACCCCAAATTGCGCATTGGTTATACACATCGGTAATCAGACCGATTTTAATGTATGGTGTGGCAGTATGGTGGATTGCTTTAGAAAAAGCTAGGAACCGCGACAAACTATATAAGATCCAATGTTCGGATTGCCTGTGTATTAACCGATCGCTTCCCACGACGCCATCTGCGGCACTGGATACCCTTCTCTACCTAACTACTCTTAGTATTCTAAGCAAACAAATAACTGCAAGCTCTGATATTCGCCTCAAAGCTTCATCACAGTGGTGTGGCAACAATATTGGCCAATCCGTAATTCTTAAGTATTTAGAATCAATTCCAAAGCACACAGACTACACCATCCCCCAACTGCAATTCGACAGAAACTTCCACCTTGTTTCTGGCTAATTAATATATTATTTAATAATTATTATTATTAATTAGTTAAAAGCCGTGTTTTTTTGGTATTCCATATATAGTACAGTGAGAAATTGCCAAAAAAAACGATCCGCAGTAGTCCGGTTTTTATATTTTAAAGTTGATACAATTGAATATTTGCCAGAATAATTTATCAAAAAATTCCACAAAAAAATAGCGAAATTCAGACCAGGGGTGAAATCATGTAAGCTGATTTTGTGATACAATTTGACATAAAATAAAAACTTCAAGAAGCGGGTTTGTTCGTAGACTACTACATTAACATGTGGTGTTGAAGCGAGCTTTTGAAGCTCGCCTTAATTCTTTATATACCTGAATCTAGTTGAAATGAGCTTGATTCGCCTCGATTCCGGTCGGTGAAGAAAAACCTGTGTTGAGGAGTTGGTTTTACAAATAATGCGTTGTTTATTTGCATATTTGTTTTAATCAAATTAAAAAAAAATTGCACATGGAGTAGGTAGCATATTCTTATATGGTGCTGAACTATTCAGTTTTTCATTGTTTAACACGAATCAAACTATCTCACTTTCATAAGAAACATCGAAACACCATTTGCATTTTAGAAAGTGCTGTCAAACTTAATCATTTTTAAATCTTCTTGTGGGGTGGAAACACCAAAAAGATTTATCTAATCTAAACTGAGATAAACCTTTGGTGGAAACATAGCAAAATATAAATATCTTTTCTATTGTTTTCTCTTGCAAAATAAGCCCAGTTAGTCCATTTTCACTAACAAAACTAAATAATAAAAAGAGGCTGGGATGCGACCCACACTGATAACTTCCCATCCCGTCTGTTGATTTATCTTGCTTAAAAGTTTGTCTATATGAATCAATTTTTACCAAATTTGCGTACTATTTTTTGTAGATTTTATTTTTTTATGAAAAAAAGGACTGTTGAATTTTTATAAAAAAAATTACTGAATATCGAAAACAATATTTTCTGTGAAATAAAATAAGTTTAAAGCCAATATTTTTAATTTTTGAAAAGCTATTTGAGTTGAAAGTAAATTTTTACCAAGTTTTAGTATTGTTTTTTTATAGGTTTTTATTTTTTTTTTTAAACTGTCAATTCGATTTTTCACAATATATTATCGAATGTTGAAAACAATATTTCTTATAAGATAAAATTAGTTTGAAGCCATAATCTCAAAGTTTTGAAAAGATATTTGAGTCGAAAATCAATTTTTAACAACTTTTGTTAATTTTTTTTTCGGTTTTTAATTTTTTGTAAAAAAACTGTCAAATCGATTTTTCTCAACATTTTTCAAAATGTTGAAAACAATATTTCTTATAAGATAAAATAAGTTTGAAGCCATAATCTCAAGTTTTTGAAAATATATCTGAGTCGAAATTCAATTTTTACCAACTTTGAGTAATGTTTTTTTGAGATTTTTTTTTTTTATAAAAAAAACTGTCGATAAGTTTTTTCTCAAAATTTTATCAGATGTCAAAAACATTATTCTTCGTTGCACAAAATTGTTTTGGAGATGAAATCATATTTTAGTCGTAAGATTTTCTAGGTGACAAACTTTTTTTCAGTTTTTTTGATTTATAAAAAAAACCATTAATTTGATTTTTTTCTAAAAATATAATTGTTTTGTATCACAATACAATATATAATATAAAATTTAATTTAAGTCTCTAGCGTCATTGATTCATGAGATATTTGGGGTTAACCAAAATGTTCACCTTTTTTTTAAAGTGCTATGCTAAAAAAACCACCCACGCAATTTTCTTGAGAGCCCTTTCTGCATCTTTCTACTTTATTATCTGTATAACAAAATTTATTTGAAGTCGATATCTCTTCTGGTTCTTGAGCTATGGACGACGAAAAAAAACGTCACGAACGTACGGACATACGGACGTACGGACGTACAAACGTACGTACACACGCACGCACAGACATCTTTCTAAAAATCTTTTATTACGACTCTAGGGACCTTGAAACGTCGAGAAATGTCAAAATTTTCAATTTAACAAATCGGACCCATTACAATAACTTCCTATGGGAAGTTAACAACAGTAATAGATTGATTTTTTCCCCCAATGGAAATTACATGATTCCAAATGCACAACTACTCAACGAACACAGCCATCGAGATACAAATGCAATATCAATCGTACCAACATTTGAGAACGAAATCACATAAGATCCATTCGAGACTCGTATATACATATGTCAAAAACCCATCTGTAGGAAGATTCTACTTTAACTTTTATCGGTAGTATTCATACTACGGATATTGTTTTTGTTATTCGTGTAGAATCCTACTATACTATTGATATATTTTCCAACAAAACACGGGTAATAATGAACATCAGGTGGAATAACATCACCACGTGTCAGGTAACTAAAAACATCTTTCCTACACTAGATTTAAAGAGCTCAATATGCTTGCTATCTCTAAGCAGATCGCATATATGCATGCTCGTTAATCGGTTTAATAACCATTCTGAAGTCAGTTTTTCAGAAGCTGTATGGATGAGGAAGAGTAGGAAACAGTTCTCCACCTCCTCTGTTCATGCCCTGTTCTAGCTCAAAAACACAAGTACCTAGAAGAATTTAAGATGTACCTATAAATGTGGTATCACAATGGTCCCTTAACTTGCCCTAAGGTTGTCTTACTCCATCACGGACAATCTTTTTAACCTAAACTACCCTACATCCTATTTAATAAAATATTTATAGTTGCAATACTATATGTGTTATTATTCTGAAGCCCATTTCTGAAAACGATTTGATTTTTCACCTTTTTTTTTTTCTTTCTAAAAAAAGTTAAAAAGCATATTATTATTGTTTCTTCAGGGCAGATTTCATTATGTACATTAACATTACTATTTCAATTATTTACTGATATGGGTACATTAATAATTCTTCAAAATTTCAGTGCAAAACTCTGAACCCAGTTTTTATTTTCATTATAATCTGTGGAACCAATTTTGAGATAAAAATATTATCTTCAAAAACCGATCAATTTAGTTGGTGATACTCTTCTTTCAAATCCCTTAAAATTGATACAAAATATCGTTATGTTTAATACGCATGTACGAGTACATTTAAACCACGTTAATATCACCTCCAGGACTTTTTCAATCCAGATTTTCTTATTATTGCATTCATAACACATTTTATTTAAATTTTAAATTGTCTAAAAATAAAATTTATCTAGAACATAACCAATTTTAAATCAAATAACACATTGTATTTACAAAATTTATAATAAGTTGAATTATATTTTTAGATACGTTTTTTTGTTTGGATTTTATTATACTCATGTGTATTCAATTTTAATACTTAATACATTTAGAAAAATTTACAATAATTTAAAATTAAATTATTTAGTTAACCAATAAATAAATCTAATGGACCAATATTTTTGTTGTGTTTCAAAAAAAATTTGTTGTTGTCTTTCTTCTTTTTTTTTTTTGATTTTTTAATATAATACAGATAATGTATTTAGTAAATATTTTTAACCTATGTATTTTATATATTTTATGTATATAAGTTTGTATAGTTTATAAAAGAGAAAAGAAAGTATAAAATTGAAACAATAAAACACTTACCGGCATGCCTGAATCTATTTGTCCAAAACGCGTCGTTCGCCAGGATTCTAAGATAAGAAATCCACCATAAATTTTGCCAACTGATAATTTTCCCGTATTCAATTGATCACTTTTCGGCACCAACAAATCAAGGACCTTTCGGGCCTGTAACGGCCATATATGCGTTATGGTTTCCCTGAGTTCCATATCGGCTTGATCCATTTCTTCAGCTATATGAATTATAATTGTATTATTTTTTGTTTTAATAATTCATTATTCATTTTTAATATTTAAGTTATATGAAATGTCAAACAAGTAACTTCAAGTTTAGCAGGAATCTTTTTTTTTTGGTTTCAATCTGATATTTAGAAAACTCTCGAGCCCTAACTAAATATTGCACAATATTTTGAAGCAGAACTAAAAACAAGGTAGGAGAATGCAGCCCTCTGGAAAAACTGTACACAATGGTTTGTGTACACAATACAAGTGACTATAACAACTTACGCTTTATTGAAATTGATGTACAAGAGAGAAGAAGTTAAGATGTATATTCTCTAGGTATGAGGGAATTTTCTCAAAATTGATATTTAATTCATAAATTTAACATTAAATTATGCAAAAAGAAATAAAGACTTTTATTTACATTTAAAATTAAATGAATGAAGGCTTCAAAATTATTTTTGGATCTGTTGAAAAAATAGAATATACCTTAATAAATATGAATTTCATAAAAATAAATAAATTATATATATTACAGTTCAGAAAAATTGTGTTATAAAGGGTGGTTAAATTTAAAGGGCCGTGATTGAATGTGAATTTCACCTAAACGTCAAGTTTATTTTCTGCATTTCATTTGACATTTCTTAATTTCAGACTAATTCAATTCGAACCATGGAAAGATACATAATCGAGCAACTCGTTTAAGTTATTCAGACTTATTTTGAAAATGGGAGTTCAAATCAAAATGCATATCGTGCACTTCGTGATTTTTTCAGACAATTTAATCGTCCAAATGTGAGTACAATCGGTCTGTAGGAGATGTGAAAACACCAATGCTTGCTCGTACAGCTCGTATTGCTGCTGTTCGCGATAGTGTAGCTGAAGAGCCGTCCACCTCAACTCGTGGTGCCTAAAGACTTGCCTATACCCGCTTAAAACGTGCAATTGACTAAAGAACTAAAGCCTCTTGACCATTTCAAACTTCGTCAATAATCAAAATAATAGAATGATAATCCAAGATGATTGTCGAAAAACCAATGCACCCACAACGAGCTTGTTTAGATATATGGGCTGGCGGCATGATCAGGCCGTAGTTTTTCCAACATGAGGCTGGTCAGGCAGTTACTTTTTTTTATATAGGTAATAAGCGCACACTCAAGGGGATAATACTACCCTTATTATGTAAATACACAGTGTGAACAATAGGAAAGGGGGAGAGGGGTTGAAAAGAGGTGTCGGTGTACATTGGTTTTGAATTCCTGAATATCGCAATGGCTGGGAAATACAGAGTGTGGCAAGGGATTAAACATTCGCGTGGTACGGCTAAGGAACGAATCTCTGTACTTGACAGTAGGAAAGAAGTTGTGCTCGATGGTATATTGATGAGCATTCCTAGAAGCGCGAGCATTACGATTGAACTGTTTAAGGGGAGGAATGCAGCTGGCTATTTCTCTAGAGCATAAACCGTTAAAATAACGGTAAAAGATGGTGAGACAAGAAACATTTCGACGATGTTCAACCGACGTAAATTATCATATGATGGTATTATCACCAAACAATCTAAATGCTCTTCGTTCAATACTGTCCAAGAGGCTTAAGTAAGTTGCAGGAGCACCAGCCCAGATATGGGAGTTACACTCAAGCTTTGGACGTATATAAGTCTTGTAGATAACAGCCAGATCAAAAGGGGAGACAAACTTTCTGCATCGCCTTAGAAAACCCAAACATCTTACGGCATTTTTGGTGACATCGCGTATGTGAAAATTAAACAAAAGGTGGTTGGTGATACACATACCGGGGATACCGAGATGGCAAATGGGTATATCTCGCTTTTACGATACAAGACAGCATTGGATATTCGAAGCATTAAATTCCACGCGGTTTTTTATTCCCATTATACAATGCTGTTAAGGTCAGAATTTTATGAGCTTGTCATATTTTGTCATTGCAGTTTCACATCGGAAGAAGAGGGATGTGAATCTAAAAACGAATATGACAAGCTAAGAGTACTATTGTCAGCGAAACAATGTATTGGATTAAAAGTTTCAGACAGGAGATCATTAACAAAAATGAGAAAGAGTGTTGGAGATAGAACAGAGCCCTGGGAAACACCAGCATTTATTTTGTGGTTTTCAGACTTGAACCCATCCAATACTACTGTGTTACTGTGAATGTTGTTCGTTTACGATATGATAGCGAACTTTTTATGGCAAAAGTAGGAAGATATAGACGTGGACAATGTGTGGTTTCAATAGGCCAGTGCTAACGAAACGAAGCAATGGCTCTGTTGCGCGACAAGTTCAGTGGCCGTGTTTTCCATCGTGTTAACCATTGGACGGAGGTTTGTCGACGAGGTCGCGGCGACCATTTGGCCAATATTTAATTGCATACACAGTTGAACCATACCAATATTATCATAATAAAAAGAAATGACAATCATTTACTAAATAGTTTGTGTTAAATTTAAAATCAACATCGGCCCTTATTATTTAACCATCTTTTATTTCACTTTATAAAAATTTAATAGATTTAAGGAAATGAAATAATATCATACTTTGAGTTTTTATTGAATCTTAATGATTGTAATAAACAAATAAATGCACAAATTATGTATTTTTTTTTAAATTGAAGACCAAAAATCCTTTATTCACACAAATTTTCTACTTTAAAAAAAGGAAGTCTGCATATTGAATTTCTTGTATATATTAAACTTTATAAAAATTACACAACAATATTTTTTATGAAACTTCAGACTATTTTCAACAACAAAATATTATGTACATCAACAATCAAAATACTACCGAACAAAAAGAACACAGGACAGAAGACAAAGATACAGGTCTTATATTGAAGAAGGATTTGATTTCAATATCAATCCATAAAACTATATGGCTGGTCAATATATTTTTACTTACCAGATCGCATTTTTATACTGAGATTTTCACGTATCAGCGCAAATAGGGTAGTTGTAAAATTCACTCTCAGTTCTTGATCAAGCGGCATATTCATTCGTATTAATTTTTTGTAGGCGAGGCGATTGGGACATTTGTTACCGAACCCCAATGGAGGATCCATGTTTTTTAACATATCATACATTTCTGTGTAGTGAATTTTACCCCTAGAAAATTTATCGATAGGATTTATAATTTTTTATTTTTTTTTGCAAATAATTTTTCATTAATTTTTCCCTACTTAAATTTAAAAGAAATATTGTTGGTTATTATAATAAATAGTTATAAAATATTTTTAACGAAACACACACACACAAAAACAAATGTACAATTACATTAACGATGAATGCAAATAACATTTTATTTAAAAAAAAATGTTGACAAATCACTATCTACTGTAAGAGTATTATATTGTGGTTATATTTTTTGTTTATGTTTATTTTTAGAGGTGAGAAATATTTTTTTTTTAATTGTTTAATGGTAAATGGTGAGGTGTTTTTGATTATATAATTGTTATACTGTTATTGATAAAAATGTATTTTTTTATAATTGTGAAACGTGGTAAAATTTGTTTGCATAGATGCATTTTAAGGCAAGTTGTAATATGAAACAAATACGATCAAATAATAATCAATTTAATAGTATTACTAACTACAAGTTGTGTTAACCCGATTGAATATATTTGTACATAATTAATCGATTTAGAGTGTAAACATTTTATTTTCATTGTAAATATTTTTAAAAAAGTTAACACCCTATGTCGAAATAATTTGGTTAAACACAACAAAAACAATAAATCTAACAAGATTCAAAATAAATTTAGTTGAGTTAATTTTATAAAAATAAATTTTTAACACCAATTTTATATTTTAAATAGAAAAAAATAACACATAAATATATTGTGTTTTTATCGATTTTTTGGACTTGGTTCATCTTAAGTAATATTGACTTTAATTTTGTGTATTGTCAAAAAACGTATTCCTTTAAATGTGTAAGAAAATATTTTAATAAATCGGACTTTATGATAACAGCAAGAATTTGGCTTTGTTGAAGCAATTCAGTAAATTTTCGAAAATATACGTTTTGGATCTCACATGATCTCACTGTTTGTAATTAAGAGACATACACTTTTAACTTAAATTTGAAAAATATCTTGAAGCCGCTCCAAAAAGTGTTGATGATAGTTTTTTAATCGTTATTTTTGATTAAGAAAAAAGCATTTAGCGAATATATTATAAGACCTCAGGATTCGATTAAAATACACAATATATTTTATTTTAAGAAAATTTCGAAAAAATTGTTTTAATCCAAAACAGATTAGCAATTAAGAAAAAGAAAAAAATAAACAAAAATAATAATAATATTTAACAAACAATTAAAAATATTAAATTTGATAATTACGTCGCATTTGGATCATATTCAGCCCAAATCCGAACGAATTCGTCTAAATGATGGGCACCCAATATACTGGAATCACGTGTAAGATAATCAAAATTATCCATGATGACGGCGACAAACAAGTTTAACATCAGAAATGAACAAAAAAATATGAATGACACAAAATATGCATATGCCAATGTTGAACCACATGTCTCATCCCCTTTCTCCGCACGCTCATCACATGGCTTCCCTTTAAGGCACGCCAGCATAATGTTCGGCCACGCCTCGCCCGTTGCACATCTATAAGTAAATGTAGCTTTAGTAAATGTTACATTAAATACAAATTTAAAAAAAACTGAAATTATTTTTTATTTATTTATTAATAATTTTTTCAACTTTTATATTTTTTTTTTTAACTATATTATACTTTTTTTGTGAGCTATAAAACACCAAAACTATTTTCTTGTATTATATCAATAAATAAATTACTAACTAAAATAGATTGCTTGTAATTAAAAAAAAAAACTTTGAATTATTATACTTTTTTTAATCTAAAGTATACAGAAACGTTAAAGTACATATTTTTTTCAAATTTATTTACAGAAGTTTTCAAACGACTAAAATAGCACATTATACTTGTGACTTGGTACGAAATACATACATATATTTAATAAATATTAATTTAAAGTTGGTATATTTTTAATTTCAATAATAATAATAATAACGATTTATTATTATTTTTTTTTTAATTTTTAAATCAACTATTTATGAGAATAAAACAAAAATTATATAACCAACTTTAAAAGAGGTTCATTTGAAATCTACCAACGAACTAAACAAAATCAACTTTTATTTTTTAATTCTACGGGATATTTTTCTATGAAAAAAACTATGAAAAGTTTTAATTTGAAGAAATTTTGGAGGGTATTATAATAATTATGAGGGGGGTTTTAACCAATTTGTTAGTTTTTTTTTGAAAATTATTTTCCCTAGAAATGGATATTCCTTGGAATAATTTAGGGTTAAAAATATCTGATAAGATTTATTTACTAAAAAAAAAAATAGTGGATAATTTTGTTTTCCCATTATGGTTTCGAAAATGTTATATAAAAAAATCACAAATATTTTAAATTCACTAATTTTTTAAATTTAATTTCAACAAATTTTTGTCGATAGAGTTCTATTTCGAAGTATTTTTTTTTTTTTTAATCGTATTTCTTTGAACTTTTATTTTAATATTAATTAACTTTTCCTTAAATTATTTTTAAGAAAATCGAAATTCAAAAATATGGTGCCAATGTTAATATTGACAATTTTAATTATTTTATTTTTATTAAACTCTCCATACTAAATTTTGAAAAAAAAAATTCATATAGTACCTAACGGTACTTTTTGTCACAAAATCAAATTAAGTAGTCATAATTCAAAATTGGATCGGAATTTTAAAAGAATGCATTCAATTGTGAATGTTATCTTTAATTGAATTAATTGTGAATTTAATTAAGAATTCATGGGAAAATTTCGCCCATTAAGAAAAATTCAACGATATTCCAAGAACAATCCATTTCATCACTTCAAGATATTATTTCAAAATTTTACTAACTTGGTTATATCTTATTCAACGCAAACAAACGTAGTAATAATTTTTTTTTTATATTTTATTTTTGAATTTCTACAAAAATTCAACAATAGGGAATTTAAATATATAAGTATGCAACTTTAATTGAACTTTTAATATCTTGCTCATTCCAAAACATATATTATGAAACAATAAATATGTTATTAAATTAAAAATAAATAATAATGGGCTATATTAGTGCTTTGGAGAGGTGGTGGGTGGGGTAAGTTTTGGCACTCAATGAAAGTATAAAAATACGAGTACTTATTTATATGGCACAAAAGGAAAGGTGGATTCAGGCTGGTGGTGTGTAGTTGGGAATTCGAAGCAACTTTATTTTTGAAGGTTAAATTGTTGCACACAAAGTAAATTACATTTTTTTTGTATTTAAATTGGATTTGAAGTTGCCTATATTATATAGGCACTAAACATTTCATATTGAATTTTGTGAATTTTATTACTAAAGGTACATGAAAACTACAGTGAAAGCAGATTGTTTTTTGAAAGATAGGTAAATTAATTAAAAACAAAAATATATATTTTTAATGAATGAATGATAGTGTTTTTGTATAATTGATATATATATGTGTTGTTATAATTTTTTATAATTGGGTTGTATTTACCAAACAAATATATGTTTTTTTTTTCTATTATTTGTATTTGAGTGCATTTTTGTTTTGTAAAATAAAAGCAAAAATAAAAATTAAATAATTATAAACTATATATTGTAAGTCAGAAAAAAACCTATCTATTTGTACAGTTGCTGAAAGTCTTATTGTTTATAAATCAATTATCAATGTATATTTTATAACAATTTTTCAGTTCCCAAAAAGCAGAATTTATAGAATTTAGTTTCGTTACAACAATAAATGTGGGCCAAATTTTCTGGTCAGTAAAACTTAATCTATATATTAAAATTAAGTTGTACTTTCTAGTTTTTGGGGACTAAACATTTTAAGTTTTTTTTTTTTAATTAATTCGATGCAAAATGTCCTCCTCCAGCACCTGTACTCTATTATGTAGATTAAGAAGAATCACATTAATTTATTCCCTAATAGACTATAGATTATTATTTAAAAAATTTCCAAGTGTCTCTTCTCTAAGGGAAGAAAATTGTCTTTTTGAATGGACTGCCTATTGCGTCACGGACACTGATAACTATAAAAATTCGCTAAGAAAAACTATTTAAAAAAATCATTATGAACTTATCATAGTAATGCTATAAAATTTCTCATCTGTATAATTTTTTGAATATTATTTTCATCTAACTTTTTTTCGGTTGTAGTAGTAGTTGTTGTTGTTGTTGAATTGGACAATAGATTACATACCTGAACAGCAACATGACTCCTTGCACAAACGATTGGAAGTTGTTGTGTCTAGTTATTGACTGTTCCGGTGTACTTAGTTTGATATTTCCAAACACCTATTTGCAATGTAATAATGTTTTTTTTTTTACATAAAAAAGAATTTCAAAAATTAAACAGAACCAAAAATAAAATCAAAAATTAAATAGAAAAAAAAAGAAACAAAAAACAAACAATTGGTTTATTGAAAAATCAAATGATTTTTGTTCGCTGTATTGTTTATATTTTTAAAATATTTATTTTTGTTAGGTATAGATAATTTAAAAAATATTATGTATAAAAATAAAATTAAACAAATTAAAGTTGTTTAAAAAAGTATATTATTGTTTGTGTTTCTGTCAGCGAGTATTTATTTATACTAAAGTGATGATTTAACAAGCTGTAGTACAATTTTGTTCAAAATTAATATTTCCAAAACGAGGTTTATAATAATTATATTAAATTTTTTCTATATTTTTTGTATCTATTTTTACTGTACTTACAGAATTTTAAAAGGGTCAATATTGTATTAATACTTATAATAATAAATAGATCAAAGAACAAGTTTTTAAATCAAATGTTTATGTTTATATTTTTTTTTCTATAGGTATAAACAAAATAATGTATTATAATATTGTTGATGTGGTACGAGAGTTTCAAAGCTATACACTGTCTTGTTAACGAAGAAATGCAGGGTAAAGGGGGCTTTTTGTTTAATATGAAACCTACGTAACGTTTTTTTTTTTTTGAAAAAGATAGGGATTTGCGGTAAATGAAGATTTTTTACTTTGTACAGGACAAGGGTCTACCTTAAGGCTAGATGAAAAAGGACTAACTACATAATGGATTTTATTTTTTGTTAATAACATATTCAATTTTTGTTTAACAGGGAGTTATTACAACCATTCCAGTAAAAAAAAAAATAAACAATAAAATATAAACAATGAATATTGAAAATCATACATATATTAGTGTTTTTTTTTTTTGTTATTTACTAACAAACATGCAATTATTTCAAAGGGGGGTATTATGTTAATTTATTGTTTGGAAACTTTACTCTTGGGTTATTTTAAGGATCGAAGAGAAGAGTACGTATAATATTTTCTTAAATATATTAAAGTAAATTTTAAAGAAAAAAATATGCAAGAAGCCATTTTCAAGTATATAAACGTATAAAATTAATAGAAACTTGGATGCTTTAGAACAGAAATTAAATAATATTTGAGAGAAATTAAAATAATTGTATAAAAAAAAAGTATTTTTACAATTTTCTTTTTAAATAAAATTCATTCGGAAACAGAAAATATAAGTAAAGTTTAGAAAATGGTTATAATTTGAAATAAAAAAAAAAATAAAATTTAAACCGAATTTTTTTTTAATCCCACCAAAATTTGCTGCACTGTCGTACTATTCTGTTTTGTTCTTTAAGATACAATTTTCGTGATAAAAGGTACTTAGTCAGAATAAATAAAAATATCGTTTGAATAGAAAACTGATTAAGGACAAATTAACCTTTTAAATAGCTAAAACAAACATTAGGTGGCGCAACAGCCCGTAGAGAACTAAGGCCTAGTGACTTACAACTCTCAACCATTCCTGTGTGCGTGTGATTGCAGAGATACCGAAGCACTTTTTATGACAAGAAATACTCTGGGAGGATTTGTCAATTCCTCGCAAGATGAAGCACCCATATGAAAAAAGCTTGAGAATTCACCTCTGCCAAGACAGTCCTACGCTATAACCATCACGCCACCGATACTAAATTGGTTGTCCAATTGTAATTAAAAATATCATCCTCTAACTATTAAAAAATTTTGTAAGTATATTCTAGACTTTGGAAGTTTTGATTGGTTATTAATAGACTATTGATTTTATTTGACAAATTGTAAATTTTTTCTATTCTAGGAAAATTTTTTGAACGATTAAATTTTATTCAAAAACAAGAACACTAAAAATCTGTCCTCATTGTTTTTCAAAATTTGTATACTTAAAAAATTCCAAAGTTAATATGAGTTCGATTTTGTTTTTAATTTTCAAGGCTTGGTTGCTAATTTCCCTTTAAAAATATGTAGAGACAAATTTATTAAGAAATTTGTTAAGATCATTTTCACATTATTTTATTAATCTACATTTATTGAAAATAGTTGGGTTTTTAATCAGTTTGGGATATAAAATTCATTTATTCAATTCAGTTTCATTTTTGAGTTTAAAACGCCATACAAAATTCTTGTTTATGATGTAAGAGCACAGATTTAAGATTTCTGAAATGTTAAAATTTAGGAAAATGAGTTCTAAACAAACTCATTTAACCAAGTTAAAATTTCTGGACAATTACAAACAAACAATCTAATTTCTTGTTCATTTAATAAACATAATTAAAATCATAAATTGAAGATGTATCAAAATTGTTGTCATGTAATTTGTTTAACAAACAAATTGTTGTCATGTAAATTGTTTAACAAACACAAATGTATATTGAATGCATTTTAAATTGTGCTCTTGCTGCTAAAATTCATTTTGTGAACATACAAATTCTATCCTTGTCCGGAAAAGTGTCCGGAATTATTTATTGCTCATATTTATATAACTACAAAAGTGAATTTCAAAAGCCCTTTTACCAATTAGCTTATATATCTTTAGAATATAAAATAAAAAAAAGGAAACTAAAATATGCAATAAATCTGAGAATAATTTTTGTGAAAATATAGTTGTTTTTTTTCAAAACTACTAGAATATCTAAAATATTTCATAGAACACACAACCAAATTTACCACTATTACTACTTCAACAAAATTAACCAAACTGTGTTAATTTATAAAACAAATATAAAAAAAAACAAAGAAACAACAATTTTTTTTAGTTTCTTGAATGAGAATAAAAACAAATTAAAATACCAACAAATATTTTTTCCAAAAATTATTAACAAAAAAAACAAAAAAAACAAACAAACAAACAAACATAAACATGAAAAGCAAACAAATAAAATACAGAACTTATTATTTTACGTCTCAAATATAAAATTTATAAAAAATATTTATATATGAATGTAATTCATATACTTTTTTTTTTTGTAAATTTAGTTATAGATAATAATTATAAATAAATTAACTTTTGTAATTACAGTTAATAATACTTTAAATAATTACTTTTTCTTTCAATACTTGTTTTAATCAACATTTTTTACCGAAAAAGCAGCATGATTCCTCCAAAGAACGATTGAAAATTATTATGCCTGTTGAGCTGAGTATCCGGATCATATTTTATATTTCCAAAAACCTTTATTTTCGTATACACATTTATGTATAATATTTTTTTTGTTTTGTTTTTTGTTTTAAATTTTACATTATGATTAAAATAAAAACGAAAGAAAAATATTTTAAATCATAAATATTGTTTTTTGTCTTTTCTTTATAAAATTATAACTAAAATTTATTATTTTTTTTTTTGTTGTTGGATTCTAAACAATGAAGAAAAAAGATGGACTGTGTGTATATTGGAAAAATAAGAGGGGTTACTAGAGGTCCTTTTTGTTTGTTGTTTTTTTTTTTTTTGAGTTTATTATATTTTTAAAGGCAATGCCATTAATTCCAAATTTTCATCTAAGGATATTTATTTTGTATCTATGATTTCTATTGAAAAAATATTAATGGCTTATTCATTCTCTACGTATAAAGTTTATCTAGGTATTTAAAATCTCTAGGGAAAGAAATATTAAAATTCATTTAAAGAACGGGTCCTTGTCGGTAGGTGGAAATTGTTGTTGCAAACCTAATCAAGTGTAGGTATCTAAAATTTATTTTTCAATCAGTGATTCTTTGTGTGTTCTCGCTACCAATTTATTAAAATTTGATTTAATGTTGTGTTGTTTGTTCGATATATAAATATATGTGAATATTTTTTAAAAATTTGTTTGTTACTACTATAATCTGTTGACCCTTTTAGATTTAAAAAATTAAAAATTATTTCATATATAATATTGAAACATAAAAAATAAAAAAAAAATATATTCATTATTAAAACTCAATTAAATCACGATAAAATTATTCAACACAAAAAAGAAATCAAAAATGTATTTTTTGTTTCAAATGTTTTAATTTATCGAAACTTACCTGCATGCCAATAATGGCATAAATAAAAAACAGCATTGCAATAAGCAAACAGACATAAGGAAGTGCTTTGAACGATTGTACGAATGTCCAGAGTAATATTCGTATCGTATATCCTTGGCGTAGCAGTTTTATGAGACGAGCGGCACGAAATAATCTCAGGAAGCCAACGTTTATCGAACTCGACTGGAATTATCATAGTTTAAAAAAAAAATTAGTAAAACAAAATAAAAATTTAATTTATATTTAGTAAATCTAA
Source organism: Eupeodes luniger (assembly GCA_951509635.1). Classification (NCBI taxonomy): domain Eukaryota; kingdom Metazoa; phylum Arthropoda; class Insecta; order Diptera; family Syrphidae; genus Eupeodes; species Eupeodes luniger. Next base: position 104,760,289 of record OX608074.1, read on the forward strand.
GGATTGAGTTGAGAGATAGAGAGAGCATTACAATTATTCATCATTATAGATTTTTTTTTTTTTTTCATTTAAATATTTACACATTTATTTATTATTTTTATAAAGTCAAATTTAAATTATATAGTTAAAATGAAATTTAGAAGGATAGTATTATGATAAATTTTTGGCATACAACACTTCCAAGAGTCAGAGTGCATCAGAATTATTGAAAATTTGAAAAAAAAGTTTTCACTACTTTATTAGAAAAAGTTTTTATTTTATTTTATTAAAATGCTTTTCAATGGCACAAGCAATTCAATATAGGATGATAGTGATATTTATATATATAAAAAAATTCCTAAGATCATTCAATTCATTAAAATGCGAAAAAAAAAGAGTTTTTTGTTCATTTTTTTTACTAAGAATTAAATTTTTACAAAAACATAAGTCTAGAAGTTTTATTTTACATTTTTTCCTATATTATAGAAAATGTTTGTAGAGTGTAAGGAAATATGTTATATTTTTTTTTTATTGAATGTTAATTCTCCTTGGAAAGTGTTGTAATCCATTAATACTAAAACAATAAAATAAAAAATAAGAAAAAACGATACTAACTAATAAAACTATCAACACATAAACTATCAACTAAAAATGTTTTAGTATTCATATTGTGTTAATTTAAAGTTAAAAAAGAAATAAAAATTCAATACAAGATATGTATGTTTTAATTTAAACTAAAGAATCTATGTTTGTTTTCAAAAATGTGGAATTAATTAAAATACCAATTTATTTAAAAAAATAATTACTTATTCTATTGTTTAATTTTGTCAAAAATGTTTAATTTGTCTTCTTTGCCTTTGTATATTATTTGTATGTTAAAAGGATTTTCTATTTTTTCTATTAATATTTTAGGAAGTATTTCAATGTTTGCTACCATTTCAAAGTAGGGTCTTAAAAGTCTTCTAAAATGTCAGGAGAATACTTATGTTTTTATTTTACTTGAATAATAATATTGAAGAATTTCGGAGGAACTTCATTTGTGAAAAGTGTTAAAACTTTTATTTTTTGTTACTTACAAATAATTCATGTGTCATATTATGGCACACTGTGAAATATTTGTTTGCATAAGGTGTTCAAGGACTTTTTCTTACTTTTTAAACACATGCAGAATTTATTGCATCCTGAGAACAGAGAACTTTTATTCCCAAAATTTTTAGATGAACTCTTATATTTTATATCTAATTTTGACAAAGCAAAGAAAACAAATTTGTATGCATTTTTGTTTTAAATAAAATTTTTGTATTTACCACTTTAACATTAAAACACTAAAAATAACTAAATAATGTTTTTTGTTTTTAATTACTAACAATAGGATATAAAGTATATGAACTAAACTAGATGATAGTATAATAATAATAATTAATTTATTGTAAAAAGGGAATTAAGAATAATTCTTAAAAACTAATAATCTAAATTATTATTATTTCTATAATGTAAAGGTTAAAGTATGTATGTTTATTATTCTAAATTTAAATGTGTATGGGAACCTAAGAAGAACAATCTGAAGAACCTGATTGGTGTTTGATTGATGTCATTAAAACAATAAAATTTAATTTTTTGAAATAATAGTTTTTTGTTATTTTTAAGATTTTAAGAGTCAATTTAATTTAATCTATTCTCAAGATTCAAGCTTTATTTGTTGTTTGATACAAGAGAAAGGTAAGTAATACTTTTTGACGTGACAACGTCTTAAATTAGGTTTATTAGGGAGTCACTTATGAAAAAGTGTAACGCCCGGTAACGTTACGATGAGTCACCGAACGAGAGAGAGGCCCGCCGAATGCCTCCGAACGAGAGAGAGGCCCGCCGAATGCCTCCGAACGAGAGAGAGGCCCGCCGAATGCCTTGCGTCTCTCTCCCACTCAACTATGATCGGTCTGCCGCGCGCGCAGCACTAGAGAATTAGGCGCATTGAATCGGCGCATGCTTGTGTCTCTGTCTTTGTCTTTCTCGAACGTTCTTGGCGTTGGAAAAACAAGAAAGCGTCATAATACAAGTTCACACGTGTGGTTAAAGTATCGTCAGCTGTGTCTGTAGTGAAAATGTGGAGTGCTTAGATTCGTCATTTACAACAACTACAACAATAAAGGTAAATAATTGTACACTGATATTTCATTCTCGTAAACTATCAGCCTTATTACGGTTGTCAAAGATCAATTAATTGACAATTGAAACATTTTGTCAATTAATTGATAAATTGGTATTATGAACGCGAGTTGATCATTTTTTGATCCATTGTGAACAAAGATCAAAAATCTATTGTGAATAGTGCAAATTTTAGTATGTTTGGGATGGATTGTTGTCTTTTCTTTGGTTTTTTTTAACTTGTCGTTGATATCTAAAAATATATTAAGGAAGGCTTCTTTCGAAAGTCTAAAGTTTTGAATGAATCTAAAAGCGAGCCAAATTAGATTTTGTAATGTAACTAAAAAAGATCTTTTATCTACTATGTTCAGCCAAATCCATGGGATTTGAAGCATCGCGTAGTTTTCTTCGAATCTTTGCTTGCTCCAAAGTATTTTCTTCTTCAATTTCATTTTCACCGAAAAATAGTTTAATAGTAGACATGCTTTTGGCTTTCCCGATCCGTAAAATTTTTATCAACAAGGAATTTGTGATTGACTGAAAATTTTATAATCAACAAATATTTTGACAACCATAATACCAAGACTGTCAATTTGAATTATTCACAATAGATCTAATTTCTGAAGAGCGTTCACAGTTTATCAAAAAATTTGATTGCTGACAACGATAATACCAATTCATCAATTTCATTGAAAAATGTCAACTAGCGTATTGATAATTGACAACCGTAATAGGGCTGTATGATTGATTGATTAATTGTTAGATTGACACAAAAGTTGAGAAACTGAGTTTATAGGTTATGTCATACTATTGATAAATGTTGATAGTGTTAAGTAAATTATTAGTTTAACAATAAATATTCTACCTAGAAAAAGACGTTGTCACGTAAAATCTTCGCCCGTAAAACCGACTTTACAGGCAACCATTTTTTATTTGAATCGGGATGAGTAAATTAGAAATCAGCTATTAGGACAGTTTCACAAATATGGAAACAGACATAGTGCATGGAAACTATTTTCAATATCAAAATTTCAATATTTATCTGTTGTTTTTAATTAGTCGATATTTTCTCTAATATTACAAAATATACATTTATATTTTTAACAAACAGTAAAACACTCTTAAGAGCAAGGCAAAGTCTTAGTGACTTTACATTATTAAAGAGAGTTGGTCTGTTAAAAAATGCTTGTTTATACGGAAGAAATGACTTACATGAAATCTAGATAAGTGAACAAATATTGCTTGATTTAAAAATTCACTGGAGCTTATATTTGATTTTTGACATTTTTTTAATCAGTAAGAAATTCAAATGTTAATAAATGTCTTTGTCAGGGTTTTTCAACAGGGACGCTACAAAAGTAGAGCGACAGGGACAGAAAACGACACCATATTTCTTGCAGCTCTATCAACTTTTCTCTTCAGTAAGGTTTGCCATTTCATGATGGAAAGATATACGAGCCAACAATTAGTTGAAATTATTAAAATTTACTACCGAAATTCGGAGTCAATTTATGGTCGTCATAATCGTTCTAGCAGATCAACAATTGAGCGTCTAGTGGAAACATTTGAATCCACAGGCATAGTACAAATTGTTCCCGTGCCAGTGAGACAAAGAAAAGCCGCTGCCGCTGAGGCTTTAGTTGCAAAAATGTGTCTCTCACACGTCGTTCTCAACCGTTGGGCATCTCTGTCACTTCGCGTCGTTGTGGCGAATTTTGCGAAAAGATCTTGGCATACATCCTTACAAGATTAAATTGACGTAAGAACTGAAGCCACTTGACCACCAGAAGCGTCGTCGTATGTTCGTGAATTGGGCTGAGCAACAACTTGAAAATGATTCGGATTGTCATCGAAAAATCATCATTTCTGGCTGAATGGCTTCGTCAATAAAAAAAAATATGCGGTATTGGTCAGCAACAATCCACACGTACTTTATGGTTCATCATTGCCCCGAAAAAATACAGTTATGGTGTGGTTTATGGGCAGGCGGCGGCGCGGCAGCATCATTGGGCCGTAGTTCTTCCATGATGATCAAGACCAGCACGTTACTGTGAATGGGGATCGCTAGCGTTCAATGATAACCGAATAGGTATATTTGGCCCCAATTGAATGATATGGACTTGGAGGACATGTGGTTCCAACAGAACGACACCACAAGCCACACAGCGAGTGTGACAATCAATTTATTGGAAACCAAGTTTGGAGAACGTGTTATCTCACGAAATGGTCCGGTCGCTTAGCCGCCTTGGTCGTGCGATTTGACGCCGGCCGTTAGACTATTTTCTGTGAGACTCCGTCAAGTCTAGGGTCTATGCGAACAAGCCAGAGACGATTGATGAACTTCGTACGAATATCGAACGTGAAATTGCAGCAGTATCGGTCGACTTATGCTTGAAAACCGTCAAAAATTTCAAAAGAAATCGAGTTTCAAAACATAATTGCATTGAACGTACTTTCACAGGAATAAATAACTACATTGATATCCAAAACAGTTTTTGTTTTATTTAAAAAAAAAACTTTTGTAGCGTCCTTATTGAAAAACCTGATACATATGAAAAAGAGAACACTCAAAATTCTTGGTTCTGTTGCGTTTTATCTTTTTACCTCAGCAATTTTTGTCTTTGAATTATACTATTGCAATTATTAAAAAGAATGGAAATAAATTTAAAGTAGATATCCGACTTTTCAGATATAATTGAGTTTAACTAAACCAAAGCGGAACACTTGGCTAGGAAAAAAGTGTTTGGCAAAAGCATCATTCTCTTGCCTTTAATTTTTAAGAACTTAAAAGAAACTCCTACTTAATTCTGAAAATGTGTTAACATTACAAATTATTATTTTGATAAACAACAAATAAAATATTACCTTGACTCTAATATTTAAAATTCTTTCAATTCCATTTCATTTGTCCAAATTAACCAATCAGATAATTCAAAATGTTTTAACAAATAATCAAAATTCAAAATCTAAGCTCCAAAGAGATAAAAGAATAGAATATCCTTTATCCATCAGTGTTTAAAGTTGGTAAGGATATTATCTCTCGAACTCATAATGAAAGTATCGAAAGTGGTCTATCGAAAAATACATAACTACAGAATCAAAAAGGGGCAGCAGGGCTTAGAGGATTTATTTTTTATTTTTTGGTTTAATTTTTGGCCAACGTTGATTTTATGTTTTTATTAAGAAACTTCTAGATAGAAACAAAAAGCTTGATTAAGAAAAAAAGGTAGATAACACATCTAAAGGGAGCGGACAGAAACAACATTATTGAGGTGAATCTAAAAGTAATGTGATAATATAATACACAAAAATTCATTTATAGAAATTTAGTTACGATATGATTTTTCATTTTATATGGATCGATCAATATTGGGAGTGAAGCTAGGCTTTCACTACGTTTAAGCATTACAAGTATTATTAATTAATATGTTTTTTTTTTTTTAATTTAAGTAGACAGTTTTAAGTTAAGAGTATAATTGCGTCTAAAAAAGTTCTTCATCTAATATAGCAAAATTCGTTGAAGTTAAAATTAAGTTTTACATTATTAAAATACAAATACAATTACTGAGCTTTATTTAAAAAAAAATACGGTTTTCATTACTTTTTTAATTTTTACTTACGTCCTGATGTTTGTTGGAATTGGATATTTGTTTGTATATTCGAATTCAGTTGATATGTTTTTTTGGATGTGATTTTTTTATATTCGGTATCGAGTTTTGATATCGATATTCATATTTGAGATATATTTTTGAGTGATGTTTTGTGTGGTTGTTTTTTGATGATGAAATTTGACAGATTAGAGCAGTTTTGTATATTTTTTTTTTAGTTTAAACAGCGCAAGCAATATTAGCATTCACATTCGAGATATTTTATATAGTTTGTTCGATGATTATTAATTTTTTTTTTTTATTTTTAGTTAACACATACAGAAGAAGTTGTAACAGTCACGGGCATCATCAAATTTAAGAATTTTTTTTAGTTTCATTCAATAAAGAATTATTTTTTTTTAATTTTGATTTTTTTGCAAAATAAAGAAGAAGAAATAAATGCATTTATCAGATATTATTTAAATCGATATCTTGAAAATGGCATATCAAAATTTGATAACAAGTTATAATAAATTATTATTATGAGCGATAACATCCAAATAATTTCTACACGGCGCATTATTTTGCCAACAAAATTCTATTCTAAAGACATTTTATGTTTACTCTAGTTTAAATAAGTTTTCTCTAAAAAGCATCACTAGCAAAAAGGGTGATTTTTTTTAAATCGGGTCTAATTTTTAGCAGGGCTTTAAGATAAATTCAAGGAATATAATTTGTAATCAAAAACCAAGCCAACTATATTATTTTCGAACGCAACAAGGGATACAGATCAATGTAACAGTATATTAACGATAGAGCATTGTGTGACAACCCATCACATTTTGTATTAAAATAAAATTGTATTACATAAATAATAGAATGATTTAAATGTTAATAGAAAAAATTAATGATGAACAATATGGTTTGAAGTGTGTAGTGTATGTTGATGAAATAATTTTAGCAAGTTAATATTACGTGAAATCAAAAATACCGCATTTGCTATAAGGTTTTAATATTTTATGAACTTTTGAATTTTTCTCAAAATTTTAGGAATACATTTTTAATATTTAATGCTTATTTGATATTAGTTGTGACTCGAAGAGAAAAATCAAATATTATGGATTAGAAAGAAGAACTGTCCCTTTAAAGTAAATCTTCTAGCTCCGTTTTTAGTATTATTAAGAAAGGCAACAAATTGCAGAAAAAACCTTAAAGAAAAAAAAATAAAGAAATGTAAAATGATTGAGTTTTTTTTTAACTTAATTGTAAATATTTCAGGAAAATTTACATAACATTTTATTTTTTCGAAAGGATTGCAAAAAGCAGAATTTTGTAAGAGGTCTTAATTAAAATGTCAATTTCTAAAAAAGTACCCTAAATCTAGAGAACATGGAATGGAAAAAAGTAAGGAAATGATTTTTTTTTTCAGAAAATACTTTTTTGCTCAAAATGTTCTCACTTTTTGAAAGTATTCAATAAATACCACCTACCGAACCTTACTTTATTTTTCAGTGAGTTTGTATTCAAAAAAATAAAGTAGAGCCTTAAAAGCTGTCAAGAAGGGTACAATTTTGGTTTGATCGAAGCTATCTAGAGGGCTCAAATTTTAGTATTTTGAACCCAGAATCTTCATTGTTTGGCAGTTCTATTTTTTGGCTTTTTTAAAAAGATTTCACAAAGATTAAAAAGATACTACCGTTTACTTTTAAAAGCCTATTTCTACTTAGTTACCAATTAAAATGTATTTCGACTAAGCAAAGTTAGCTTATACGTTTTAAGTTATAGGAAGTTACCTAAACTTTAGGACTAGAAAAAAAAACTATAACCACTAAAAAAAAACAAATATTAGGTTTTATTTTTGACTACTTTTCCATACTACTTTGATTATTTTCAAAAACTATGATAGAATATTTTTGATCTCCGATTACTTACTGATGGATCAGTTGACTGTGTGTATATTATGAAAGATGAATTATAAGGCGATTGTTGTTTTGATGAAAATTTATTCAGATTTATAAGAATTATATTGAAAATATTGTGTGTATATTTTTTGTTGTTGTTGTTGTTTTATGAATTGTTTGTAACATGAAGAATAAGAATGATTGTATCCAGTGAATGTGACACATTTGTTTATGAAATAAAAAAATGAATAGAAAAAAGTCAAATAATTATGCATTTTAAATTTTTTGAAGTACTTTCATAAGAAAAATAAAATATTTGAGGATGGGTTCACACACAAGTTTTATAGATTCAGTACCTACTTAAAAATACTTTTTTTTTTAATTTTAACAATATAGTTTATAAGTAGGTAAACAATTGTTTTTTTTTAATCTTTAAATAAAAAACAGCATACAATAACTTAATATTATAACAATAAAATGACCTATTACATTCACAAATAGGCCTTAGTCAATTCTAAGAAGCAATAAGAATTTGTTTACTTATTAAAGCTTATGATAGCTTATGAATGAAAATTACTAACTACATTTTTAAATGAATACAAATAAATGAAGAAGTATAATTATTGATATTTGTATTAAAGAACATATAAATATCAAAATAAGTTAAAGAAAATATGGCAACATAAAAATATTTAAAATAAAATCAAGAATAAAAATAAATATTTCCTATTTTAAAAACTATACTGAAGATTTGTTCGCTAGAAAAAATATTTCAATAAATTCTTGAGAACTGAAAATTTAAATCATAATTTTAAAATAAATGATTTAAGTTTTCGTGATTTTTTTTACGACTCAATAATGTATAAGTTTTAAGAGTTTTAAGAAGATGTTTCAAAATTAGTGATTTACTTAAAATAATTCCTCTTCTTATATTAAAAAGTTAACACTTTTAGTTAATTTTTTAATTTTTCTATGGCTTTTAAAAAATAAAAAATAATGATAATGAAAATGTTTTATTTTCATTTAAAATTTGTTTGATAAATTTGATGAAATAATACTTGAATTGCAAATTCAGAATTTATTAATTTTTGTTTTAAACGATCATTCGAAAATTCGAAGTCTTAGTTATGTGAGGACGACTTTGTCCCGAATATTTAAAATTTTTATTTGTTATATCAAATCAATCAATTTTGTTCTTATTTTTTTTTTAAATTAATTGAATACAACAGTTTGCTCCCTAAATTTTTAATTTTAATTAAAAATAAATAAAAATAATAAATTCGCGGATGAAAAATTTACAAAAATTAAATTTCAAAGTAAGAATATAAAAGACAATTAAAAAATATTTAAAAATAATTTTTATTAATTAAGAAGAAAAAAGATCTATTCACAGAAAGTTCAAAATCAATACAAATATCAAAATTATTTTAAAATTAAAATATAAAAAAAACAAGTTAAATTGTTTCTAATGATAAATGGAGATAGTTAAATCTAACAAGCTATAATGAATTAATGAAATATCGTATATGTTTTATAATAATGTGTGTGTGAGGTGTTGTACTTACATCGTGCTGTTGTTTTTTTGATTGTTGTTGTAGTAGTTGTTGTTGAGCGATAAAATTATTTGTGTATTATTTTATCAGGAAAAAGTTTTTGAATCATTGATTTTTGTTTTGGCATTTTGCAATTCAAATAAAAAAAGTTCAATCAAAAAAAAAAATTGTATTTTTTCATGATTTTTGATAGATTTTTTTTTTTGGTGTTTTGTTGTTGTATATTGGTATTTTTGTGTGATTATGTATTCGACCCCATATCGTATTCGTATCAAATCAAATCAAGAAGTATGAAAAAAGGAAAATTAAGAAAAAAATATATATTTTGATTAATATAAATTCGATTGTTTTATTTTTTTATTAAAAATAATAAAATAAATATTTATAATGTTTTTTTCTGTTTTGTTAATTTTGGTGGTTTTCTATCTATAATTTTTATTATTATGCATATAAATGTATGATTAGTGTTGATCTAAATATTTATGAATTTTGGTGTTAAAAAGAGTGTCACTCAATTATATATTAGATTGGTTAAAAGTAACTCAGCACATCCTTGAAATTGTATGGGTTAAGAGATTATTTATGTCTGTGAATACCTAATTATTATTATATGAAAAAATTATTTATAAGATTTAAAAAAAATTAACATAATTATGCTGTTATTAATTCTATATATATATATATGTTTCATCTTAAGAAGAAAATCTATTGTTATGATTATTATTGTATATAATAATTATAAATTTAAAATATTTGTTAAACAAAATTAATTTAATATTTTATAAAGTTTGTATTTTTTTCATCTATTTTAAGTTTGGCGAAAAATGTTAATGATAATCTTATTTCTAAATTCAATTTAAAAAAATATATCAAATTATGTATAGTCTATATAGAAATATCATGGCAAAAGTTATATGTTTATGTATTTTCAACCAAAACACTTGTGTACGTATATTTATATATGCGAGTATGTTGTTTGAAATAGGTAATAATATTAATAATACAATAATTTTTTACCCCAAATTCCATCCACAATGCATCAATGATACTGCCAACAACAGTGATCAAATCAAAGATGTTCCATGGATCCTTAAAGAAATTCTGTTTTGAAAATTAAAAACAAAAACAAAAAGAGGAAAAAAATGTTAATAGAGTATTAAAAAAGGTTTTTGAATATTAAGCACACTTTGCTGAAATTTACAAATGCCACAGTTTACTTTATATAGTTAATTATATTTTCAATATTAAAATATTTTAGTAGGTATAGTTTTTGGTAAATTAAATTAAACATTGAAAAATGACATTAGAAAAATGAAGAAATTCTGTTATGCAAAAAAATAGAAATATATTTTAAAACAAAAATAAGTAAAAATGTTTCTAATTTCATTTAGAAGACAACAAATAAAATTATTTATTTCCCTATCCAATCCATATCCCAGCAACAAAATAAATCAGCAGTTTATACAACATTTCGAATATTGATGAATTTTGTAGATTTTGAAAAAGGTTGTCCTAGTATAGAAGCTCTGCTTAACATCAATCAATTGCTTCCAATTCCAAATTTTAACCAAAATTTTGTCTTTGTTTGTATATAAATTCTAAAGAACACAAGAACGTTTTTTTTTGTTTTCCAAACAAAGCTAATAATAAATGGATTTTTTAACATATTATTACCATTTTTCAGTATCAGTCCTCAAATTTTTTTCTTATATTCCTTATATTTTGAGTATTGTTAAATTATTTTTAAACCTTTTTTAACATTATTTCTTTTACTAAAATTATTGTTATAGTTATTAAAAACTGTATAATAAGTTGAAATATTGTTTTTAAATCAAAAAGAATAAAATAAATATCAGACTTTAAAAGCTTACATTGATTTAAGTAGATATAAATTATAATTTTCAAATGTTTTACATTTAAAGCTAAAATTCATATTCTGAGCATAAAATACCAAAATGAATTTATACAGCAAAACAAAATAATTAAGAATCAAATACATCCCTTAGATTCTGTGTGGTATACCAACCTTACATCCAAAAGCTATTATTTTTAAGATGGTTTCCAAAAAGAAGAACAATGTAAACACCAAATTCATGTATGTCAAGATGTCGATTTGGGTAGGCGGTGCATCGTGAAACTAAAATAAAATAAATGACAATTTTGCAAAGTTCGGTTTTTGATTACCTATTTATTTTTTCTTTGTTTTCCTTTTATTGTATATTTTGAGGTTCTATTTTAGTTTTCAAAATGTTAATATATAATAAATTAAAACTGAATTTCGTCTGTTTGCAGCCAACATATTTTTTTTTTAACCTTTGAACATTCAAAATAAAATAGAAATCTAATCGAATTAACAAATTAGAAATGCTTTTAATACAAATCGTAGATTTTAACTTTTTTGTTTTGAAAAACTGAAAAATAAATATGTATTTAAAAAACCTTAAAACAAATTAGGTGAATTTTGTTGGTTAATTTTTGAAAATGAATTATGAAATTTAAGACTAAAGAATTTCGATCTAGTTTTATGTTAGCTACATGCAGCGAAGACACCTTTTCGAAGTATTTCTTTTAAATATTTAAATAATTATTTTTAAACATATATCCGTTATAATAATTTCTAATTTTTATCTGAGATTTATTTTTAGTTATTGTTAATGTTAAAAATGTGTGTCAAAGACGTGTCTAACGTGATGTGTGTTTAATTTTTGAAAAAAGTCGAAAGTGTGTGTCATAGTTAGTAGATATAAAATCAGATAGTTTTAAATTTGGGAAATTAAAATGGAAGGAGTGAAGTAAAGAACATGCTCTTTATTAATTTACAATCAGTGGTGTCCTCACTTTGCTTTAAGTAGTATGCAATATCTTAAAATTATAATTCAAAAATAAAAGGACATGCAATTATTATGTGACAATATGGTGCGTTTTAAAAGGCTGAGTATAAACATGCTTTGATGGCAAAAAATTATCAATATCCAAAAACACTTACCTTAATCTTTTTTCATGGTGCATTCAAATTTGATAAGAACTTAGGAAAAACCTTTTAAAAAAACAAGGACTATATAAGTCCTAAAACAAACCCTATTTCTGAAAAATTATCATCCATTGTGACTTACAATTTTTGAAAAATTTATATTTTCTCAGAAAACCTTTTAAATTTGTGTAGAATTGTAAATTTCAGCTTGGCACCTTTTATTTAAATGAATTTGTATCAAAAAACTAAAAAATACCCACCTTTACACCAAATCCGATTATTTTCAGTACTGTTTCAACACTGAACATTCCAGTAAACCCCATGTTGATATATTTCAAGGATTTTTCATACATATCGCCTTGGTTATGATACTATATTATGGAAAATCAATTTATTTATTGTTAATGAATAAAAATCTTCACTAATGAAGAACCTTTCCATTTGAATTAATTTTGTTTATTATATTTTTCTTTTTCTTTTATATTATATAATTATTGAATACATAATCGTTGTATGTTGTGTGTGTATGTTTAAATTTGTACTACCTTATCTAGTTGCTATTTTTATTAACAAATAATTTATATTAAACAAAGAACTATTTTCTTTAAAAAAAAAAAAACATAAAACTAAAGTGATAAATAAATTGTCAAATTTTGATTTAATATAATTTTTTTTTTATTTTACTAATTTATATATACTTTCCTCCTAAGGTTCGAGCATTATAGTTTAGAAATAAAAATATTTGTAAGGAAACATGCAACAAACATTAAAATGTATATTATACAGACATAGTAGGTATATTTTGTACATTTTTTTAACATTATTTTTATACGAGCACAAACATTCATATAAGTATATTATAATATTGAAATTTATCATGATCATGCATTTGTTAAATAATATTGTAAAAAAAATTTAAATAAAAAGAAAATAAATAGAGCTAATAAATAAAAAATAATCCTTTTAAAAACACACATTTTTGATTATTTAAAACTTGTTATCTTTTTTTTGTGTTTTATATTTAATTTCGAGAATCAAGTTATATAAACATTAAAGTGTTATAATGTATGAACGCCACTGTATGATATTTGTTCCTACAATTCCTTTGTTGTTTAATATTACAGTGTACCAAGCATGTTCATTATTTCGAGAGAGAACTTAAATAAGGGTTTCCAACTTCGAAAAATGAACAAATTTTTTCAACAAACGATAATTTCAGCCGTTAAAAATAGGTTATGAAAAATGTATTATGAAACAAAACCTCACTTTTTTTACCTTCTACTCTGTTTTCATTGGATATCAAAAATTGGATGGGAAAGAGAACCATAAGGGTGTTTTTTTTTAAGTCAGGTACCTACATTTGTGTGTGTTTTTTTTTCACACTTTCACTACTTATCCTAGTAAATAAATAATTTATTTTAAGGGGATTTTTGGACAATCCCTTTTTTGAACCCATAGTTATTGTATTGTGCGTCCAATTTTTACATATAAGGAAGGTTCTAGGTAGCTTTTTGTGTACCTAACTCATACTTAATTTTAGGGGATGATTTCTGAGATCATTTCAAGAAAATAATTGTATGTAAGGTACATTATTCTCATTTAATTTTTAAATAATATGTGAATATTGCAATGCCAGTCATTGAGAGAGAGACGGAATGTTGTAAGGCATTCCACATTCGCGTAGTACAGCTAAAGAACGAATCTCTGTACTTGACAGTACGAAAGAAGTTGGGCTCGAGGTTATACTGATGAGTGATGAGCATTCCTAGAAGCGCGAGTATTGCGATTGAACTGCAGCTGGCTAGAGCATAAATTGTTAAAATAACGATAAAAAGAAGTGATACAAGAAACTTTACAAAGATATTCAAGCGAAGTAAATGAACCAATGATGATATTAAAACCAATCAATTTAAATACTCTACATTCGATACTGCCCAAGAGCTTAAGTGACACGAGACATCAGCCCTAAAATGTAAGTTATACTAAAGCCCTGGAAGCATATAACTCTTGTAGATAACAGCCAGATCAGAAAAACTTCTTGGATCACCTTAGGAAACCCGTAAATCGTGTGGCATTTTTGGCGACATTGCTTATGTGGGGTGGTTGAGGTGGTTCGTGACACTCATACCGAGAATATCGAGAATATCAATGGAAAAGGTATATCTCACTTCAACGATACAAGACGAGATTGTGTTTTCGAATCATTAAGTTATTTGCTGTTTCTTATTCTCTATTCTACAATGCTGTTTAGCTTATCATATTTTGTGGTTGTAGTTCAACATCCCGAAAAGAGGGATGTGAGTCTGGAAACGAATATGAAAAGCAAAGAGTGTTATCGTCAGCGAAACAATGTATTGGATTAGAAGTTACAGACAGAAGATCATTACTAAAAATGAGAAAGAGTGTTGGAGACAGAACAGAGCCCTGGGGGACACCAGCATTTATGTGCAATAATGTCATGACCCAATTTTTTAAAAATAGCCCTTGAAAATTGTAACGATTTTTATCAATAGTGTACAAAAATATGAACTGCAAACATCTTTTAATCTCTCAAGAATTTTCAGGACTATGAATAAAGCACTTTTTTATTTTCAATAGAATAATAAAAGAAATGATCAATATTTGTCAAATATAATTAATAAAAATTAATAATGAATGATCAAGAAATAGTATATTAATTTCCCAAAAGATTTGATCATACTAATAAATTATCATTAGCTAGTCTAAAATTTTTAAAATCATTTTATATCCTAACTTGTTTTTTTTTTTTTTTTAAATAATTGGTGAACAAAAAAGGGTTTTGTATACCTTTAATATGCCAAAGACACAGTGTGAGCATAAGGAAAAGAGGGAAGGGTTGGAAAGGAGGTGTCGGTGTACATTGATTTTAAATTTCTGAACATTGTAATGACAGGGAAAGACAGAGCGTGGCAAGGCGTTCCACATTCGTGTAGTACGACTAAAAAATGAATCTCTGTACTTCATAGTATGGCCGAAGTTGGGCTCAAGGGTAAACTGATGGGCATTCGGAGAAGCGCGGGTATTACGGTTAAATTTTTTAAGGGGAGGAATGCAACTGGCTATTTCACTATGAGACAAGAAATCTTGTCGATGTTCGAGTGACGTAAACGAGTTGATGATGTTAATGTCACGATTCATTTTAAAAGCTCTTCTTTGAATACTGTCCAAGAGGCTTAAATAAGTTACTGGAACACCAGCCCAGAGATGAGAGTTATATTCAAGTTTCGGACGTATAAAGGTTTTGTAGATTGTAGCCAGATCAGACGGAGAGAAAAATTTCTTGCAACGTCTCAAAAAACCTAGACATCTTGCGGCATTTATGTTAGTTTTATGTGTGTACGAATATTAATATTCAAAAAATGTGCTAAAAACTCATAACAAGACAAACGTGCACATTTAGAAAACAAGTACACACACATTCAATTAAATTAATGTTAAGATCCTCAAAATTAAGCAACAAAATACAGTTCACTTGTACAGTACATTTTATACTCTTTCCGTAAATTAATGAAATTGCTATTTCCTAAAAAAGTTTACAAAATTACAATTTTTTAAGTATATTTTTGCAATTTATTATTCGCTAAAACATTAAATTTATTTTTTTTTTTAATATTATTTTAATCTTTTTCTGTTGTTTTTGCACTGAAAGATTTACCGGTCGTTGGGTCCTTGATTTTTTTAACTTTTAAACTAGATTAACTTTAGTGCTTTAAAAACGCTGTTTTGTGCTCGCAATATCTTACTAACTAACATAATATTTAAAAATAAAAGCTAACGCCTAGATGAAAATTAACTAATTGTGCAGATATAATAAATAAAAACATACTTGATGTCATGCAATTTATTCAATTACAGCAAAATTAAAAAAATATCGTGCATACAAAAAATAAAAATAAAATATTATATTTTACTTATTTTTACATACACAAACAACAATTTAGCAATGTATTATATTATTGTTATACTATAAAAAAAAAACATTGTTAAAAAGAGTAAGTATTGTGTATTTTTTGTAAATAGAATTTAAACCATAAGTTATTTAGTATTAGTTATGTTATTGTTTATTCAAACCGGAAAATTTGTAAGTTATGAGTAAATGTCTGTGTATATAAGAGAATGTTTATGTAAATAGATATTTTCTTTGACCTTTATTTAAAGACATATAAATTATATGTTTTTTTTTCAAAACAAATGATATTATATTAAAATGATAGGTATATAATTTTTCTATACATATTTTACATACCTTCATCATAAGTAATAGCGTATTGAACACAATTAGCATCATTATAAAATACTCAAATGGTGTTGAAACTACGATTCGCCACACTTTGTATTTGAAAGTGTTGCGATTTTTCGGCATATAACGTTCCAGAGGTCGAGCACCAATCGTAAAATCAATGCAAGATTTCTATAATAGAAATTTTTAAACGAAAAAGAAAAGTTTTAATTTTAAGTTTATTACAAAGTTTTAAGATTTCATTATTGCTTTTTTCATTAAAAATAAATAATATATAATGTAACATTATCACAAAATATTTAATAATCATTTTTAAAAAAATAATACAGTGCTGTCTTCTTAATAAGAAAAAACACTTACATATAATTTAAACTTACTTTAATACCTTTTTTTCTATTTCAGTACTTTTTTGTATACTTTTCTCCTAAATATGCTATATAATTTTATAATTTTGACTCACCTGATTTTTATCGATTTCACCATCTTGCAACTCAGCCTCGCCTTGCTCTTGAAATGTAATGATAATCAAGGCCACGAAAATGTTAACGAAGAAGAATGGAAATACTATGAAATATACAATATAAAATAAGGACATTTCAATCCGGAAATTTTGAATTGGACCCCTGTTTTCATATGTGGCTGCCATTGAATTTTGAAGGACTCTATATTATTTTCATGTTGAAAGGAAAATTTAAATACATTTATATTAATTAAATATATTTTATAAAAATATAAAACAAAAATTCTACAAAAGACGTTGTTTTTGTTATTAATATTTTTTTTTTTTACTAAAAAATATAGATTTTCAAAAAGAAAATTATATCTTACTGAGGCCATCCTTCACCGGTCTGTACAGCGAATAATGTTAACATGGCAGT
Source organism: Eupeodes luniger (assembly GCA_951509635.1). Classification (NCBI taxonomy): domain Eukaryota; kingdom Metazoa; phylum Arthropoda; class Insecta; order Diptera; family Syrphidae; genus Eupeodes; species Eupeodes luniger. The sequence continues at coordinate 104,777,564 of OX608074.1, forward strand.
TGCTACATTATCGTAGTGAAAGTTTCGCGTTTTCCAAATCCGCCGTTCCTCTTTTGGTAATAGTTCATCTTCTTCATATCTGAAGAAGGAACCCCTGGTAATTATATCAAATTTCGTGTGAAAATTGTCTGCTTGTGTGTTTTTATTTTTTAAAATTTGAATTATTATTTTTATTTTTTTTTTGTACAAACATAATATGTTTTATATGGTTGCAATTAGGCGTAAAAAAATAGGAAATGTTACAAAATCGATTACAGAACATATACATTTAAACCAAATACACATAACGTTCTTCATATTTATGAAAATAAGCTCAAAATACAGTTCTGTATGTAGTTTGTTTTTGTTAGTTTTACGGTAGCTTAATAATGCGAGTAGAAGATAGTGTGGACATTGACATTGACATTAGCACGGATTATACGGATACGGATATTTTGTTTTTAAATTAACGTTTAAACATTCTAGACTTATTATGTATATGAAATAATATATAAATAGCCTATATATTTTTATTTTAATTGTTATGGGACGGCTAGCACACATAGTTAAAATTATAATAAATATATTATAAAAATATTGGATTGAAGCTTTCTGGGGTATGGATAAAGGGTTTTAGTGTTGTTGTTTGTTTAAAGGTGTGAGGGAACACACAGCACACAAATATTATATTGCGGACAAAAAACACAACTAAAAATTAAAAAATTGTTAACTAAAATATACAAACAGGATTCTCAAGCTGGAGGTCATTTTCATTTTCATATTTTGTTTTCTTTCGTCTATTTATAAATAAATGTTTTTTTTTTTTTAAGATGACAATAAGCTCTTAAACTAATAAAAATTAAAATCAAAATATAACGCTTGTCTTTTCGTATGTATACAGGATGAGCCATAAATAATAAGAATACAAACATTTTAAATTAAAAATTATGTTATTTTAAATATAAATAATAATATAAAATTGCTGCAAAAGAAATAATAATTGTTTGTGGTTCCAAATATATGTTTTTTTATTGGTCTACCCATAATTTAAAGTTAACGTTAAAATATTAAAAATGTTATACAAAAATTAAATTTATTTCAATTAAATACAAATTTAACTTAAAATGTTCCAACTGCTTTGGATTTTGACGTAAAATCTTCAAATCAATAGAATTATAAATAATAAATTAATTGTTTTTTGTGTAAATATTTTGAAATAAATCTAACATGAAAATCAGAATAGACTTGAATTTAATTACTTCGGTGTTAAAATTAAATATTAAAAAAATGAGTAATTATTTGTGAGGAAAAATTGTGCTGTAAGAAAATGAAAAAAAATTGTGAACTAATAAAAATTAAAACAAATTGTGCTCAAAATTTATGACCCACCCTGTAAATTATACTTTCTTTTATTTTTTAGTTGCAAAAAATATTTTAGTGTTTTATAATTACTTTAGGAATATTTTGTTATATATATTTATAAAAAAGTGATTGTAGCGTGTCCTTAAAAAATATTAATTTTATTATTGTTATTATTAGATTCTATAGAAAATGATTTTATTTTTGAATTAATTTTCTTTTGCTATTAGCTTCGTGAATGATGATATTTAGCTTATTAAGAAATCTTCTGGCAGTAGTATGGTTGGTATGGTAAACTTGTGTTACTTTTATAAAAGCTTAGGTACTTGTGACATCAGATACAAGCAATAACACAAATCTTATTAATTTTCTGTTGTAGTTTTTTTGATTTTTTTTTTGGAAGCTAGTGCGTAACTATATTTGTTTTGCGTGAAGTCTTTCTGTATTATTTTGACTCAAAGCCCTTAAAGGCAAATAGTGTTCGATGAGAATTCCTAAAATCTGACGCATGTGCTTATAAGGCTTTTATAGATATTGGAAAAAGTTTCTGACATTTTGAAATTAGTATTTTCTAATTTGTGTTTTAGGCAAATGGAATTAATTAATTTTCCTCTGTAAACCTAATAATTTTATTAACTTACAGGAACCTCAAATTTTTGGTATAAAATATCTAGAATTTTGTATCTTTTATATGTAGATTGGACACGGATTTTTATTTCTAACTCCTTCACTATAAAATATATATTTATTTATCTCAGCAATACCTTATTCAAAAATATCTTCAGTAAAATATAAATAGTTATTAATAATTTAAAAATAAGCATATCCTAAGGATTTTCCTATGCATAATAAACTATTTTGCAGTGGATTTGTATGTATATAATATATATATTGGTTATAATATTTAATTTCATCTATGACAATCTCTATAAATTTATTTGCAAATAATAAAAAATTAATCAATAAGCCTGTTTGTTTATAATAAAAAACTGTGTTTTTAATGTAGGTTAATTTTTGTGTCGAGTTTCATATTTCTCGACGAAACAAGCGCGTATTGAAAAAGCGAAACTTTACTCGATCCTGTCTTTGTATCTTTCGCATCTGAAAAAACTTTATTTTTTTTATTTTTTAAAGTTTTTCATTTAAAAAAAATGCGATTAGGCACAAGATTTTCAATACAACAAAAAAACTTTGTATATATTTTTAATCTGAAATGGTAAATATTATAAAAGATAGTAGTAGTTTAATGAAATATCTTTGTATTGCTCAATTATTTATTTATGATTATATTTATATAGGTATATATATTTAATTAAGTATATATTCGAAAAAAGTTAACGCAACAATAATATTTATATATTTTTTTATAATTATGCAACAAACTACAAGAGTTAAAAAAACTCAACAAGAAAAAGTTAATTTTTATCGGCCAATATTATATTTGATTAGAAATTACAAAATTTTAGAGTCTAATTGTTTAAAAAGAAAATTATGTATCAACAATATGTTTTTTTGAAAAACTTATAAAATTTGTATTAAAAATGTATTTAATTTGTACTTATTTAAAAGTTGATTATTTTTGGAGATTTCAAATTTGTTCAAATGTATTTTTAAATTTGAAATGAGTTACTTTTGAAGAATTATTCCACCGACAACCAGTATTTCTGACTTCTAAAATGAGAGCTAATGCCTCAAACAATCTCATATTCGAATCTTTTTAGTACTCAAAATTTTGTATTCAACTGAAAAATAGAATACATGTTTACAAAATATTAGATAGGAAAGACCTTATTAAAGTGAGAACGATCAAATATCTTTTTTCAGGATAGTTTGAAAAACAGTCCCAAAATCACTTTTTATTGTCAATATAACATTTTTAAGGGCATTCTATTGATTGCCTTTTTAAGTACAAATTTTTAATACAAATTAAGTTGATACATAAATAAGAATTGTTAAAAATCTATTAAAACTGTAATATATGTTAAAAAAAATATTAAACATTTAACGTGAATATTAATTAGAAAGCCGATATTTCTATATTGGATTCTTATTTTTATTGAATACAAATTTACAAACTACTACCAACAGAAAAAAATATTTTAAATATTTATGTAAATTTTCCGAAAAAAAAATATCTTGAACCAGATAGAAATATTTTTTGATTTGCTATAATTTCAAACAAATAAATCGAAACACTATAACTACTCGTATTAAACTTTATAAAAATTAAGTTTAAGCTTTTAAAAATAACTTTAAATATATATTTAATATCACTCAGACTAAAATAGAAAAATTGAACTAATTTCCTTCATTCGAAAAACTTAAGAATAATCATTTGAGGCTATTGTTTTTTTTTATTTCCAATATTTTTTTTGAAAATTTGTTTCTATTTTCTTTTGTGTATGCCTGTATTTATTTATTTTATAATTGCAACTTATTTCTTTTTTGTAATGTTTTTATTAAAATAAAATATCACCTTTAACTAGATTGTCATCAAATAATATAAAGTAATTCAAGAACGCATTTCATGTTAATCTAAGAAGAGGAAAAGGTAACACTAGATTCGATTTAAGAAAAACTTAAATTTTCTACAAAAGATAGACAGAGGAAACATATATAATATAGTTTTTTTCTACAACTATATTTTATATAAATAAGGGTAAAGTATAAAATAATATATTGATATTATCTATAAAAAAGACAGTAAAGAAACTAATAGTAGTTTTTATATTATATTTTAGGGGAAAATGTCAGAGTTTTTAACTTAAAGTTTCGAAGCGTTCATTCTAATTCACTTCACACAGACTATTTAACTAAGGCAAGTTGCGTGCTTTTTGAAGTATTTAGTATTTATAAATTTAAAAAAAAAGTTTTGAAATACTCTAAAACACGACTATCTTTTTTCGAAATTCCAAAAAATGATAACTATCTATCTTGGATTATTTTTGTTTGCGAATTTTCAAAACTTTTTTTATTTATTTATAAAAATTAAGTAATTCTTATAACAGGTGTTAGATATAAGGTTTTAAGGTAAATCTAGCACCTACAGTTAAAGATTGTTATTTACATAGTAGGAATCGCTTAAAGAAAAATAGTCACGCACTGCTCAATTCAGCTTCTACATACAAACACATTTTTGTATATAGGTAGACAATAAATTGAAGGAGGATAAGTTACACATAGATTAAAATATATATATTACACACGCGAAATATCTACAGGGCTGATAGTTTTTGTTTCGAAAATGAAAATATTAAATTTATTAAAGATGGAAATAATAATGCAACAAATATAGTTTATAGCAAACACCGATAGGATAGACAGAGATCTTCTATAATTTTTAGCTTTTTTTTTTTGTTAATTAACTACAAACAAAAAACACAACAAACTAAAACAAAAAAAATAATAAAAACATAAAACAAGCCAATATTTAAATTCTGTAAAACATCTAAGCACAACACACACACATTTTATTGAAAAAAAAAAAAAATAAAATAAAATAAATAATAAAATTATAATAAATTAATAATATAATAATAATAAAATTTTGATTGAATTTAAAATTTGTTTGTTTACTTACTGGCACTCTGTGGCAGTATGTTTACTATCGTCCGTACAATAAAAAAATTTCCCATTGAACAATTGTACACCAATTACCGAAAAAATAAATTGAAACAATATATACACGATTAAAATATTAACAACATTTTTAAGCGAGTTCACCACACAATCGAATACCGCTTTTAATTTCGGTACACGTTTAATTGTTTTTAATGGACGCAGGACACGTAATACACGCAACGATTTAATCGTTGATAAATTTGCTCCCGCTTGGCTACCGGTCATATCGAAACCGAAGCTTACTGCAGCGCATATAACGACCACAGCATCCATAATATTCCAGAATTCTCTTAAATAGCTGCCAGGATGTAATATAATACCTAAATCTACAATTTTTAGTAACATTTCTATTGTGAATACGCCCGTAAATGCATAATCGAAATAATTTAATATTTTATTTCGCGTCGAATTTTCAATGACGGGATCTTCGGCGGCCAACGCTATCGATGACAATGAGATGACGACCATAATGAAAAAATCGAAGTATGGCAAATTGACCACCCAATGGGCTCCACAACGAATGCTGTATATGATTTTTTGTTTTTAGTTTTTTAATTTTTGTTTTTTTTTTTTTAAACATCATCGTCAAGATTTTGAGAGCATCGGGAAATAGAAAAAAAAAACAAAATTTAATAATTGGTTTGTTTAAATAAGCTTGTTTTGTGTAATTTTTTTAAATAACTATATAAGTCCGACAGGTGGCACTATATTGAAAAAAGTTATTTTATCCCGATTTTTGTTTATTTTTAGCTAAAGTCTGCAATTTTTGGTATCGGCTACAATCTTGGATTATATGCATGTAGTTCCATTTATCAGGACAGCTGATTTTTTAATGAATTGTAAAAACACATAAACTTTAAATGGAACAACATTAACATTCTTGTGGTATCGGGTTCAAGAACTTGTACCCATCGAAAAATCATCAAAATTATAGAACACTTTTTTAAACCCATTAATTTGTACAGCCGTCACTTTCGAAGCTGTCATCTTTTGATTATTTACAAGAAAATAATACAACCCTATTTCAAAAATGGTGAAAATCTTGCAATCACAGTTCGAAAAATTAAATTTTGGGTCACAGGTATTAGAAAACTACTAGAAAAATGATTGGACCTTACTAATTGAACAGTGAAGAAAGTATTGAGCAACCGAGCGATGGTTAATGAATTGCACGAATTAGAAGATATTTTTGGGGAAGACATTTTTTTTTTTCAGGAAAAAAAAAGTATACTGACATACTTTCCACTTTTCAATAAATTAAACATCTATTGATCTATTGATTTTACTCAATGAGTACTTGTTATAGTTGTTCCCTTTTCAAGTTAAAAAATGTGAACCGTCGGAATATTATTGATTTTTAAAGCAGTTTTAAAAATAAAAAAAATATCCAGAAACCCGTGATTTAAACCTTCTGACATATAAGCAAAAAAGCGACAAATGATTTTAATTAAAAACAGGCTGGGATGCGACCCACACTGATAACTTCCCATCCCGTCAGTCAATTTGTCTTGTTTAAAAGGTTTGTAGGTTTTCGTGTTTTGTTAAAAAAAGTTGTCAGTTGAATTATTCTAAAAAATTTTAAAAATACCAACAATATTTTGCATATGATCCAATGGTTTGATTTTAAAATCTGATTTTGTTAATGAGATATTTAGTCAAAAACCAATTTTTACCAATTTTAGTAGCATTTCTTAAAAGTTTTTATTTCTTATATAAACAAATTCAAATTGGATGAATTGATATCTTCTATTATTCACGAGATATCGAGAACCGAACATCAATTTTTACCAATTTTGCGTACTATTTTTTGTAGATTTTAATACTTTTATAAAAAAAAACTGATAGTTGGATTTTTATAAAAAAATTACTGAATGTCGAAAACAATATTTCCTCTGAGATAAAATTTGTTTCAAGACAAAATTTTTCATTTTTGAAAAGATATTTGAGTCGAAAATCAATGTTTACCCACTTTTAGTAAAGTTTTTGTTTTAGGTTTTTATTTTTTGCAAAAAAACTGTCAATTCGATTTTTCTCAAAATTTCACTGAATTTTGACAACAAAAGTTTTTAAAAGATAAAATTAATTTAAAGCCAATATCTCAATGTTTTGAAAGGATATTTGAGTCGAAAATCAATATTTACCAACTTTTATTAATTTTTTGTAGGTTTTTATTTTTCGTAAAAAAAACTGTCAATTCGATTTTTCTCAAATTTTTTAATGTTGAAAAGAATATTTTTAATAAGATCAAATTAATTTGCAGCCAATATTTCAAAGTTTTGAAAAGATATTTGATTCGAAATTCAATTTTTACCAACTTTGAGTAATGTTTTTTTTTTAAGTTTTTATTTTTTGTAAGAAAACTGTCAATTTGATTTTTCTCAAAATTTTAAGAGATGTTAAAAACGTTGGAGATAACATCATTTTTGGTTCGTAAAATATTCGAGGTGACAGTTATTTTTTTTTTTGATTTATAACCAAAACCGTTCATTTGATTTTTTTTAAATATTCTTCTTTGGTATCACTTTACAATTTGGAATATAAAATTTAATTCAAGTCCCTAGCGTTATTGGTTCGTGAGATATTTTGGGTTAATCAATTTTTTGAGAGTCCTTTCTGCATCTTTCTGCATTATTACCATATTACGCACAGACATCTCTCTAAAAATCTCTAGGGACCTCAAAACGTCGAAAAATGTCAAAATTTTCAATTCGACAAATCGGACCGATTATCATAACTTCCTATGGGAAGTTAAAAATTGTTTGTTCTAAAATTCAATAATCCAAGATTGCGGCAAATAAAAGGATTACCCATTTTTCGTCAACTAAAATGGGTACCTATTCAAAATTAAATCGATTTAAAAAAACTTATTCAATTAAAATGCCACCTAGCGGACTTCAATTATTATTTGTTGTTGAAATAAAATAAAAAAAACAATATTTACGGGTTTGTCGGTGATAAAATAAACATTGATGAATATGGCAACATTGGCTTGGGGCCTTCGGTGACCTCTTCTTCTTCTTTTTTCTCCTCTTCTTTCTTTTTACTTTTGCCACCAGTAGCTGGCGCTGCTGTTTGACCTTCAACATAAACACCATCTCCTTGAAGAGCTTCCATTTCTTTTTCAAGCTCCTGCAATTGTTTTTCTTTGTCCTCTTCAACTTGTTCCTCTTCAGCTGCTGTCAGTTCTTGGGCATTTGCCAAATTATCGACGGCGATAGCCAAGAACACATTTAGCAGTGTATAGTTACCGAATAGCACCAAAACGATAAAGTATCTGCATTTTGTGTTTTTGTGAAAATAAAAAGATACACGACAAATAATAATAAAATATGTTTCTTTTTTTTTGTTATTGTTATTGTTTTTTTTTTTTAATAAATTTGAAAATAAAAATTGTATATTGTATTATTATTTTTATTAAAAACTAAATTAATAAACGAGTACTAAAAATGTGTATACGTATAGGTTATATGGGTTTAGTAGACATGTGATTTAAAGGATTTACTTTGTGTACCTAATGTGAATGTTGATAAATTTAATTATTGTGTCCATACATTTATTAAAATTAGTTCATACTAAAATATTAAAACAGATTCGACATAGATGTTATGTTTATGTGTTTGTGGTGTAACAACAAAAATAATGAAAAAGTGTAAATAAATAAGTAACAAAAACAATGTTTCTAGCATTTGAGACTTAAAAAAAAATACTTTTTTCACTGGTAGGTGAAAATAGTTTTTTTTTTAGAATCAATTTTCTAAAATGTAAAAAAATACACTCTCTTTTGTTCGATAAACGTTAGGCTGCCATTTTCTCCCGAAATAGTATTTTTTGATTATAAATTTTAACCGAAGACAATAATATTGCACTTTCCTGAGAACTCGAAAAAATCCATCACCTAATTTCATTTTTAATGAAATTATATTTAAAAATTATTTATGTATTTCCTTTTTTGACAGTTTCTTTCTTTTCTTTTGCTATATAAAGACTGTCAAAATATTGATTGCCTTTCCTTTCTTCTTATTTATCGTTGATTTAGTTTTTATATTAAACATATATTCTCGAAAGCTTAATTAATTAATATTAATTATAATAAATTGAATTTGTATGTGTTTATATCTATATCATGCACTAATAATATTAATTAATTGATTATATAGTGTCTATATTATAAAAGCAAATTAAATAAGCTTTTGCAAATTAGTTAATTGCTTGAGAAATTGTGTGCGCTTAATTTTGTATAGCTGCAGCTTTAGGTTATTGAAATAAATCAATTTAACTCCTTTTGTATTTTTGCTGATTTGGTTTTCAATTAAATAAATAAGGAAAAAGTGCGAAAAGTGTTATTATATTAGAATATTTTTGTAAATTTCGTTTTCTTAATTCCATTGTCAAGTAAAGACACCCTTTAAAAAACTTAAATGCATAAGGTTTTTTTCGAAATTGGAAATGTTTTCAATAATTCGAAAACTTGTCATAAAAATAATGCAGAATTTTTTTTAAAAAAGTTACTAAAAATTTAGAAAAATTATTTATTTACTCTCAAAGAGGTATTTCTTATACGTAAAATAATGGTCATTGAAGTAAGAAACTTTAGCAACGAATAATTTTCATCAAATAGTTTTAATTTAATGATTTAAATATTTTGAAAAATATTTTAAATCAAGACCGTTTTTAAATACTACAATTAAAGGGAGTCTTTATTTCTTGCAAATAAGTAAGGGAGTTTATTGAAAAAGCAATGTTTTGTCGGGAAAAATGAACAACCTCTTTGACAAAAAAAAAATCTAACTAGATAGATAGAAATCTAAAAGACTTAAACCTTCCTAAAATTGTTTTTTTAACATGCAAAATTAAAAATCGGTATTTACTAATTTTAATTTAACAATTAGTCTAATAAAATTGAAAAGCACTGCAGGGACTCGGTATATTGTGTTCTTGATATGAGTTAATCTCAAGACTCTGTCATGAAAAGAAAACAGAATAATAGAAGCGACCAGGGATAAGCGTTTAAGAGTTTAGTACATACACCAAATTTTTGAATTTAAGCATATTGTAATAAGTCTGAAATTTCATATCTTTTGCAAAAATTTAATATAAGAATTGAAATGTCTTATAATCGCCCTTAAGTAAAGCAATTAATTATGGATGTTTTTATATAAGAAATCTTGAAATAGTAATATAAATGTCAAAATATTTACAGAGTTTCCGCAATTTTTCCAGCATTGAAACTATCAGTCCACTGCACGGGAAGATTTTGGCGCCCCCCGGCGGCCGTTTTGTTTTAGTGACATCTGTCAAATCTTTTATTTATTATACAGTGGTTTATGCCAAATCATCATGGCAAGTTACGTTGCGCACATTGGCCACCAAGGTCATGCGATTTGACCTCGCTAGACTTTTTCCTGTGGAGTGTCTTGAAGTCACAGGCCTATGCAAATAAACCACAATCGACCGATGCCCTAAAGGTGAACATTACACAGGCCATCGCTCAAATTCAGACGGATCTATGTGGAAGAGTCATTGAAAATTGGATCACTCGGATCCGTGCCACGTAAGAAGCCTAGGCCGGCATTTGAATGATGTTTTATTAAATTTGCACATCTACCTGCCCTTATTGAGAAACCCTTTGAATAAGTTTTTGAATAAGTTATTTATTAAGTAAATTTCTTTTCGGATTTCTTTTACTTTCAAAAATTAATATTGGAACGTTTATTGGTTGTTAAAATTTTTTTAAAAAAATTTGAACTCTTAAGCAATTTGTGTGCCTTTCTTTTATTTTTTAAAAATGACAACGCTGCACTTAATCTCAACTTAAAATGAAATGAGCCAGGAAACTAAATTCTCCCATTTGAAGAACTCTATGTCAAGAAATTATAATATTAAATTTTAAATCCAATATTAGAAGTAAATTACGAATAATGAAGAAGTTTGCAATGCTTTTCCTTTTCTTTTTGAGTTTCTATTTTTTTTAAAGAAAACATTTAAAAAAATATCTTTGCTCTAAATAAATATTAAAAAATAAAAGCTTTGTTTTCAATTCTCAATTTTTCTAACCAAAAAATCTTAAATTCAAAAATAAAACCTGCACAAGAATACATGCAACCTAGGGTTGTGTTAATTGAACTATATACAAAAATCGTAAATATATAATTGGCATTAATAATAATATAAGATATAATTTGCAACATAACTTCATGCTCGAACAAAAGAAAAAGTAACACTTTAATCACCTGTCATATATTTGATTATTATTATTTTATTCAGATTTTATTAAGAGAATTAAAATTGTTGGAAAGAAGTAACCATACAGTTTATAATAATATGAATGTATATTTTTTTTAAATTCTAATAAAAGTCTTAACAAAATCTCTAACTAGTTTCTATACTACTTGTGTGGTTTTTAAGAGGAAAACAAAAATAATATTGTGATTTATGATTCTTCATTATCCAAAAATGTTTGGATTTCCAACAATTTGTTTTTATACATTATAATTTAATTCTCTTAAATTAAATCTGATACGTATTGTTTCGAAATATGTAATTATTTTCTTGAAGACGATGATTGCGCACATTAATGGTTCAACGTTCAACGTTATTTGATCTTGACTTCTAGCAACGATATTTTATACTCCTATTTAGTCATAATCTATTATAGGTTTTGTTTTGATTCGCTACTATACAGGATGGACTACTTTATTATATTATGATAAAAAATGTTGATCCGACAAAAGACACAATATTTATTATACGAGTACAGAAAAAATAAAGGTAATTTAACTAAAATGTATTATTTTAGGTTCCTACATAATTATATAGGATTATGAAAAAAAAAAATAAAATTTGACATTATCTCTATTACAAAATAATTTTTAAAAATTATTTAAACAGTCATAGTACTCGTTTGTAAAATATATAAAGATATACACTCTACGTCACTTGATTAAATCCAAGAATTTTCTGGTCGTAATTGAAGAATTCAGGTGGCGCGCACAAGTGGAAAGTGACCTCACCCAACTTGGAGCGCGAAACTGGAGACATCTAGCTAGGGACCGAGCTAGATGGAGAAGTTTGTTGGGTGAGGCCCTAGTTCATACAGGACTGTAGCGCCACCTTAAAGAAAGAAAAGAATTGAAGAATTCATCTCAATTAATTAGGTGGAATTCTATAAAAAATGCAACATTGCATTTCCTGAACTTGATATTGTACTTAAAACCATTTTATAGTACCTTGTTTACAAAGATTTAAAAATAAACGACAAATTTCGTATATCATCCTCAATGGTGGAAACATATTCCTTACATTTTTGTTTGTAGTTGAATAAGTAATTAATACAAAATGTTACATTGCCATAGTATTTAATTTGAAGTGTCTTGCAACAGAAATACTAATTCTTCTAAGAATTAAAAATATTAAATATAATTAAACAAATTTCAATTGAAAATTTCATTCTCAAACCTTCTTGCTTCATTTTAAGTATTTTGAATTAAAATACATACTGTTCAGTTAAAGGCCTTAATTTCGATAAGAACAGCTGAAAATTTGATTCTCAAAACTTCTTGCTTCATTTTAAGCGTTTTGACTTAATATTATTTTTTTTTTTTTCAAAATTTCTTAATTTAAAAAACCGAAGGCTATAGACAATTACGTGTATTTTTTTTATTTTTTTTTGAATGAATGAATTGAATTATCATTATTTTCTATGAATTATCAAGTGACGTGGATTGTTTATGAATTTCTAAAGACGTTTGATATTACGTTTAATGTAGTAGAAGTAGAAGTTGTTACACATTTACAGGTGGAATTGATTAATACTCAACATAAATTAATTAATAAAAAACAAAAAATTAGACAAACATAAGTTTTGACGAAAAACACAGGAACAACTTAGAATAAACAAAAAAAAAAATAAAAAAAAAAAAAATAAAAAAAAAAAGAAAAGAAAAACGAAAACAAAAACTTACAGTGAATAAATCATTCCTTTCTTGGCTCCACCCTGTGATATAATACCCTGATACATGACCTCGTTCCAATCCTCACCGGTCAGTATTTGAAATACAGTTAATAGTGCAATCGGAAATGTGTTGAAATTTGTTTCGGGCGTACCATTCGGCAGATTAAATTGTCCACCGAACAATTGCATGCCTAGCAATGCAAATATCAGAATGAACAAGAAGAGCAGGAACAACAATGAAATGATGGATCTCATCGAGTTCAACAGCGAAATCACAAGATTCCGCAGCGATGACCAATATTTGGTCACTTTAAATATACGTAGTAGACGGAGGGCTCGTAGAACGGACAAACCGAATGAGCCGCCTTTCACCTCGGACCACACCACTTCGAATATCGAACCACTAATGACGACACAATCGAAACGATTGAATGATGATTCAAAATATATCCGTGGACCTAGAGCGTACATCTTGACCCACATTTCTGTCATGAAAAGACCCAGAAACACAAATTCTGCATAATCTGTAAATAGAATAAAAAAAAAGGAAAGACAGAGAAAAATTATATTTGACACATAATCAACCCCCCTCCCTATTAAATTGTAGACAATAAATCGAGATCGGATTTTTCAACTGGGATTGTCCTTTCTTGTTAGAAAGTTTCTTATAAGATTTGTTAGAGTCCAATTGGACCCTCTATACGAATTTAATCCATCAACCGAATATAAGAAAATTCCGATTACAATTGATTCTCTAAATAATAGGGTACATCATCGTCATCATCATCATCATAATAATGAATGAACATGCGGACAATATCACAACCTAAGCCGTCTTACTCTAACGATGAGACTGCATCAGGATCCCAACCGTTTCAAAGGTTAGAACTTTTGTTTTGTTCTTTTTTAAAAATACTTACACAGAAATTTTGTTAGCCAATCTGGCTGGCCGTAATGTTCTACTGCTACGCAAACAGTATTCAGAAACACCAAAACTATGACGAACCAATAGAACCATTGTGTTTTGACGGTATGTCGGATCCAGAATCGAAATCGCTTTTCCGCATGCCAGAAACCCTTGCATGTGCCTTGTGTTTTCGTTCGCGATTTAAGATATCCTGAAAGTGGTACTGTTTTAGTTTATTTTGTATTTTTAACATAGAGTATAATAAATTTAATGTGTACGAACATCAAGTTCGGACTTTTGAAAACAAAACTATTTAAAATATAAGTAGGTAGGTATACACAAAGAATTATTTGGCGATACATTTTATAGAAACATATTACATATGTGATTTACCATTTTAATTTGAACATATATAAACTATACCAAAATATAAAATAACGTATTTGTACCTTGTTAAAAACTTAGAAATTACAATAATAATAATTGATTTTTTGATTTTGTAATGGACTCTAGTGTAGGGTATGATTAATAATATGAGCAGCAAAACTATATTATATTTATTATTATTCGTTGAATTCATTCAAAGCTGGCTGGAACTATAGCAAGCTTTATTGAGTACATTATTAAGCTGTATAATTGGGGTAGTAATGAGAAGCTAATGGAGATATTTATTAATATGATAATTTACACTTAAAACATTCTGAACCGTATGGTTAACTGTAGATTTAGCTATTCAAAACTAGAACTATTTCAGGTGGACCTTTGGATGCATATTATAGTTTTTAATTATCTGACAAGTTCCCATCTCAAAGAAGTGAAATAGTACTTCATATGGAATTAGTTGTTTTTCATTTCAATCTCAAGAACAGATTAAAGGATATATTTTCTCCAAACGTAAATTTGCAAAGAGGAAATTATTGAATTAAAAAGTTTTCCTCTTTGTAAAATATGTTTCACCAAACTCTAATTTATGAAAAGTTTTGTTATTTTGCAAAGTATTTGTTCTTTTTGATTCACAAAACAATAAACTTTGAAAATTATATTAAGAATTTTAAAATATGCAAAAAGAAATATTCATTTGCAAATAAGAGTTTAATTTGATAATTTTCCGAAAACTATTAAGAATATAAATGATCCATTTTGAAATTGAAGAAGGCTTTTTTTTTAACTTTGAAGAATTTACCAAATAACATGAATTTTGAATTCTTGGGGTTGACGCATTGGTTCATTTCAATTTATAAAATTTTTGATTTTTCAGAGATTTTTTAATCCGTCGACTTGATTTAAATGAAAAGCGATTGTAAAATTAAAAAATTAATCGTTTTGAAGAATGTAGAAAGTTTTGAAACGTAGAAGTTAACAATAGTGACCAAAGAGTAGTGAAACTAAGAATCAGCTTCGATATTGAAAATGATGAGAGTTTTCAATTAACGAAAAGTATCATCAAATTTGTGTGGCTTAAAATTAGAACTTAAATAAAATTCAATAGCCAAGAAAATATGTGTTTAAGTGTCTTGCAACAAGCTTTGTGTAGATAACATTGAGCTAAGAATGGAGCCCAATATCACGATGTAGCATACATCTATGCAAGAAAAAAGCTAAGCAGCAGTCTGCATAGTAGTTCGTAGAGTGTCGAAAATTATCATTGATAAATTTCGTCTGGCACAAAATTGTTAAGACATAGCTCCCTCAATTTTTTTCTCAGGGAGATGACAGATATTCATTCACCAATTTTACTTTGCAACTTTTTAAAATACAAATTAATTGCAACATTGTATTTTAAATTGGTGATTATTACTTTTCACTTTTCACTTTAAAAAAAAAAGTCTGAAAAATTGAAAAGTGAAAATTATTTTCACCTTGACATTTTTTGTGAAACACTTTGCACTTTACTTAGCTGGATAATATTTTTTTTGCGAAGTAGCTAAGTGAAAAGTGTTTGGTGAAATAGGCCCCAGATGGGTTGTGAAAGTGTATGTAGAAGTTTGCCCCATGTTTTGAACATTTTCTAATCTTCTTGTGCATGTTTTTTTTTTTTAATAAGCGCACACTCAAGGGAATATTACTACCCTTATTATGTAGAGACACAGTGTGAGCACTAGAAAGAGGAAAGAGTGTTTGAAAGGAGATGTCGGTGCACATTGGTTTTGAATTCCTGAACATTGCAATGACTTGGAAAAACAGAGTGTGGTAAGGCATTCCACATTCGCGTAGTACGGCTAAAGAACGAATCTCTGTATTTGACAGTACGGCCGAAGTTGGACTCGAGGTTATACTGATGAGCATTCCTAGATGCACGAGCATTACGGTTGAAGTGTTTAAGTGGAGGAATGCAGCTGGCTATTTCACTAGAGCATAAACCGTTAAAATAACGATAAAAAAGGGTCAGACAAAAAACCTTACGACGATCTTCAAGTGAAGTAAATGAACTTATGATGATATTGTCACCTATCAATTTAAATGCTCTGAGTTCAATACTATCCAAAAGGATTAAGTAAGTTGCAGGAGCAGTAGCCCAGATATGGGAAGTTATACTCAAGCTTTGGACGTATATAAGTCTTGTAGATAACAGCCAGATCAGAAGGGGTGAAATATTTCTTGCATCACCTGAGGAAACCCAAACACCTTCCGAAATTTTTGGCGACATCACGTATGTGATCGTTCCACAAGAGATGGTTGGTGATCCACATACCGAGAATATCGAGATGCTCAGTCTCCTCGATGCAAGTGCCATCTATGGATAATGGCTTAAGGGGGCGTCTACCTTCGCGGTTTGAAAAAATCGATTTTTTTGTTTGCATATTTCTAATGTAGATATAACAAAAAACATGCTCTGTGAAGGATTTGATCGAAAGCATGCTGGTTTACGAGATATCGAGCCTCAAACCCGGCTCCACCCTGCCTATTTACATTGTTACATTTACCTTTAGAAGCGTTTTCCTAAAGGTAGTGTTTTTCAAAACTGTTTTGACGAAACTATAGAAGATATCCTAAGTCTGTAAAGCGTTATTTATTCACAAAACATCTCGCTAGGTCTAGAAACAAGCTTTTTTCAAATTTTTTTTCGATTTTTTACAGTCTTTTTTATGATCGAAAAACATGTTCAAAAAATTCATTTTTTTTTCAAATCTCTGCCATTTCGTGAAATTTTCAAATATTCAAAAAAACTTGTGTCTAGACCTAGTCAACGTTCTAAAAATTAATTTAAACAAATTTTGTTGTTGTTTCATGGTTCTGGAGCTGAGATATCGGCCAGCCGTTCTACTCCGTCGCACCGGCAGTAGTGCATTCAACGACGAGTCTAGGGGCAAATTTTATTAAAAAAGTCATCCTTTTTTTGTTTTTCATTAAAGTTCAAGAATTGATTAATCTAAAAAAAAAATTGTTCAAGTATCATGTGTGGTTTTTTTGCAATCCATCCTTGAATAATAGGCCCGAAATTTGAGCGCAAATATATCTACATATTTTTGACATACTTTAAAAGTTGCAGTAGTTATGTTTATAAAGTTATTTTTTACTTACACACATGGAAGAAAGTATTGAAACAGCTATGGTTTTTAAAACTAAATTACTTATTAAAGAAAACTTACAAATGTTTTTTTTTTAATTCATTTAAAATAATTTGTATTTGTTATTTTTCTAATAAATTTTATATAAAAATACAACTTTTCATCATGTTCAGTACAGAGACACATTTTAATGGTTTAAAAAAAGTCCAGTTTTTCAGGAAAGAAAGTATTGGCACACTCTATAATTGTTTACTAAAAATTTACCGTTTTTAGCACTTTCCATTATTTTTTTTACTATCGTAGCTGCTCATTTAATAAAAGTTGTTGTCAAGTTAAGTTTATTATTCTTTCAAAAAATAAAAATTGACAAGCTTAAGTGCTTTTGATAATTTAGTGAGGGTAAGGAAACTGCCAATAGTGAAAGAATTTTTTTTTTAAGATCTGCACTCGAAAGGGAAATCATTTTCTGACATCGCGGGTATTGTCAACAGAAGCCGTTATACGGTTCGCATGATTGTTAACCGGTTTAAAGTTGCAAACAGCTTAGAAAATAACAAAAGAAGCGGCCGACCCAGGAAGTTAACAATAAGGTTAAAAGAAAGGCATGTCGTTAATTGTATTAAAAAAATCCGAAAGTTGATTTCTCTGAATTAGCGGCAGATATTTCCGAACAATTTGGGAAAACGATTTCGACGAAAACCGTTAGAAACATAATACATGATGCTTCTTACTTTTCCCGGATTCCAAGGCCAAAACCGTTTATTAGTAAAGTGAACAAGATAAAGCGTATGGAAATCACAGAAGCTTATGTGAATAAGGAATCAGACTTTTGGGACAAAGTTATATTTTGCGACGAAAGAAAATTTAATATCTTTCGGAATGATGCTCGAGAATTCGTATGGCGAAAACCAAACACTGCCCCTAGCAAATAAAATTTGCTTCCAACAATCAAGTATGGAGGTGGTGGAGTCATGGTAGGGGGTGTGTGGCAGCATCGGGGTTAGGGCAGTTAGTTTTTATAGATGGCATTATGGATAAGATGGTATTTCTAAATATGCTTAAGAATAATCTCAAGAAAAGTTCGGAGAAATTGGGTCTAGCTGAGAGTTTCTATTTTCAGCAAGACAATGATCCGAAACATACGACTAATGTGGTCAAGAAATGGATCCCCTACAATTCTCCTCAGTCCTTATACTCTCAAGACACCGCCGCAGTCTTCAGACATGAATTCCATTGAACATCTTTAGGATGGGATAGAAGAATCAGAACACACGCTATTACCAGTAAATCCCATTTAAAAAATAGTGCTTGCTGATGAATGGTCAAAAGTTGGTCAGGAAACAACAAAAAAAAATCGTTTATTAGATGCAGAATAGACTCAAAGAAGTCATTAAGAATAAAGGTATGCCAACATTTTGCTTAAAATTTCTTAATTTGTGCCAATATGTTTTTCCTTCAAATAACTTTAGTTGAACTATGATATTGTTATTTTTGTTTAATTTAAAAATATAATTGTTTTATTTTTTGTCATATATTTTATAAAATAAAATAAAATAAATTATAATAACTTATTTAAAAAAAAAATACTCAATAGTTTTTAATGAAAAATAAGTTACTTTAAAAAAAAAAACGGTGTGCCAATACTTTCTTCCATGTCTTTCCAAGAAACAAGACTCAAACAGTTAGGTTAGAATAGGTTAAAGTGGGTGTCCGGGATGGAGTAGGACAACCTTAGGCCAGTTTATTATCCCATTGTGATACCACATGAATCTCAAGGATTTCTTCTGAGCTTACTGAATCCAATTAAAGACCCTTACAAAACGTGAAAGACTGATTATCTGTATGTGATTGAGATCGTTTAAATCGTTATATAACAATTCTCCTAGCAGGTAGGTCTTGCGTTTTTGAACTAGAGCAGGACACCCATTATCGAGCTTATATGCTATCTTCTTAGAGATAGCAAGCATCTTGTTATTTATTTTAAAATATTAAGATTTATTAACAAATGCTTATACATTTTTGAATGTTTAATTTGTGTTTTTCTCAGACAAGAAGAATGCTTTGAGCCCACAAAAATTTGAATACCATAACACTGGAAATACAAAATAATATACTTCTACTACACCTCCTTCAAATAATATATTTTTTCGAAATCAACTTATTTTAATCAACTCCTTGCTGTTAATTTAAGGAAAAAACTTCTCTTCGATGTCTTACTTACTTCACAACTTAGAAAAAAAGTAATCAGGAAAATATTTTTGTGTTTTTTACAAACATTAAATAATTATTGCATAACATTTAAATTGAATTTTATTTTGTGAAATGTGCACAAAAACATGTGCATACATAGAATTTTGGACATAACATTTAAGCTGCAATCAAGTTTTAAATAAAATGTATAAAAATACGACACATTCTATTTAAAATTAATAAACAAAATTATTGCATCCTTTCCAGAAAAGATTCCTGAGAAAATAAGGTGATGTTTAATTTGCAATCTACGAGTATATAGTTTTAGCAGCAGAGCATAGAATCTTATTTTTATTTCAAGCTTTGGAAAAACTATATGGTAACTAGTTATATATAAGTTATAATATTTATATAAGTAACATTAGGTTGACTTTGAATTTGAATATGCATTCTTTTCTATACAAAAGCGTTTTTGGTAAAAACTGCGAAACACGCTGCATTATATTTTTTTTTTTTTTGGTATTTCAACACTAGCACAGTAATTTTGATACAATTTCTTAAATTTATCTTTAAGTCGTACCTTCCTTTTCATTATCAGTCTCAACTGAAAGAAAATTTTGTTGAATGATAATTATGCGCACACACCAAATGAAATTGATAAAAAAATTAAATCAATAATTTATATAATATTATAACAATATTTTTGTCGAAAAAAAAACAAGTACGACGTTATACATCATGATACATACAAAATAATAAAATATGTTATAACTATAATTAATATATTCATACAAATATATTCTAAAGAAAGCCCATACCTTTAATAAAAAATATGTAAGAGCTGAAATTTTGAATCACTCTTTAGTTAAGAACTAAGGATTTTACTAATTATCGATTTTCTAAATAATTATTGAACTATCTAGACATTAAAAGTTCGTAAGAAAAAATCAAAGAAATCAAATCTAAAACTTGATTTGAAGTGTCAGTAATTCAGAAGTTATATAGATTTAAAAAAATACTAAAAGTTAATGTACCCATTTTATAATTTTACAATATATATAGGGTGATTTTTGTGATGGAAGAACTGAACTTGGTTGACATGTGGTTTCAACAAGATGGCGCTACATGCCACACAGCTCGCGATTCTATGGCCATTTTGAGGGAAAACTTCGGAGAACAATTCATCTCAAGGAATGGACCGGTAAGTTGATCATGCGATTTGACGCCTTAAGACTATTTTTTGTGGGGCTACGTCAAGTCTAAAGTCTACACAAATAAGCCAGCAACTATTCCAGCTTTGGAAGACAACATTTCCGAAGAAATTCGGGCTATTCCGGCCGAAATGCTCGAAAAAGTTACCCAAAATTGGACTTTCCGAATGGACCACCTAAGACGCAGCCGCGGTCAACATTAAAATGAAATTATCTTCAAAAAGTAAATGTCATAGACCAATCTAACGTTTCAAATAAAGAATCGATGAGATTTTGCAAATTTTATGGGTTTTTTTTTTAAAAAAGTTCTCAAGCTCTTAAAAAATCACCCGATAGTTAATTGATTGTTAGGAAAAAGTTAAAATTATAAAAGTCATCTTTTATACTAAACACTTACTAAAATGGTGCAACACATCGTAGGAAATCAGGTCCTATAGTGACTAACAACTCAACCATTCCCGTGTGCGAGTCATTTCGGGAATGGAGGGGACCTACAGTTTGTATGCTGAATTCGAACGGCTAATTTAAAAGAGCACTTTTGATAACAAGAATCAATCTTGGTAGCCTTGTCAGTTCCTCGTAAGAGGCAATACCTGCTAAAACTAATTTAAGGTGGCACAGAAGTGACTGAATCCTAGACCTCTGGTATGAAATTTTAATAAATCGTTTAAAATATTACACCGATATGGAGACTGAATGATGGAAAAACTCACAGAGCAGATTACCAAATCAAGACAACTTGTGAAAATGAATTGCTCCCTTGAATATCATAGTTGGTCTTAGAGTGTTGGCCATATCAGATTTGTCAAGTACATGGGTTAATGAGATTAATAAGGATAAATAAGATCAATACTCGAAAAAATCAGGGATATAGTCGTTAATATTGGAAAAATTCTTAATATACGACGAATATAGGTATGTCAAGTGTATGTTACGAATGCAGGTGCTAACCATCTTCTGTTAACGATCCTCAAGTCATAAATATCAGAGGACCTTATTTGTACTTCAAGAATGTTTTCAAGCTTTTAGTTGCTCTAAACTATGAAAAAAGGAGACTCTAAACTGCACCAATTATAGAGGCATCAGTCTACTTAACATCTTCTCTGTCGTAATATGTGAACGTCTAAAACCCATCGTCAACAACCTTATCCTGGTCCTAATCAGTGTAGTTTTAGACCAGGAAAGCCCACAGTCGATCAAATATTCACATTACGGCAGATCCTGCAAAAAACCCAAGAACATCAAATCGACACCCACCATCTTTTCATCGATTTCAAGGCCGCATATGACAGCATCTAAAGGGACAAGCTGTATAGATCCATGTCTAGTTTTGGCATTCCTGCCAAACTCGTGCGTTTGTGTAGGATGACCATATAGAATTCGCGCTGCTCCATAAAAGTTGGTTAACAGAACCTTTCGATGTCAAAAAAGGTTTTAGACAAGGTGATGCGCTGTGATGCGATTTTTTTAACATCGTACTTGAAAGAATAGTACAGAGCTCCCACGTCAACACTAGAGGCACTATCTTTCGGAAGTTTGTCCAATTACTAGCATAATGCTGATGACATTGACGTTATCAGAAGAACTCAGCGTGATGTCAATGGAGTTTTTGTGAGTATGGAGGCAGAGGCGTCACTGAGGGGTTTACCAGTTAATGACGGCAAAACAAAGTACTTGCTGTCATCAAGAAAAGACCTACAACACCGACGCGACGTCTCGGTCAAAACGTCAACATCTACAGACGTAACTTTGATGTAGCTAAGGACTTCGTCTACTTGGGCTTCGCTATGAACGCAGAAAACCGCATGGAAACCAATGCTCCGACCCGGAAAGTCTTCGAATCCACACCCACAGGACAGCGCAGTATAGGAAGACTGAGGATCAGGTGGCGCACACAAGTGGAAAGTGACCTCACCCAACTTGGAGCAGAAAACTGGAGACATATAGCTAGGGATCGAGCTAGATGGAGAAGTTTGTTGGGTGAGGCCCTAGTTTACACAAGACTGTAGCACCACGTTAAGTAAGTAAGTTGCTCTAAACCTTGGTAATAGATGAATATGATGATAACCACCTCCTAGCCACTATTCTCGAGTTAGAAAAATTAGAGCACCTTATTTGTACTTCAAGGTGTTTTATCAAGACTTAAGTGACTGTAAGTATTATCGGAATATGTTTCTATTGGTCTTTAGTATCTCTTCGATTGCTTCAAAAATTCCAGAACAATAAGATCATAACTTTTGCGACCCCTTGTATTCCTAATTACTATGGGTTCAAGGTAAATTAAGTATAGGCTTTCTTTAGATAAAAAAAAAAGAAGTCAAAATTTGAATTTATCTATTATATTATTCATACCATCATCACCATAATCTTCTTCCCCTTCCTCTTCTTCTGTATCTGTTGACTTCGATTTTCCTAAGCTTTTCAGCTTTTTTCGTTTGGCTGCATTTCTTCTTCTCGCTATAATTCCCAAACAAAAAGATTTATTAATTTTTAAACAAATATTTTTATAATTATAATTATTATTACCCTCCATTATGTGCATTTTTTCCTCTTCTGTTGTTCTTTCTTCGGCTAGTATCACTTCCTCTGAAATTTTGATAATTAAGAAAGAAAAAAACAAAAAGAAAAAATAATATATTAACAAAAATTTAGTAACAACAAATTGAAAAAAAAATTATTTTGATTTTCAAGCAAAGGATGTTTTTGTATTTCATAAAGGAGGAGCATTGGTGTAAAAATATTGTTAGGAATGATGCAGGAACATTTAAAAAAGATGAAAATATATCAACAGTGTTTTGTTGTTAGTTATATTATGTTTAAAAGCATTCAACTATATTTCAGTTTTTTTTTTGTTTAATATAATACTCTACCAGCTTTACAAATCCATTCAACATAGCCGTTTAACTCTCTTTCTAGTTGCTGTTGTCTTCTAAGCTTAAGAAATTCTTGCCTATTTTCTACTTTTTCTCGTTCTTTTGCGAATTCACTACGAAAGACAAAACATTGGTGGAATTTTGTTTGTTTTTTTTTGTTGGTTGGTTGGGTAAAAAACAATGCAAATAAATTTTTTATTTTTGTTTACAAACAATTAATTACAGAGGAAAACTCAGGATATAACTAACTCAGTTTTATAATTTGATAATAAATAAAAATAAAATTATAAATATAATTAAAACAAAAAAAGAAACGGAGATACTAAAGGAATTTAAAATGGAAGAATTCAAAATTATATCGAGATAGAGAAATGTAGAAAATGTATAATGTTGTATTTACACTGTAATGAAAAAATATAAATAATTGATTCTACCTTCTTGTCATAACAAAATTGTCATTTTTGAACCAATACTCCTTTTGTGCGATTTGGTGCACCTGACAATAATACTTTGACTAAAATGTCGGATACTTATAGACTTAAGGTTTTTTGGGATTCATTAATGTGTTTTATTCTATTCCTTAATATTTTAAGCGGTCTCTAGAAGCTCAATATTATTGTACAATATTTGATACAGCACAATACACAGAAAAAAAAAAGTTGTCATATTAACAATCGTCTATAGTCAACCTGAAATTCGGCCAAATTCTCATATTGACTACCAAAATTGACTATCGAGGATTGTTATATTGACTACCCAGTAGTCAAATTAGATTTCGGTTTTCAACAAAAATTGTCATATTGACTACCGCAGTTGTCCTATTGACTACCGCAGTTGTCATATTGACTACCGTGGTTGTCATATTGACTACCAAAATTGAATGTCGAGAATTGACTACCGCAGTTTTCATATTGACTAACGCAGTTGTCGTATTGACTACCGCAGTTGTCATATTGACTACCGCAGTTATCATATTGACAATCGCAGTTGTCATATTGACTATCTCAGTTGTCATATTAACTACAGCAGTTGTCGTATTGACTACCACAGTTGTCATATTGACTATCGCAGTTGTCGTATTGGCTACCACATTAGTCAATACGGCAACCTTAGTTTCAATTTCTTTCAACCAAAGTTGTCATATTGACTACCGCAGTTGTAATATTAGTCAATATGACAACCGGAGTTTCAAATTCCTTCAACCAAAGTTGTCATATTGACTACTACAGTTGTCATATTGACTACCAAATTGTAAAAAAATTTCGGATCCCAAAATTGACAACCGAAAATTGTTCTATTGACTATCGCTGTTATCGGCTGAAAATTGACTACCAAATAGTCATATTGACTACCAAAATAGTCAATAGGATGACTTTTTTGTTCTGTGTATTATTGAGCGTATTATTGAAGAAAATCAAAACCCTTTTGATATTTTATTACTCAATATAAAATATTGTATCGTCTGCTGGTACAAATGCACTGAGGTTGAAAGAACACTTATTTAAGAATGTATGGACGTGTATTATTGAGACAGTATAAGAGCTTGTGCAGAAAAAAAAAACATTTTTAAAATCGGTTCATTGGTTTTTGAAAAAACTTAAAATGAAATAACGATTCTATGTGGGGTACCCTTCTGGAGCAATACAAATATATTTTTTTAATATTAAAAGAAACCGAATTTAGAAAAAAATGTTAGTGAAAATCTAAAATATTGAATCGTCTGAGGCGCCTAGCCAATAATATTGTGCAATATTGTGGACAGTAATATTGAGCGTCTAGGGACCGTTTTAAAGAGTTGAAGGAAAAATCAAGAGCCTAGAATCTATTCTAATGAAATTTAAAATCACTAAACAAATAATGTTAAATTTCAGGATCTTTGTTCAAATTTACGATTTGGTAACCCCACCCAAAGGATATATGCGATATAAAGCGGTGAAAAGACTGAATGGAATTGAGTATAAGATACACAGAGACTTTACACCTGACGTTCTTTTGTCGCATTTTAAAGAGCTTTTGAACCCCTTAACCGTCAATGCAACAGTATCCTATGCGATAATAACTACTGAAGAAGTTTTAAATACTTTAAAAATTATACAGGATTGCAAAGCGGCTGCGGTTCTGACGGAATACCAGTTCAATTCAACAAGTACGGCACCGATAAGCTGATAAATAAGAATACCTCGGAGTTTAACCATATTTTAGATAGTGGATCTATACCAGAAGGGTTTAAGGAGTCCTTAATCTTTCCTATCCAAAAAAAAAGGAAGTACTCAAAACCCAGACAATTATCGTGGAATAAGTTTTTTGAATGCTTCATAGAAAAATTTTGAAGGCGATTTTGCAAAGACGTTTTAATTTGTGAATTACACAGAATGGTTTATTGAAGGAGTTTCAAGCCGGTTTCAGATCCGGTTACTCCACGGTTGACCAAATTTTTGTCCTTAAGATCATTGCCGAGAACTTCCTATTAAGCAACAGGTAACTTTATTGTTTCTTCGTGGATTTTAAAGCAGTGTTTGATGCTGTGGACAGAAATGCACTCTTATTCAACCTTTATGGACTAGGGATGTCCAACAAATTCGGTAAAGTCCTCAAAAATATATACCAAGATACTAAAGCTGCGGTTTGGAATGAGAGGAAATCCCTGAATGGTTTCAGATTGAAACAGGCGTCCGGCAGGAGTGTGCGTTGAGTCCTCCTCTTTTATTTGCGCTCTTTGTATACAATCTTACTGACAACATTGGTGGAGAGTTGGAATCTGCCGGGAAAACGATCAAAGCACTATTCTATGCCGATGACATTGTGCTGTTTTCTAATTCACCTCAATTACTGCAACTAATGATAAACCAATTGCATAGGTACTGTGTAACGTGGAAAGGTCAATTTAAGTAAATCTAAAATAATGATATTCAAGAACGGAGGATTTGGAAGAAATTCCTCAAATGAAAAATGGATCAACGATTCGAACTTGAGGTGGTGAGAGAATTCAATTATCCAGGAGTGTGCTTTACAAAGAAGTATTAGTATGGAAAGACATCTTAGTGAAAAACTTATGAAAGCAAAAAGTGCAATTGGAACTTCCCCGGCAAAGTGTTTCTTAAACAAGAAAATAGCACATAGTAGCAAATTTCGTGTGTTTGAAGCAGTGTCTAGGTCTATTATGCTTTACGCAGTACAGGTACAAACAGTACAAAAGTGTGGAAAAACTGCTAAGATTCTTTATTAAAAGAATACTTGAACTCCCCTACAACACACCAAATAACATGGTGTTGCTGGAAACTGGGCTATCACCGCTTTTTATTCAAACCCTCAAACTAAATATAGACTACATCATCAAAGTTCTTTAAATGCACAATGAAAGATAACCAAAGATAGCAGCCCTCGATGCAAACAAACAAAGAAATAGTTGGTACGCAGAATGGCACGAGCGGGCTTTGGGGTGTGAAATTTCATTAGATCTGGATTTCGGTAACGTTGATGATTGCAGGGTTAAACTGTATAAATTAATTCGGAGGGTTGATGAAAAAGAGATTAATTTACAAACATCTCTGTCATAACCCTGGCCCAAATAAGTGGATGTTATTTCTATGATGCAGAGACTTCGAGGGGAGCTCCTGCATCTCAACTATATCCTGCATAGTTAGGATCGACTTGGGCAATGCAGTTTATGTAACCAAAGAGAAAGGGAAGATGATTTTCACTTCTTAGGAAAATGCCCTGTCCTAGTAGAAAGTAGGAGAGCCTTTCTTGCATCTAATTACCTTACGGAAGAAGAAATGATAAGACTGACGGTGGAAAAACTCTTAAGTATTGCAAAGTGGCTAAAAATTACCGGGACAGAATAATCTGCGAGAGCTTCTGATAACACATCGAAGTTAAATTTTTCTTGATTTTAAATTATAAATAAATATATAATATATATAAATATGTTTTTTTTTCTTATGTTTAACAATTCTTGATTTTTAATAGAACCATTAAAGCTGGTCAACCTGGCAGAAGGCATTGCCATGCTAATCGTGATTTTGTAAATTTATAATTATGTTAAGAAATAATGAAATCTTTTACGATATATGTATTCGTTAATATTGGAAACATTCTTAATTTACGACATATTGCTGAATTTTGAGGAGAATATAAAAGACTATTTTACCTTTTTCAATTTTCAGGAGATTATAAAATTGTTTTCAAATTCACGTTACATGTTATTGTAATCGGCACGATTTTTCAATTTCTCGACGTTTCAAATGACCAAGAAATCAAAACAGTTCGTATGTTAGGAATACCAATTTCTGAAATCCATATTTCAATAAAGGATAGAAAATTCAAATATATTTTGTCTAACTCATAACTATAACGTTCAGAATGAACTTTCAACAAAAATGTTGTTTGTATTTAATTTTTGAAAATAAATTGGTTGATCCTCGAAATCACATTAATAAATAATGCTTTTGATTTATTTTACACTTTATATGCAACATACAGAACTTATATAAATTTAAAAAAATAACGATTGACAGCTTTTTCAATAAAAAAAAAACTGAGCAAAATTGTTTTACTGATTTGTTTAATTTTTTCACTACATTGAACATTAAATTTATTTTTAAAATAAATCTGTTTAAATGTTCTCCAGAAATAATAGGAGTAGGAAAGACATAGGGTTCCTTAACTTTTCGAAATCAAAAGACTTGAAATTCGCATCGTTTCAAACCAAAAAAATTCAAAATATTTTTTCGAAAATTTATAGTCTATCAAATCACAAAAACTTTTCTTTGATGTTGCCTAACTAATTAGAGTGGATAGGTCAATATTTCGAAATTCCTTTTTCCTATAAAGCGAATTTTTGATATGAAGTGAATATAATTTTCTATGATTTTGTGAATAAAATGGGAATGATAAAAGTTTAATTTTTGGATAATTTTTTATCTCTAAAAGGTTAATTAATTGGACATTTAACTGGGTAAAAAATACATGTCATTTCTTTTTAAAATTCGAGCCATCTAAAATAATAATAAAAATCGTTATACTTGTTGATTTCTATGTAAATACGTCATCGAAAATGATATTGTCTGTCCACTGTGATGTGGATGATAGACAATAAATTAAATATAACTTCACTAGGCATTAAAAAACTAGCAATTCATCACACATCATTTTTGGATAAAATATCTAAGAGATGATTGTGTTCACCTATAAAATTATGGAATTATTACATATTTTTCAATTGATTATTATTTTTATTTTTATGTAATCTAAAACAAATTTATTGGACACACACATTATTACATATCAAACTTCTCAACTATAATTATATTAAAATGTTTTGTGTATATTTTGGGTAAATATATTTATATATATGTATACATATATAAAATTGTGTCGCATAAGTGGATTTTTTACTTGAATTTTCAAATAGCTAATTTATTTAATTTTTGTTTTGTATAAACCTGCTTGAGTTATCCAATCAAGATATGATGTCATGGCATTTTGAAATAATGTTCTAGTCCGGCATTTTTGAAATTCCATTCGTCGTTCGACACGATTACGTTCGTTAGAAAATTCTCTTCAAAAATGACATATATACAGGTTTATATTATTTTTTTAAATAACAAAAAAAATCAAATAATATTTTGTTGTTATTGATTTTTATATAAATTATAATAATTTAAATATATATTATATAGTTTTTGTGCAGTATAATTTACAGAAAAAAATATAGAAAAATGTTTAAAATATGAAATCATTTAAAAAAAATAAATCAAAAATAGAAACAGAATATAAAAAATTGTAAAAAAAAAATATCAAAATAGAAACAGAATATTAAAAAATTATAAAGAAAAAACAAAAAACAAAAATTGTAAATAATACCAAGTGTTTTAAAACTTACCCGCTAAGAACACCAAGAACTAAGTTGAGCATAAAAAATGAGCCTATTACTATTAGAGGCACAAAATATATCCAATTAAACGTTGAACCTAATGCGTCGTTGGTCTGAAATTAATTATTTAATTTTTTTTTTTAATTTAAAAAAAATCCAATTTTCTTAAAACTTAAATTAATACACACAAACATTAGAAGAAGAAAATTGATTAAGATATAGACAGATTTTTTCTACATTTGAAAATTGTTGTTTTTTTTAAGATTAAAGTAGATTATTTTTTCTTAAAGAAAATATTTGTACACATTAAGACATATTATTTAAATTATATGTACGTAGTTATTGACATTTTTACACAGAGAAAAATATTACATTAACATATACACAGTAAATATAAAATAAATGGAATAGTTGAAAATAAAAAAAAAATTAAATTAAATTTGTTTTATTTAAATAAAAAAAAGGCAAATATTTAAATTATGTTTAAATGCGTAGGGTATGTGTAATGTTGGGTTAAACTACGTCCAATTTAATTTTTTCAAAAACAAAGGACTTTAACCCTTCCAAGGGGCTAATTAAGACTTTAGAAAGTTAAAAACTTTAACAACTTAAAATTAAGCAAGGAGAATAATTATAACATTTTTGTGAGTACAAAAATTCTTTTCTATTGGTAAAAAAAAGTTCCTTAAGAGTTTGTTGCAGTTTCGAAAATGAAAATAATTTTAAACTGATTAAGGATATCACGCATAAGTCGCCTTTAAAACAAACAATCATATTAAATTGACTTACGATACGTTTCCAATTAAAAAAAAAAAAAACAATCCACAAGTGGAATTGAGATTAAAATTTCTCAAAAATATTTGAAAGACGCATGGTGGTATAGGGTGATTTAATGTTAAGGGCCGATGTTGAATGTGAACTACACTTAAACCTAAACGTCAAATTTCATTTGACATTTC
Source organism: Eupeodes luniger (assembly GCA_951509635.1). NCBI lineage: Eukaryota > Metazoa > Arthropoda > Insecta > Diptera > Syrphidae > Eupeodes > Eupeodes luniger. The sequence continues at coordinate 104,807,998 of OX608074.1, forward strand.
TCAATTTCATACTAACTCAACTTGAACCATGGAAAGATATTATACACGTTCAAATTGAAATGCAATTCACGATTTTTTCGGTCAATTTAATCATCCAAATGACAAACCAGGTCTGTAGGAGATGTTAAAACACCAGTACATTCTCGTACAGCTCTTACTGCAGAAAATATTCCTGATGTTGTTCGCGATAGTGTGGCTGATGAGCCGTCCACCTTAACTCATCGTATTGGCCAACAATTGCACCTAATGGACATTACGCATAAAGACTTGCATTTACACGCTTACAAGGTTCAAGGTTGACCCAAGAACTAAAGCCTCTTGACCATTTCAAGCGTCGTCAATGGTCAGAATGGTGTCTAGAAATGGCAACAGTGGATGATAAATTTTCGAAGAAAGAAAATGGGGCAAATTTTCACCCCAGTGGATTCATCAATAAGCAAATGATAATCCAAGAGTGGTTGTCAAAAAACCAATGCACCCACAAAGAGTGAGGCCCGTTTCACACTACACGGCGCGGCCTGTAGCAACCGTCTACTGCCACTACAGTATACGGCAGCCGGACGGCGGCGCGATAAGCTTAGTGGGGTACGTGACGAAATGCATGTTTTCACATCATACGATTTTATTCGTGCGGCAGACTTCGATCAGCCACTTCAAGACACGATTACTTGTGATTAACTATTATAACAACGCGCGACTTGAGTGTTCTTATAAAACTAAACCTTTGAAAAAGTATACTAACCCTGCATATATCGTGTTTTATCGTACGGTTAAAACCGCATAATGTGTAATTAGCCATTGATCCGGTTTATGCCGTCCGGTTTTTTGCCGTACGGTCAAAACCGTGTAGTGTGCAACGAGCCTGACTGTTTTCCCGAATTGTAAGAAATGGATATGGACATTATGTGGTTTCAACAGGATGGTGTCACTAGCCACACAGTTAGCGAAACAATGGCTCTTTTACTCGACAAATTCAATGGCCGTTTTATCTCACGTGGTCACGATGTCAATTGGCCACCAAGATAATGTGATTGGACACCGTTGAACCGAAGAAAAAGAAAACCGTCAATTAGCCAGTAATAATTCAAAAGCTTAAATATGAGATAATTCGGCACATTAATGGCATAGAATTTCAATTATGCCTCAACATCGCTCGTGGTGGCCATTTGTCCGATATTTTGTTCCATACATCATGGAACCCTACCAATATTATCATAATTTAAAGAAATAACAAACATTTTTGAAATAATTTGTGTTTTATTCAAAATCAACATCGGCCCTTAAAATTTAACCACTCTTTATTAGGGAGTTTAAATTCAAAATAAATTTCTTAATATATCAAAAAAAAGGGAAGAAATTTGTTCCTCTTTAAAAAAAATTAAATAATAAAATTTAAAATAATTATTTTAATGACTCCATAAGTCCTCTCTGGAAAGCTTTTTCTTAAAGGATTTTTTTTTTACCCAAACATGTGTAAATGTGAAGATGTTTTGTGTTATCATTGCGTATTATGTACATAAAAAGGCCAAATTAAAATATTCCATTTACTTACACACAAGTCAAAATAAAATTTTTGCACATAGATTATAACTATTTATAGACAGAAATTATGTAGATATTTATATAGGTAAATAAGTACTAAGTTGTAATGAGAAATATACATTTATATAATAATAAAGAATTCATGCACACAATTATGAAATTCAATGCTGGTGCAAATGTTAAATTTTCATGACCTATTTTATTGGTTGCATTAAAAAATATATGTTTTTGGATAACTTTTTTATTAAAATTTTGATTTTTTTTTCTGAACTGATTCAAATTTGTATTCTGGATCATAAGTCCATAATACATTTAATAACATCTCTTTCCATCTAGAGATATTTCAAACTCATATTTAGTTTTATTTATTAATAAATTCAGGTCAGAAAACATTTACTTAGTTAACAACTAGCCAATAGAAAAATTAGAGTTTCTTTTAAATCATATTATTAGGAGCATGGGTATTAAAATTTGCGCCCAAAAGCAGAGAATTTCAAAGAAATAATTTGTATCTGTGTGCATATCCAAAATATCAGCAAAAAAGATGTATCTTAGATATTATTTTTATTATGCGATTCGCACACTTAAAGCAGGCATTTTATGGTATATTTATTATACTATATTTTATGATTTCTATCGCAATCGATAGGCAATTCTGTATTAGGTAAATTTATAGGTAACGAAAGTGCAGCACAGTTTGAGAACATTTACAGAGTTATAGATAAATGAGTAGTAATTATTATTTTGTTTATTTAGAAAATAAAATAATCTAGAAAATTTGAAAAAAGTTAGGACAGTTTCAGACATACATGTAAAAGTTTGTTTTACATATAGACACATTTTATTCTATACAAATAAGAAAAAAAGACACTATATTAACTGCAATACCAAAAAAAACGCATTGGTATTGTGGAAAATACAGTTGTTATGCACACACACATTTATATATTATTTGTTTTTAGGAAAATTACTTTTTAAAAAGTAATTTTTGGTTTTTAAACACAGCAATTTACCCAATACAGTATTGCAGTCCAGCCTTCCATTGTGATGCACTGGAATACGGTCAACATGGCAAAACCGATATTGTCAAAACTAGTTATTCCAGAATTTGGTCCATCCCATTTTTCCAGGCACATACTTGTGTTAACATTACAAACGTATGAACCTCCCGACGCAGCAGTGAAGTTGTCCGTATTACACGGTGTTTCCATCTCGCCCTCCTTAACAATTCTATCTGTTTATGCAAAATTTAAGACAAAAAAAATAAAATAAATTTATTTTATTAATAAGAAAATTATTTAAATTTATTGTTTGATTTTTTTTAAGAAAAAGAACAGTTTTCTTTACTTGGATCCTCTAAACTATAACAAGTCTTATGCAGTGCGCCCGAATAGAACTCGAGTCCGATGATTGCAAATATAACGATCGCAAACAGGACCAAAAGTCCGATTTGAAGTAACGGTGCCATTGCTTTGATAATTGATTTTAAAACTACTTGTAAACCTGGAAGATTATTCAATGTGTGTTGGAAAAAGAAAAACACACAGAAATTGTATTAGTTTATGTTGTTTTTGAAAATAATTCTGGAATTTAAAAATTTTATTATTTAATATTGAACTTGAAACAAAAATTAAAATTTTCAATAAAATAAATAAATTACATTATTAAAAGCATGCATCTATGATTAATTTTTTTTATAGTTAATAAGATAAAAATAGAAAAACTAAACTATTCTAGTTTTGTATTAACTTTGGAAAAAAGATCCCATGAATTATGTTACTCAAAAATCTTTTTTCCAAATATTATCTAAATATAAATTAAAAGAACATACAAAAATTACACTACAAACAAAACAGAACCAACTCTAACGAACTATTGCTTTTTTTTAATAACTACTCACTAGGAATTCCAGAAACTAATTTTAAGGGCCTTAGCACACGAATAGCCCTTAATGTTCTTAGATCTACTTCGGGCCCTTTTTGTGGGAACATTGTGATGAACCTGATGTTTTTTTTTATTTTTTTTTTTAAATCAACATCAAACAAGCGATTTGTTATAAATATTTTTTTTTTTTTAAATATTTAATTTTTTGGAAATCGCAAAAAAAAGAAAAAAATAAAAGAATGTTTGTGAATTATTCAAAGAATTTTTGTATTTCTTGATAATTTTTCTATTTGGTAGGTTTTCTAAAACAAAAATAATAAAAATAACTAAAGGAAAAAAACTAAATCACACCACAGATCTAAGACACATATAAAAAAAAAATGTTTTAAACTATAAACGAAATCAAAATTATGAAACTATTTAAAAAAAGGAACAAAACTATGGGCTATCGTTTTTAAAATTAAGAAAGTTAAATGAAAAACTAAATTAAATCAAATTTAAATAAAAAAAAAAGAAAGTTTAAAAAAATTAAAATTTTGTGCCGAATTTGAAGTTGTAAAATTTTGTTTTTACAGTTTTTTTTACCAATTTCCTGAAAAGACTACAATTTTTGGGAAAAACGGATTTTTAAAAATGAACATCTACTTAAATATGGTAAAAAAAGTATTTTACAGGAAGTACAATACATTTTTACATCATAAGATAACGATACCTTGGTCCGGTTTGGAAAAAGAGGAGTGGTTTTTAGGAATTCCTTTTAACAAGATAGAAAAATTCTAAAAAGGTCTTACGATTACGAGTCTCATGGTCAGTTTTATAATTTTAATACCATAAACGCTTAAAAATGTGACAAACATTTTTTTCGAAATATAACCAAATGCAATAATACAAATTCCCAAGAATGTGTGTAAGGTTCGTTGTCCGATTTGAAACCCAACATTAGCTAATAAGTTCTTAAAGAATTTTTTAGCGATTTCTTACAAATTCAAAAACGAAGTATTCCCGTTTTAAATGAACTCTCGAATAATTCATTCTTTTTTTAAACAACTAAATATGCGGGTCGTTTAGAAATCAGGATTTCCACTAAGACCATGCCTGGGCTTTAACAGTAAATCATTTTAAGTCCATTTGTAAAATTTTTCAAAAGAGCAATAAATTATGAGAAGTCTTGAGAAAAAAATGTGACTTAAAGTTTGCGTAGTTTTGATACTAAATTTCAAAATTTTATCTCAAAGTAATAAATGATTTGCCTTTCTCAAATTTTCGTCGTGACAAACATTTTTCGATTGTGCACATTTTATTTTCAACAATGAGCAGGATAGTAATAGATAGAATAGTTATTGGACAAATCCGTGAGCTTCTGAAGAAGGACTAAAGTTTATAAAAAAAAACTTTAAAAAACAACTTAAGTATACTTAAGGTGTTTTAAGTTTATTGAAAAAAAATAGGTGTTTCTGTTTTTAAGAAAAGTCTTCAAATTTGGAGGAAAGTAGAAAAGTACCCACTAAAAAATAACCTTTTCAAAGAAGCCAGAAGTAAAATTGGTCAAGTTCTAAAATTATGAAAAATTAACCTGACTTAATATAAAATATAAAATGTGTCCCATAATTCACACAATAGAACATAGAGATTAAGTGACAATGCAGAGCAAGTTTACGTTTTGTATTGATTCACAGAGTATGTAAGGACTGGCTTTATCCATGCAGAAATTCATCGTATACCTACATGGCTACTAAAACAGTTTCACATAGATGTTCCTAAATTTCATTAATACACTTATCAATTTCCCCCTTCAAAGCATTGGTGGTCCTAGACCTTTTACTTCAAAATATCCAAAAAAAACAATAGCGCCGTGTATGATAAGACACTGTTTGGTCCTTCGAGCAAATTTCTCATGTCAGGAACAGACAACAGACTAATGCCGGGCGGTGACTGAGGCTCATGTAAGAATTCGGGTTAGAGTTGCAGGTTCATGAGAGGTTGGATTCGTGTCTCCTCTAGAACGATAGAACGACAATGAGACATATTTTGGCACTGAAATATTCATAACGGTTTATTCATTTTGCGGTTTCAAAAGTGTAGGGCTGGATTTCGACACCTGTCAAACTAAGTTGTTAAACCAATTTTTTTTTTTCAGTGAAAAGTCTGACATTTACGAAAATGGATCGCTCAACTATCGCACAACGCATATTAATTGTTAGAACCTACTACAAAAATGGTGATTCTGCCACAGCCACATATCGTGCATTAAGAGGAGACTATGGTTTACATAACCATAATAAATTGTGAAGAAATTTGAAGAAACTGGATTGGTTACAAATATTGTAAGGCCTGTGCAGTGCATCATTGTTTTACTCGTACCACTGAAAATGTCACTGCTGTAAGTGAAAGTATTGCCGAAGACACGAATGAGTCGATTCCTCAACGTTTTAAGGAATTAGCAATGTCTTACGGCACAATATGGCGTATTTTGCATTTGGATCTACACCTACATCCATATAAAGTCCAGCTCACACAATAACTGAAGTCAGCTGACCATTCACGACGTTAGTAGATACGTCGAATGGGTGCTTGAACAACAGGCGGTGGACGGTGATTTTTCGAACACAACTTTCTTCAGCGAAGAAGCACATTTCTCACTCGGTGGGTATGTCAATATACAAAATTGTCGTATTTGGGATTCTGAGAATCCTCAAGTTATTGAAGAGAGGCCATTACATCCACAAAAAGCCACTGTTTGGTGAACTCTTTATAGTCCGGAGTTGTGATTCGAGCTTTCTTCTTCGAAAACGACGATGGAACGACTGTCACCGTCATTTCGGAGCGTTATGGTCATATGATAACCGACTTTCTTTTGCATGCTATTGAAGAATACGACTTGGAGAATATGTGCCTTTAACAGGACGGTACCACATGCCACATAACTCGAGTGAATATGGCTTTACTGCAAGAGGCATTTCCTATAGCCGCGTAATTTCTCTTCGGGGCGATATCAACTGGCCACCAATATCATGCGATTTGACACCGCTGGACTTTTTTTTTGTGTAGTATTTATGCAGATAAACCTTTAGCTCTTGAGCACTTTAAACCAACATTCGTCAAGATATAGCTGAGATATCGCAAAATATGTGTCATAAAGTGGTCGAAAATTACCTCAAAAGAATCGATGCTTTCAACAATTCCCGTGGTGGTCATTTTAATAATGTAGTGTTTCACAAATAATGTCAACGTTCAAACTTTATAATAAAAAAGAAATATCATGAAATGTGTTTTATTTACGTTTACTTTTGAAACAGAAAAATGGATAACCCTGTACATTGTATAACAATGAAAAGTCGTAGTAGTCAGCTCTTAAATTATTTATTTTTCATGTACTATTATTTCGCTCAAAAAAAAAATTTTGCGTGAATTATTAGACAACTTTTGTAAGCTTGATTTTCTTATTTTTTATCACAACAATTAAAAACCTGCAATTAACCTCTCACACATATTCTTAAGGAATGAAGGAGTATAGGCAATAGGAACATATTATACATTTCCACAAAAATGGAAACAAAAACAGCTTTCTAAGTTCCTGAAACAAAATCAGTTTTTGATTCTCATATTTTAACTTGTACTTCTTAAGACAAAACGCAGGTACGGAACATTTTTTAACCCTCCTCCACTTTTTAAGTGCCAAAAGATTTAGAAAGTACAGAACTGAAATAATAATCTACGAATAGTTTAGGCCAAACGCATTTTCCGAAGGAGATAATAAGAGTGTTCTTTTTTTGAATCGAAAATATATTGTTTTCTTTGTTAAGTGATTTTTGTATCTTTTCTTTTCAAAATTGTATCATTTTCTAATTTGCCTTAATTAAGTTTTTCACCAAGGAAACATGTCTTCTTATGGCTGGCATTCATAATTTACAATTTACTTCCACTATTAGAATTTGTGTTCCTATACATTTTAATAAAATAATAAATTTAAATGTTCCTATAGAACATCAATAATTACAATTAGTAAATAGCATTTTGTTTTTTAAAACTAAGGATCTATTCACACAGGGAAATTATTTCAAGAATTATCAGACTATTTCTTCAAAGCCAACGAATTCTAGTTGGCCCTTAAAAACTACACGAACTATACAATTATAAACTAAGACATAAACTATTTTCATTAAAAAAAAAACTATTGTTAAAAAAATAGAAAACAAAAAAAAATCTATTTTAATTTTAGTATTCTAGCGGAGAAATTAGTTTATGTTTATATTAAAGATATCTTTGAAAATGAACTCATAGCTAAAAATTTACTAATTTTTCTCTGGCACTAGTATTGGTACTAGATTTTCAACTATTAAAATGTTAATAGATACGATACAAAATGAAAAATTACATTTTGCTTGACTTTGAATGAAGACATTTTCTGTCAAGTTGACGTTTTTTAAAAAAAAACTAAAATGCCGTTGCGAGATCACACACTAGAAGGAACGATGAAATTTTTAATTATTATTAAATATGTATGTATGTATATTTTTTTGTTTAAACTAAAGACCATCTATTTTATAATAATAATTATGTATAAAGAGTCTAAAATTTATGGAAATATTTTTTTGTTTGCTTGTCTAAAACACACACACACTGATGAACTGATAACACATATATATCTAAACATATGTATGTATATGTATTTATAAATTATAGAATAAATATATAGATAACGTAAAAATTGTTAAACGAAGTTCAGCGAACAATTCCTACTTAATGGCACTCCTTGCTGAGCACTCGGACGTCTTACTTGGTATTCTCGAAACGAGCTTAAGCGGCCTTAAGACACGAAAAGACCGCAACATTCGCAAATCGACATCGATATTGGCTTCTGCGAAGATCGTCATAGCGCTGGAGTAATTATTTTAAGAAATAATTACAGTTTTGTTAAATTGTGAATTAATGAAAAATTAAAAAAAAAAAAAACAAACAAACAAAATAATCAAACAAATAAAGAAAAACAAAATTAAAAAATCATAAAATAAAAATTCAAACATTTTTAAAAATTGTTTTGTTAACCTGCCCAAGTCTTTTATAATTTTAAAACATTTTTATGAAACTTATGTTTTTTTTTTTTTTCTATAAATAATTTTATATCAAGAAATAATAAGACAAAATAATTACCCCGTTACTACAACGAAAAAATCCATTATGTTCCATATATTCCTGAGGTAGGAGTGTTTATGCAGAACTAGCCCTAAGGCAAGGATCTTGAGCGATGCTTCTACACAGAAAATGCATAAAAAATAGGCTTCGGTTTTTTCCTATTCACAAAAATATAAAAACGAAAAAAAGAATGCATTAGAATTGTTTTTGAACAAGTCGACTATTAAAGTGAAAAAAAGGATACCAGTTTTTGAGCCAATACTGTTTTATCACCCTCAGGCAAATGTTCTTCTAATGCCAACACTACACAGTTGGCAATGATTGTCAATAACACAGCATACTCGAAGGGCGGCCATTCTATTATAAATCGTGTATACTTCCTAATTGGATTATCCTCGGTAAGGATAAAAAGTGATGTGGGCCCACCACCGGGTGGTGATTGGCCCTGACTACTCGGGCCACCCATTCTATCAGCTAAGCGATGGGCTCCCCTTCGACCCAAGTGCCCCCCGCTTGTGGAGCCCTGTTGCTGTCCTGCTAGCGCCGCTTCCTGAGCCGCTGCCAACCTGGAAAATATACAAATGAAAAACAGGATATGAATATACATAGATCTATATAGAAATAATTTAATATAAATTCATCTAGTGAATAAAAAAAAAGAATAAAACACTAAAGGAAATTCATGTTATGGACTTTTGTGAAAAGCACCGTGGGCAAGAGGGCTTCCGCATCATTGGCGGTTGTCGGTTTTATCGGTGCAATATTCAACAGGTTTGTTACAGCTAAAAATAATGTTAATTGAAAAAAAGGTCAAAAGACTCCTTAGAGTGATTGTTTGCCTTGTAAGTGCATTAGGTTCCGTTTGATTACCATTCACTGCATTTTATATTCCATGAAATCCAAGTTTTTGGCTTAGATTAAAAAAGGACAATGAATAAGATAAATTCTATTTGCTTACAATTTCTATGCAGTGTGTTAGTTAAATGGATGGAAAAATGGAAGTCTAATGTAAAAAAGAAGAAGTATTTTAGAAATAGGATTATTCTGACATTCTTAGATTGAAAGTTTTAAAAGTTTTTATTAAGAATTTCAGAACTTCGGTGCTATCAAATATAGGACTAAATTGTACTTGCACTTTGAAAAAAACCAAGCAACAGTATTTTTTATAAAATAATTTTTGTGTAAGAATATTATTTTCATAAGTAATGAAGTACTTATTATCCAGTCATTTTATGTCCTTTTCAACTATTTTACTTAAGTTTATTTTTATTTTAGTGCCAATAGCGTTTTTTTGATCAATATACTAGAAATAGTATGTTCTTTCAAATTTCTTGGAAGCACTAGCCAGAAGTTGTTTGTTGTTTGTGACGAAGTACTTAAAAGTACCGATACTTGACATTTTTAAGTATCAGTATCAAAGTACTTACGACCAAGAATAGGTCGAGGAATTTGACATTTCTTGTGAGGTTAGAGTAAAATTCGTTCGTTTTAAATAAGAATCAAACTTCTAAAACCTTATATTTTAACAATATTAATTTTTAAGCTAACAAAAGTTTGTAAGTTAAAATATTTTAACAGTAGTGATACCTAGTGAAAAAATATTAAAGAAACATTTAAAATAATTATAATTGGTCCGATTTGTCAAATCCAAACATATGACATTTCGTCTTTTAAAAATCAATCTTGTAGCATTTTGTAAAAATTTTCAGTTTTTCATAAAAGTTAAAGTCCTACCAAAAATTCTTAAAGTGCTATGAAATTGAGCCAAGTGAAAAAAGAGGCTGGGATGCGACCCACACTGATAACTTCCCATCCCGTCTGTCGATTTTTCTTGCTTAAAAGGTTTGTAGATTTACGTGTATTGTTAAAAAAGTTGTCAGTTGAATTATTTTTAAAAATTTAAAAACTACCACCAATATTTTGCATATGAAGAAATAGTTTGATTTCAAAATCTATTTTTGTAAACGAGATTTTTAGTCGAAAAACAATTTTTACCAATTTTGTTAGCATTTCTTAAAAGTTTTTATTTCTTCTATAAACAAATACAAATTGGATGAATTGATATCTTCTATTATTCAGGAGATATCGAGACAATTTTGCGCACTGTTTTTTATAGATTTTAATTTTTTATGAAAAAAAGGACTGTTGGATTTTTATAAAAAATTTACTGAATGTCCAAAACAATATTTTCTTGGAGATACAAATAGTTTGAAGCCAATATTTTTAATTTTTAAACAGATATTTGCGTAGAAAGTAAATGTTTACTGAATTTTAGTATTGTATTTTTTAGGTTTTAGTTTCTTGTAAGAAAACTGTCATTTCGATTTTTCTCAAAATTTTCCCAAATGTTAAAAACAATATTTCTTATAAGATAAAATTAGATTGAAGCCATAATCTCAAAATTTTGAAAAGATATTTGAGTCGAAAATCAATTTTTACCAACTCTTAGTACCTAAAAGTCTTTATTTTTTGTAAAAAAAAAACTGTCAATTCCATTTTTCTCAAAATTTTACCAGATGTCAAAAATTTTATTTTTCGTTATATAAAATTAATTTGGAGATAAAATCATACTTTTTTCGTAAAAGTCGAGATCTCTACTGGTTCTTGAGCAAAAAAAAACTTCGAAAACGTACGGACGTAGGGACGTACGAACGTCCGTACACACGTACTCATAGACATCTCTCTTAAAATCTTTTACAACATGAATTCTATAAAGACCTCACTGTTTAAACTCTGTTAAGAGTGTTTTTCCTAAGGTAAAAAAAGCAAAGTTGATCTTATTTCTCAAAATAATTTCGCTTTATTTCACTTTGAGAACTCCTGAAAACTAGCCTTATTTCTCTTTGGCAAAGTGCAATAATTAAATTTTTTTTTTAAATTTTCTTTTTGTGCGGCATCTTTTTAAGATCAGATTGCAGCCTTGTGATAAAAAACTTATTCAAAACTGATATTCCCGTTTTTCAATATTTTTAAACGTAATATTAAAACGAAAATTACAAGTATTTTTCTGGGAACTCGAAAGTTACATCTCGTCTACTTGATTTCTTATACACTGAAGTGAAATAGTCAACTTTATGTGGTTTGTGGTTTGTTGGGTCTTTAGGATCCTAAAGATCTACGACCTATAAGTCTATCATCATTCCTTCTTAAGACCTTGGAAAGATTGATTGATATCCATTTAAGGGCAAGTATTGATACAAGACTTCTGTCTTCGTCTCAACATGCCTACTGTAAAAGTAAATCGGTGGAAACAGCGTTACACACCTTAGTACGCACCGTCGAATATTTCCTCCATCGTAAAGAGTTCACTATGGTTGCTTTCCTTGACATAGAAGGTGCCTTTAACAACATGGACACATCTGAAATCACATCTGCACTAACATCTCTAAATGTAGAGAGTTCGCTTCGGGAGTTAATTCATTTAATGCTTACTAGCAGGATAATTAACTCAAAACTGGGCAACTCTTCTGGCAGACGATTCGTTAGTAGAGGGACACCGCAAGGTGGTGTTCTATCCCCTCTCCTCTGGAACCTAGTGGTGAATGAAATCCTAACTAGTCTGGATGCGGAGGGTTTCAGAGTGATAGCCTATGCAGACGACGTTGCTATAGCAGTTTAAGGAAAGCATCTTAACACGTTAAAAGAGCTCTTACAAAATGCCTTAGACAGACTAATACTTTGGGCTGATCGGTGTGGACTGGGTGTTTACCCACACAAAACCGATTTAGTCTTATTTTCGAGGAAATACAAAATTCCATTTGTTAACCCTCCCTATATTAAAGGAATCCAATTTAAGTTCTCCGACGAGGCTAAATACCTAGGTCTTGTCTTAGACAAAAAACTAAATTGGAAACGCAATGTACAAGAAAGAGTAAAAAAAGCTACTGTAGCTCTCTTTTCTTGCAAAAAAGCTATTGGTAATAAATGGGGCTTACAACCTAGAATCACGCATTGGCTATACACATCGGTAATCAGACCGATTTTAATGTACGGTGTGGCAGTATGGTAGACTGCTTTAGAGAAAGGTATAAACCGGGATAAATTAAATAAAGTCCAACGTTCAGCTTGCCTATGAAGCAGATCGCTTCGCACGACCCCATCTGCGGCACTGGACACCTTACTCTACCTAACACCTCTTGACATATTTAGCAAACAAATAACTGCAAGCTCTGCTATTCGCCTCAAAGCTTCGTCGCAGTGGACTAACAACAACATTGGCCACTCCGTAATTCTTAGGTATTTAGAATCAATTCCAAAGCACACAGACTACACCATCCCCCAACTGCAATTCGACAGGAATTTCCAGATTTCTATACCTCCCAGTTCTTTTTGGGAGGATAGGACATTCTTGGAAGATGAGTCAATCCATTCAAGGTGCTTGCTCTCTCTAAGCAGATCGCATATAAGCTTGATAATAGGTGGCATAACCGGACACTGTCTAATAGGAAAGCACGCCATGAGACAAGGCGTTTTCTCAAATGACTTTTGCAGAAGCTGTATGGACGAGGAAGAGGAGGAAACAGTTCTTCACCTTCTCTGTACATGACCTGCCCTAGCTCGAAACCGCAAGAATTACCTAGGAGAATTCTTTTTTAATGATCTAAGCGATCTAAATCATATTAGCATAATCAGCATCTCACGGTTTGTAAGGGACTGAAACTGGTGCCATTGAGCTTAGGAGGAAGCCTCAAGTTGCATGTGGTATCACAATGGGCCATTAAACTGGCCTAAGTGTGTCCGTTTCCATCTTGGACAGCCACTATAACCTAACCTAACCTAACCTGGGTCTTATCTAAGTGCATCTTAATCAATTAAGCTTGATGCGGATGCGTTTTCCGACAATTTCAGCGAGGCATCGTGCCCAGCAGTAAGAGAGCGGGAACATGTCCTCTTTTGTTTCAAAGTATTTCTCGATTTTCAATGATTCTGGAATGCTTTCTGATTTGAAATGGGGACGTAGATGATGACAGCTTTGTTGTTGTTGAACTTGATTTTTACGGAGTTTCAACTTGGAATTCATAGCAAGCTCCAATAGGGCTAATGGATTTATCGAACTCATCGGTTTCATCGCCGCCGCCGCCGTTAGGCTGGATAATATTGTTTCCAATCATCATAGTCACTGATTTCTTATACTGAAGAGTTTAACAATACGTAAGACCTCAAATTTTGTTTCATTTATGAAGAAAAAATATTATAAATCATTAATTTAAATTAAGGACGATACTAAAATCTGACATTACTAAAATCTATCCAAATTTGTCTTAAGCTTTAAACCATCAACACTTGCTTTAAAATTCTCACTAAGTTAAACCCTATACACGATCCATAAACCTCTATATTGACCACAAGCATATAATTGTCTTTTGAAAAAGATTTCTTTTTTAACTATAGAGGTAGGTGTACTCTCAAAATTATTCGATGTCACTGAACTTTTAAGATGTCTGTCGAATGTCGTTATATTGCATTGGTCCTATAGTTATTTCAATTGTAGGTAGAATATTGAAGGACTCTATATACAAAGATCTTGAAATATAGTTTTTGTGTTATTTTTGCCACAGCTTAGATATAATATCGAGTACTTTTACCAGACAAACCCAAGATGTGTGATGTGCAAAGACTCGTATATGTGAAAAGAAAACTTACTTATAGACAATCAGACTTCGAGTACTTTATATTGTATGTCTATTGTTGTTATTGAATAACATCCTTTCGATTCTATAAACTTATATACTATACATATGAGTACCGGTACATATGTATATGTATATTTTATATGTATGCCCATTGAACAACAATACCATTCGCACTAAACAAGTCAAGTGTAAGAAAACTTAAAGGTAAAAATTATAAATGACTGTTGCTGTTGTATCTATTTCTATATACAGGCATCAGTCCATACACTTTATACTTTACACCTTGATGGCTATACACGTCCATCGTAAACGTAAAATCAATTCATTTAGAGGTTGTCACCGATTTATGTACTTATGTATATGGCAAACAAAAATGCCTTTAGGTATGTATGTTTATTTCTATACTTAAGACTTAAAGGAACTTAAAAACTTTACGAAGAAATTATTAAAAACCAAAAGTCAACTTTTACTCGTATGGAGGTGGATTTTAGTGAATTTAAAATCTGAGACTTCGAGGCTTAAGGTGTTATAATTACAAGTACAAGACTGCATGAATTCCATGTATATAGAAAGAACATTGACAAACAGAGTAAGAATTTGTTCAGTAAAATACATTGAATGCTCCTCAAGTTCAATGGGAAAAGACTCATTATGAAATATGAAATGGTAATAAGAAGGAATTATAAACATTGATTTAGTTTTATACATATTTGCTTTCGTTTCCATTTACCTACTCATATTTATAATTCAAAATTTATGACAATTGATTTTTGTTCTTAAAATAAATTTTGTATTACTTATTTTGAGCTCAAAATTAAAGAAAAAATTCAATGTCCAATTTTATTATTATTATTTTTTTTAATCTTAAAAACAATGGTCTTTCAATGCTTCAAGGCAGTTTTGAGAGAAATTCATCAACATCTTAAACCATTGGAATAATTTTCTCTAAGCTTTGGATTCAGAGTTGTAAGAATTAATTTTTGATTTTCTTTGAACAAAAGTTAAATGCAAAATAAAAACTGCACTAAATAAAATTTAAAATTCAAGACACAAATATTTGCATTTATGATGAAAACTATTTCCATTAAAAGAATTTATTCAAAGTTAAAAGTGGTTTTCATACAAAAAGTTGTATATTAAGTTAATAATTTTTTGATATTGAAAAAGAATGCAAGCTCAAGATATAGTTTGAATTAAATTTGCATTGATTTTGCATTAAAATTTGTTATGATGTTAATTATTTTTGTCTTCCAATTAAAATTTTGTGATGTAAAATATTTGTATTAAATTCCTATAGGAAGAATTGTAATCGGCCCAATTTGTCGAATTGAAAATTTTGACATTTATCGACTGTTCAAGGTGCCCAAGATCTAAATAAAATATATTAAGAGCGTTGTCTGCGTGTGAGTGTATACGCACGTTCGTACGTCCGCACGTTCCGGATATCATTTTTCGTCATCCATATCTGAAGAACAATCAGTAAAGGTATCGACTTCAAATAAATTTTGTTTTACAGAATAAAGTCGAAAGATGCAGAAAGGATTTTGAAAAAAATCGAGTACGTGTTTTTTAAAAATGTTCGTTTTTTATCCCAAATATCTCACGAGAAATAACGCTAGTGACTTGAATTAAATTTTACCAAATAAGTATAATTTCGAAAAAAAATTCAATTACCATTTTTTTGATAAATTCAAAAAACTTAAAAAAAAATGTTTGTCGAACAATTTTATGTGTCTAAGAATAACGTTTTTGAAATTAGGTAAAATGTTGAGAAAAATCGAAGCAACAATTTTTCAACAATAAAATAAAATCCTAAAAAAAACACTACTGAAAGTTGGTTATAATGATTTTGACTTTAAACTTATTTTGTTCTATGTAAGTATCTACATAAACTACTATGCAAAATTGGTAACAGGTGTTTGATTCCAATATTTGAGTTATTGACTTATTAGAAATCCTTCCAAAAATTTTGTTGCGGACGTAATATAATGTGCTTGGAAAAATCCAATTGGCATTTATTTTTATAAGAAACTAGCCAACCCGGCAAACTCTGTTGCGCCTTATTTTATTTTTTTTTTGTTTCACTATCAGGCCTGAAAACAAACAACGCAGAAAATGTCTTCCGAACAGTGAACATGCCACATATAATTGCCCATGGGAAAAACATGGATATTCTAGATTCAAACCACACACTTTTAAGGATTGGCCTTGTGATTTGTTGATGGTTATGACAAATGCAAGACGGATCGGAAGTTGAAGTCTTTTGATTTAAACGGCATGTCGGTTGGGATCGTCGGGCTCTTCGGAATGAGAACTTTCTCACCTTTAAATTTCCCTTTCAGTATCGTCACGTAAATAACATTGTTCATCAATTTTCTAACCACTAAACGCGTACCGTTGCACAGTTTTGGTTGGTTTATGTTTCGAAGCATGATTACTACAGAGCCAACCGTTTTCGTCCAAGGAGTTTAAAAATTCAATTGGATAGTTGGTGGCTTCATCTTCATTTGTGACGCAATCAATAGAATTGAATGAATGCATTGTTCCAATGATCTTATTTTAAATTATGTAGTTAAGGTCATCTAAATCTTTTTTTTTAGCCGCTAAAATTACTCGCTCACTCAACCATTCATTATTTTTGTAGTTAGAAATAATATTTGGAAATAAATTGTTGATAAGTTTGTCTTTTTATGAGACAAAATTACAGAAATTATTTGGAAATGATATCAATCCGCTTGACAGGTACTTGACCATTAACAATAGTCAGCAATTGCTCAGAGAAATCTTCAGCAGATGTATCATTAAGCAATGTAACTCTTATCAGCTGCAGTTTCATACGTCCATTTCATGCAAAGCTGTCATTTGCGTTTTGTTATTCCAAGTCCGATTCTTTTTTGTTATACCACGTTTTATAATGACTGACGACTGACGTTTTATGTCTCCTGGTTCTAAGCTACCTACCCACCAATTTTCAGCCATATCTTACAGCCGTACGTGAGTATTATAAATAGTGTAACTAACACGACTTTCTTTTATATATTTTTATAAGAAATAAGAACTTTCAAAAAATGTTTCGAAAATGGTTAAAACTTAGTTTTCAACTAAAAATGTCGGGCAAGAGAAAATGGTATTGAAATCTTACTTACTTTATCATATGCAAAATATTGTTTCTAACTTTTTATAATTTCTTAGAAAAATTCAATTGACAACACGAACATTTTTTATTAAAATTTCGTTAAAATTTTAGAAAAATCTACAAACGGGCAAGGATGGAAAGTCTCAGCCTCTTAATTGCATTGAAAATAATTGTTAGTAAAAATAATTTATTTTATGAAATAAACATTAGTTTTTTTTAAATTCCGAATGCATTTTTTTCTGTATTACAATACATTTTCAAACACTGATGTTTGTAGTTTGTAGTTTGATTTTGACTAATACAATGTTTGTAATCTTTTATTATTTTGACAGACACCTGATTCGTTTTAAGTCCATATTTAAATTTCATCTTAAAAAGTCGCTTAGTCAAAGAGGCTAAGAGAAACTGGTTTTTAAATTACTGACAAAATATTTAAACAGTTTGGCGAAATCTGTATGAATTCTGAGCTTCTTAGATTTAAATAGGTTAAGCTTTTAAGCTTCTGATTTCTTGAGAATTCCCCTCATTAAGTTTTTGAGCATGTGTACTATAGCAGTTTTAAGTTAAAAGATATTTTTGCAAGTTAGCAAAACGCATTCAATTTTGGAATAGTAAGTAATAAGTATTTTTTTTTAATAATTTTAACTTCGACATATAGGAACTATGTACTTATATATGTGTATGGCAAGTACTGCATCCGTAAAAAATTCAAACTTGAAATTTAATTCAAACATGATATTAGGATGGTAAGGAAGTCGAAAAAGGTGGTTTCCCGATTCTACCGTCTATCTGCCCATACAGCCCAAACCATAGAGTCGATTGAGTTCAAACTTGGAAGTTAAGATCTTAAAACTAAAAATAACTGTAGTCCATATACAAATTTTATGGGCAAAAATCGAAAATTAGAATTTTCTCAAAAACGAACCGATAGATTTTTATTAAATTTTCTTAACCATTTTTTTTTTAACTTAGCTTTTTTCAATAAAAACGAAAAAAATGTTTTTATTGTTCCAGAAGAGTACCCCCTATAAAACTAATATTTTATTTTTAAGTTTTCTTAATAACTTTTTTTTTGCACAAGCTCCTTTACTGTTTTAATGACCAAAAATGTCATTGTTTTTTTTTGTTGGATTTTTAAAACAATATTTAATTATTTTTTTTTATTCAATGTCTGGAATATAGTTAGGTAAACATTTTTTTAACCAAATTCCAATGTATAACGTATGTACATATATTTTATAAGCACTACAAAACTGCATACCAAAATAATTTGAACAAAATGAAAAATGGTATTTCTAAAAAAATATTTTTTTTTTCGTTTTCGCCAAACTAAAAGCCCAAACCGCATTTGATGATTTTTGTTTTAGCCAAACTAAAAGCCCTTAGAACATTTGAATCAATTGTTTAACACATATTGCCATAATTAAATAATTGCTGTTTTTATAAACTTAATAATTTTGTTTTAGCTAAACTAAAAGCCCGAATCAGATTTAGTTTATATTTTTTTATAAATTTATTTATCTAATTACCTACACCATTAAAACGAATATTTTTTTTTCCCTCTGGCATTATTCTTTTTTCAATTGTTTTTTTCTTTATATAACCAAATTTGTACTTTCTCTCACAAAATGTTTAGTTTAGAAAAATATACCAGCAGACGGCCCATGAGCCATGCTTGTAATCTTTAGTTTTAAGTTTGTAAACTTTTGAAATGAAAAAATAAAGATGAAAATAATAATAATAATAATAATAAAAAATTAATTTAAAAAAAACCGCTATAACGATTTTCGAGCAAAAAATAATAAATAATGTTTTTTTTGATTGATTAAATGGCAATTAAATATTAGTAGACAAACTTTTTTACTGGTAAATTTTTAAATATAAGTTCTATTTTTGTAAACAGATTCTATTGGCACAGGAGTAAGTTCGTGCGACCCAGTTTACTGAAAATATTATTCTCGTTTTCATTAAGAAATTAACATAGACATTTTACTGTGTTTCACATTCAAAGTAAAAAATCAACTAAGTATTTACTCAAAAAGTTCATAGGACATCAAAAACAAGGCAAATAGAAAAATTATCGGACAAACCTATTAAACACACACTGAAACACATTTTTAAAAAATTAAACTTTTTTTTCTTAATTTCTGACTCTTCCTTACTTCTGCAGTTGTTGCACATTGTGAAATAAAAATGAAATACAATTTTGGAAAATTGTGTAAAACAGTACAATATTTGAAGATAAGCTAATTAAAAAAAAAAAATTAATCTTCACAATTCTTTTAATCGAATCTTTTATGGTTTTTACGTTTAATTTAGAAGTAAATTAATTAATGTAGAATTAAAAAAAAAAAAACATTTTAAAGAACTATCTGGAGCTTTGTTTAACTTCAAAATTGTATGTAACGTATATTTTATAACTTTTTGTGTAGCTCGCATTGCCCTTACGCTTACATATAAGAAAACTAGCTCCAGGTACTTCAAATAAAAGGCATAAATAAGATCTCAAAGATTATGTTCCAAAAATATGTGAGAAAACAAGTCCGATTTATTTAAATTATAAAAATACTGGTTGATTTTTTTGGGCGTTTTTTTTTAAATTAATTTTGTATATATAAAATTTTTTAATTTTGTTCTAAAAATTTTTTAGTATGCAGTTGTTTAGTAATTGTAAATATACGCTCTACGTTTAAATTTCGAAAGAAAATGTTGACCGGTTTTTGAGATATAAAATTTTGAAAAAAAAAAATTCAATATTTTTTTTTTAAATCCAAACAATAAAAAATTGCACTTTTGATAACCAAATATTGTTAAGGCAATACATATAAGAGCTTATTCAAAAAAAAATTATTGAAATCAGTTCATAAGTTGCTGAGAAAATTAAAAAACAAAATAACGGTTCTATAAACGGTACATTTTCTGAGCAATACAAAAATATATTTTTCTTACTAAAAGAAGCCAAGTTAAAAAATTAAACTTTAGAGTAAATTAAAAAAAAATCTATCGGTTTGTTTTTGAGAAAATTCGAATTTTCGTTTTTTGACCAACAAAATTGTATGGGGCCACAATCTTAACTTCAAAGTTTGAACTCAATCCACCCAACTTTTTTTCGACTTCCATATCATCGTAATATCATGTTTGATAAAAATGTCGAGTTCGAAATTTTGCACGAATGCAAAACTTGCCATATACATAGTTCCTATATGTCGCAAGTAAAGACAAAGCAACGATAATTCAATCATTATTTAAAAATTCAACTAACATCAGTCAATTGCTTCACACTAAGAACAGAAAAAGTGTATTTGATAGAAAACTTTACATAAAGAAAATAAATATATGTAAGAATTATAAATGCTAAGATCAATATTCTAAAATAATATAATGTAATTACCCCTAAAAACTCTCAGACGTCACACAAAGGGCGGGCGCGTGTTCAAATATTATTGTTGTTTAATAATATTGAATCAGTCTGAATTTTGTTTTTGTTTTATTTTGTCTTTGATTCTTTTCTTAATTTCAACTGCGAAAATTTATTTGTAATTTATGTCTTACATGACTGGCTAAGTCTTTATTTTATTATTTTTTATTTTGGCTTAGCCGGAGCTCTACCTACTCAACTCATATCGAATACATAAATATAGTTGTATCTATAAATATGCGATGCGTAGACAAAGATTTTTATTTTTCGTCCTTGATCTGTTAGTGAAATGATTGTCTTGCAGACAATACGACTCCGATTTCGAAATTCATAAAGGAAATTGACGCCGACAAAAGTCAAAATTACTTTTCCTCTCAGAGTTTTCCTTTTAAGTTAGATATTTGAGAGTAATATTTTTCATCTTTATAGGGTATTGTGGTTATGTTTTAGGTGGGTAGTTAAATGTTAAAATAGAACCTTTGGCATCAGACTTAAACTTCTTATTATCTCAAATGTGTAGGTTTGTACTTTATGCGTGTTTGTGTTGTTCCTTTGTAAAATGTTTTACAATATATATGTATGTATTTTCATAGTTCATCTGATTACGTCATTATCTAAAGAAAGAAAACAAAAATAATAAGAATTAAACACAGGGGCAGTACTTTAACTTTTGATGACGCAAAGGTTAAATTTTGTTGACTAGCTATCCGCAGTCCGCAGTATTTTTTTTTTTGTTTTGTTTTAAGTTTGATGTCTCGTAGTCAATGAGATATATTATATTGGTGGGCGTGTTTTTTTTTTTAAGAAATAGTGGATTGAGGTACAGTCATACATTATTGTACTTGTATATTGAATTCATATGAAAGGTTTTTTGAAACAAACTGTACTCTATGTTTTTATTTCATTAACTACTATTCAAAATAATAAAAGAAATGTATCTTTTGTTTATATATTGTACCTTAACAATCATTATAAAGAGATAAGCTCGATTTTGGAGAAGTAGTCATTTAGTATTAGGAACGTTCTCAGTGCTTCTTCTAGAAAATAAAACGTGCACCAGGGCGAATACGCACTTTTTTGTTGTTGATAATTATTAAGTACATAGTTTGCCACGAAATTTTTATTTTTCCACATTACTTTTTTAAGGCACTCCTTTGTCTGAAAAAGAATCATTTGCCGTTCATTTGTTATTTATTTATTTTATTTTGTTACCCAAACGGACATAAGTTTGGCAGCTCAGAATGACAGATAGTATGATGAAAGTCAATTCTCAAAATGTTTGGAATAACTTTCAAGCATTTTTAAAAGAACTATTCATTACCGCGTTTAATCTTATTTTCTAAAACTTTAATTTTACATCCATTGCAAGATCCTATACATTTTCGAAATCGGACATTTTTCTTAAAGAATGTTATATCTTTTTTAAATAAATGTGTTCCTCTCAGATGTCTGTTATGTTTACATTAATCACATTTTAACAAAAATTGATTTGAAAAAAAAAAAAAATCAGTTTGAATACTTTAAGAGCATAAAATGATACTAATTTCGAAATATGTAATTGTATAATACAAAGTTTTTGAGACCTGCGTACTATTTCACCAAACACTTTTTACTTTGCAATTTTAACTTTTGCTTTGCAAACTACGTTTCACCAAACGCTAATTTGCGAAGAGGAAATTATTGAATTTAAAAGTTTTCCTCTTTGCAAAATACGTTTCACCAAACTTTAATTTGCAAAGTGCAAAGTCTTTAATTTTTGCCAATTTTTTGTTTCACCACACAATAAAATTTGCAATTTATAATTAGAATTTTGAAAAGCTGCAATATACAAAGATACATTTTTATTTGCAAATACATTTTTTTTAAAAAGTAGTCGAAAAATAATAAAAAAGAATAAGAACAGTTTTGAAAATGAAGAAGTAAATAATAGTTTTAATTTTGACGAATTTACCAAAGATTTTTTTTTTAGATTAACGCATGGATTCATTTCAATTTCAAAATTGTTTGATTTTTAATCCATCGACATCGTAGCCACCCTTAAATGGAATTTGACAGTTTAAAGCAAACAAAATGTTTCTTTTGATAAACTGTTGTAAATAAAAAAAAGAAGCTACATAAAAATAGTGAGCAAAGAGTATTGAAACTTAGAATTAAATTCGATATCGGAAATTAATTTTTTGACAAAAGAGATGTTTCGATTAACGAAAAGTACAATAGAATTACTGTTGTCTAAAATAATAAATGAACTGCAATTCAATAGCAAAAGAAATATGTATTTAAGTTTCCTACAACAACTTTCTTCCTTTTTAAATGATAGAAAGCAAGCCGTTTTCATAAAAGAAAATCTCTCCGATTTTCTTCCGATTCAACAAGGAGTTCCCCAAGGATCAATTTTACCCCCTCTTCTATTTTGATAATATGTGAATGAAATCGGTTCTATTATAAATGAAGTATCAAAACATTCTTAAGCCGATTACATTCAAATTTACAAAAGCTGTCCTTTGCGTTTAATTGACGATTGCGTTTTCACCCTGAACCAAGAACTAGAAGAGATATCCTACTGGGTGTCCTGCAATGGGTTGATTCTTATTAGATTTAACATACTTTCCTTCCATAATTCTAAACGAGAACCCATTAGAATTCGTAACTTCCAGTATCTAGGTATAACCTTGAATAGAACATTGACCTGGAATGATCACATCAACCAATTGATAGGTAAAACTTATGGAACGCTTAGAACGCTGTTGACCTCCCAAAACATCACTATATTTAAAACCAGTCTAATGCTAGCAAGGACCCTAATAATACCTGTTCTCACCTATGGATGCGAAATATTTTACTACTTCGATTCCATTAGCAAATATAAACTAAACATAACCTTTAATAGTATCATTCGATACATCTTTGGGTTAAGAAGGTACGACCATGTTTCACGTTTGCAAGAAATTCTCCTTAATATGCCTTTAAATGACTTCATGAAGCTTCGTACATTGATACTGTTTTTTAAAATCTTGAAAACACGTCAACCAGCTTATCTCTTTGAAAAAATCAGAATGTCAACATCGAACAGATCGACATCGATAGTTTTCCAACGCTTTTCGTGTTTGACTTCGGAATGGCAATTTTTCATCGCTGCATGTCGACTCTGGAACTCACTTTCTACTCATCTGCGGGATATAAGTGATATGCACATTTTCCAAAAAAGTCTTAAAATCTTTTTTTCTAACCAAAGCAACTAACTTAACTTAGTATATCTTTTCTTTTTAACTCTAACTATTTTTTTCTCTTTTTTCTTCTCTATTTCTATCATTCCCTTGTTTCCAGTCAAATAATATTTTATCCATGAATAATTTTTTTTTTGTTTTTAATTTTATTTTAATTTTAATTTTTATTTTATTTTATACTAGCGGCCCGTCCCGGCTTCGCACGGGTAGACATAAATTGGTAGAGATATTTAAGTTATAAGCATGCTAATTAAAACGAACATGAATCACTAAATTAGAAACATTTTTTTGTCCTATCATTAATACTCTTCGCAGCGTGTGCGGTGAAATACATTTTATGGCTAATTTTTTTACACCTTCGGTTGGTTTTAATAGGAATTTCTAAAGATTTATATAGTAATCTAGTACTAAATGTAGCCTATGTTACTAAGAGATAATGTAGCTTTCTAATGAAAAAGAATTATTAAAATCGGTCCAGTACTTTTTGAGTTTATTCGTTACATACAAAAATACAAATCTTTCCTCTTTATAATATTAGTGTAGATTATTTTCTTTTGTACTTTTTTTTTAATTTTGAATTGTTATCTAAAGTTAAGTCATAGGCTCTCACAAATTTATAAGATATCTGTTATCTTACTGTGTAAGCTTTATAAATAAATTAACTGAAACTGAAACTTTTTTGGGCTGGGAATGGAGCCCAATAACATGGTGTTGCATCTATGCACGAAATTAGCAAAGAAACCATTGATGAATTTCTATCTAACACCATTTACTGGCCAACAAACTATTCAGACATAGCCTTGCAATTTTTGTCTCAAGGAGTACTTCTTTATGTAGCTGGATGTGTTGACGGTACCATGATAGAATTTGATACACCAATTTTTTTCAATGCATATTTAACCTTAATATACACAATTTAATAGTAGCATGCAACTTTTCTAAATATGTACATATCAATTGCAAAGTTGTATATTAAGTTGGTGAAACAGTTTTACTTTTCACTTATCAAATAAAGACAGAAAAATTGAAAAGTGAAAAGTCTTTTTACTTTCCAAATTTTGTGAAACACTTTGCACTTTATTTTGCAGGATATTATTTTTGTTTGCAAAGTTGCTATGTGAAAAGTGTTTGATGAAATAGGGCCCAGATGAGATTAAAAAAAAAACAACGAAATAATTTCAAATTCTTCACAAAATATAAAGAATCAAAAAATCAAAAAATCAAGCTCAAGTATTTTGACATTATTTTCAAAAGGGAAAACAATTCCCATAAAATTAAATAAATTTGTACCTACTTAAATACATTTCGAAATTCTGAAAATAAAATTTTCAATTATTGTACGGCATTAATGATCATTGCAGCACAAAAAGAGCAAAGTGAATATATTTAATTCCCTAATTTTAGTTAGCAATAAAGAAAACAATGTTAAAGCTTTATCAGTTGAAGAACTTATATCAACACTTGATTTAAGTTTAAAACGACTAGAACGAAGGAAGTTCTTGTTTTAAGAAAAATTAGCCATCACCGATTTAAAAATAAATAGTCAAGTTGCTGGTGTGTGTGCCTATACGATATAGTTAATATAAGTAGGTTCTAGAAGTTTTAATTTTACCGATTGCAAAGATTTTCAGAATCTTAGACCATTATCATAAGTCGATGAATTCTGACGATTTTATTTCTTCGGAGAAAAATACATACAAAAGACTTAGACTGAAATAAGACTTTCAGACTCTCGTTTTTACTTAATAATGGGATGCGACCCACACTGATAACATCCCATCCCGTCTGTCGATTTGTCTTGCTTAAAAGGTTGGTAGGTTTACGTGTTTTGTTAAAAAAAGTTGTCAGTTGAATTATTCTAAAAACTTTAAAAATTACCAACAATATTTTGCATAATGATAAAATAGTTTGATTTCAGAATCTATTTTTGTAAACGAGATTTAGTCGAAAACCAATTTTTACCAATTTTAGTAGCATTTCTTACAAGTTTTTATATAAGTTATATATAAAAATACAAATTGGATGAATGAAATTAATTTGAAGTTAATATCTTCTATTATTCACGAGATATCGAGAATCGAACATCAATTTTTAACAATTTTGCGGAATGTTTTTTGTAGATTTTAATTTGTTATGAAGAAAATGGACTGTTGGATTTTTATAAAAAATTTACTGAAAATCAAAAACATTATTTTCTGTGAGATAAATTAAGTTTGAAGAAAATATTTTTAATTTTTGAAAAGATATTTGAGTCCAAAGTAAATTTTTTCTAAATTTTAGTATTGTTTTTTTTTTAGGTTTTCATTTTTTGTAAAAAACTGTCATTTCGATTTCTCTCAAAATTTTAACGAAAGTTGAAAACAATGCATCTTATAAGATAAAATTAGTTTGAAGCCATATTTTTGAAAAGATATTTGAGTCGAAAATCAATTTTTACCAACTTTTATTAATTTATTTTAGCTTTTTTATTTTTTGAAAAAAAAACTGTCAATTCGATTTTTCTCAAAAGTTTCTGAATGTCAAAAACAATATTTTCTATAAGATAAAATTAGATTGAAGGATATATCTTAAATTTTTGAAAAGATATTTGAGTCGAAATTCAATTTTTACCCACTTGTAGTAATGTTTTTTTGTTTTAGGTTTTTATTTTTTGTAAAAAAACTGTCAATTCGATTTTTCTCCAAATTTTACCGTATTTTGAAAACAATATTTTTTATAAGACAAAATAAGCTTGAACACATAATCTCAAATTTTTGAAAATACATCCTTACCAACTTTTAGTAATGTTTTTTAAGTTTTATTTTTTATAAAAAAAATGTTCAATTCGATTTTTCTCAAAAGTTTACTAAATGTCGAAAACAATATTTTCTATAAGATAAAGTTAGATTGAAGCCAATATCTCAAATTTTTGAAAAGATATTTAAGTCGAAAATCAATTTTTACGAACTTTTAGTAATTTTTTTATAAAAAAAACTGTCTATTCGATTTTTCTCAAAATTTTACTAGATGTCAAAAACTTTATTTTTCGTTACATTCAATTATTTTTGAGATCAAATCATTTTTTTTTTTCTTAAAATATTAAAGGTGTAAAACATTTTTTTTCTCAGTTTTTTTTATTTAATTAATTGCATATTTTTCCAAAAACATATTTGTTTGGTATCACGTTACAATATATAATTTAAAATTCCTTTCAAGTCTCTTGCGTTATTGGTTCGTGAGATATTTTGGGTTAACAAAAATGTTTACCTTTTTTTTAAATTGCTATGGTAAAAAAACCACCCACTCAATTTTTTTGAGAGTCCTTTCTGCATCTTTTCGCTTTACTATCTGTATAATAAAATTTATTTAAAGTCGATATCGCTACTGGTTCTTGAGCTATGGACGACGAAAAAAAACGTCGCGAACGTACGTACATACGCAAGCACAGACATCTTTCCAAAAATCTTTTATTTCGACTCTTGGGATCTTGAAATGTCGAGAAATGTCAAAATTTTCAATACGACAAATCGGACCGATTACAATAACTTCCTATGGGAAGTTAATAAAGATATTTCAGGTGGTCTTCAATTATCAATTTATCCATAACTTAAGATTATTTTGAAAGTTCCTACACATTCATTTTAATTCGAATAATATTGTACTTAATTTTAAAGTATTTAAAATCTATGGTAAGATTAATTGCGTAATAAACTGAATTTAATTTAACTTTCACTCACTCAATTCAAATGATCTTTCTGTATTTGATTTAGAAAATACAAATACAACATTCCTTTGACTTTCTCAACTTGATTTCCAAAACAAAAATAAAAAACAATATTGTGTATAGGTAAGTAAGTATTCATTCAAAAGTCATCAATTATAAAGTGTGGTACCTATTAAAGTTATGTCCCTTGTCGTCCTTAATATATCTTTACCTACATACCTACAAAAACAAAAACAAAAACTCATCATATGATTTGACTACCCACATCAACATCATCAGCGACATCATCAAATTTACAACAACAAGAACAACAACAATGACAACAATAGCAACAAAAACAACAACAACAAAAACAACAGCAACTATATAAACCATCCGCTCTTGCTCTTGCTATTGCTTCCTTCTCTCTTTCTTTCTCTTTCTCTTTCTATTTTTATACACCAACATCATCGAAAATAGCTTTCATTTTCCTTGTTGGATCACATCTCTCTGTGCACTAGTTAAACACTTCACTACACATCGTTCCACTAACCCCTAAGCCCTTAGCCCCCATCTCCCAGTCCTCAACCCTCAGTCTTCAGTCCTCAGCACCCAGATCAAAACCAACCCATCACAGTTTTCCCACATCGCCATCATCCGATGCAATCAGTTTCCAAACAACAAAACAGAGCAAAATAACACAAAAGGATACAATGGAAGGATACCTACCATAGTGTGTGATTATTTGCAAACAAAGTACAATTATCTATCTTGAAAAGCTGCTGCCACTGCATTACAAAGCCGGGTGATTGTGCTTAGAACACCAACACATCCTTAGCTCTGCTCTTGTCCCCATATATGTATGTGTGTGTGTGTGTATGAAAATCTCACACAAATACATGGTCATATAGCATATCCTTCCTAAAGACCGATATAATAAGTTCAAAGAAAGAAGGCGCCTCACGAAAGCTTCTTTAAGTTCAACAATGTGTAGTTTTTTCTTTTCGTTACATTTTTGTATGTGTTGCCCTATAACATAGATGGCTGTATAGTATATATGTTGTAAGCCCAGGTCTGGAATACATATGTACGAGTATATCAATACCAATATACTGCTTGATAATATTCTCAATATATGGCTATCTTCTTATGTAGATAGGTACCCATAAGAGTGTAGTGTACCTACTCAGGATATCAGCTACTACATTGGGTCTATGATCCATATTTGATGAAGATAGAAAAACATCATCAGAAGATGCCTGACAAGTAACGCATTGTATACATACATACCTACTTATGTATATATGTATGTACATAGTTTTTTTGATTAGGAGCATTTTTATGAACAGCAGCGGGGAGCTATACCTATCTACCTTCTATTTAGTGACTTAAGTCAAAGAAACATCAGCCATTATATGCATTTTTGAAAAACAAAGAACTCAAGTTTACATACTTTGTACAGTACATACATACATATGTAGCTTTGAGATGGGGTTGTTATGTGTGATGTACTCTGACATACCATTTTTCGACATCAAAGAATTATGTTAAATTATATTTTATGTATATAATATGTATGTTCTTGGATACTTGAGGCCATTTCTTCAAATAAGGGCATTTTAAAAATGTTTTAATTTTTTGTTTCTAATGACAATACAAATACGTTTTCGTCTCTTGGTATCATTCTGGTAAAAAAAAATCCATCATAGGAAAAGATTTAAAAATTGTGGTTTTTTCGAATGAATAGCAATATGATGGATTTAATCAGGAACTTGTCTTTGAATGTTTTAAAATCGATTCATAAGTATAACTAAAAACGTTATGGCCAGACAACGAACTTTTAAAACTATCAAATTTCATTGTCAAAACATCTGACAATTATAAACAACTTTCTCATCGTAGTGTCATAAATTTGTCAGAAGTGAACTAACCATCTGATAATAAAATTTTAAGACTTTGAAACAAAACGGTTAAATTTGAAAAGTAATTGGCTATTTTTAGCTTATTGGCAGCAATTGACAGATCACTGACTGAACTGAAAACATTGTAATATCTGGCAATCAACTGTATGTACTAATATTTTTTAAATTTGTACAAACTGATCAATTTGAAAAAAAAAATTGATTTACTTAAAAACTAGTTAAAGGGCAAAACTATAACTTTAAAGTTACCTATTCGAATTTTTGAATTTTGACGAATGTGATTATTATGTTTACTTAATATGTTTGAAAAATAATGATTTGACTGGCTCTTAAGAATTACACTTGTAAACAAATAAACTTAGAACACAAAAATCCCCTAACCATGTTAACATTGAAATCCGAATTTATTTTTAGGTCTCATAAATAAATTGTGAAGAAGTCACACTTAATACTTAAAACGTGACCCGTAAGTAAGGCGGTAAGATTCTTGTATTTTTTTTGGAAGTTTCTTTGTAAATGATTGGGAAATGTAGAAAAATATGACTGCAAGGGACTCAACGTAAACACCGTCACATTAAGTGTTAAATTAATTTTAAAATAAGTGAATAATATGGCTGTAAGACTCGATGTTCTTACCTTACTCAAAATGTAATAAAACAAATTTTAATTCTCTACTAACATATCACTATCTTATAAGTTTTAAATCGAAAACAATATTAGAAAAATCCATTCACATTTTAAGACTACGTTTAGAAGATTTTCAACACTTCAAAATGTATTTAAATAAATGAAGTTCATTGATATCAAATGTTTTTAGATGTCTTGGGGTATATCAATAGTAATTTCTGATATCTTGAAGCTAGTAGCACTTTATTGAAGAATAAGTTAACTAATTGATTAGAAATGTTATAGCCATATAATGATGTACAGAATTCAAGACCGCATTAAGTCGTAAGTCCTTGTATGTATTATAGAATTTAAGGCTCAATATTATTTTTTCCCTAAAAATTTGGTTGGCTCTTTTAATCTCAAAAGAAAAAAGAGGCTGAAATGCGACCCACACTGATAACTTCCCATCCCGTCTGTCGATTTATCGTGCTTAAAAGTGTGTCTATGTATATGTACCAATTTTTACCAAATTTGCGTACTATTTTTTGTAGATTTTATTTTATTGAATATCGAAAATAATATTTTCTATGAAAGAAAATAAGTTTGAAGCCAATATTTTTAATTTTTGAAAAGCTAAATTTTTGCCAAGTTTTAATATTGTTGCTTTTTTTAAGGTTTTTAATTTTTTGTAAAAAAAACTGTCAATTCGATTTTTTCAAAATTTTACTCAATGTTGAAAATAATATATTTTGAAAGATAAAAGTAGTTTAAAGCCAATATCTCAAATTTTTGAAAAAATATTTGAGTCGAAAATCAATTGTTACCAACTTTTATAAATTTTTTTTTTAGGTTTTTAATTTTTTTGTGAAAAAACTGTCAATTCGATTTTTTTCAAAATTTTACAGAATGTTGACAACAATATTTTTTGAAAGATAAAAGTAGTTTAAAGCCAATATCTCAAAGTTTTGAAAAAATGTTTGTGTCGAAAGTCAATTTTTACCAAGATTTATAAATTTGTTTTTAGGTTTTTATTTTTTTGTAAAAAAAAAACTGTCAATTCGTTTTTTCTCAAAATTTTTCCGAATGTTGAAAATAATATTTCTTATCTCAAGTTTTTGAAAAGATATTTGAGTCAAAATTCAATTTTTACCAACTTTGAACAATGTTTTTTTTAGGTTTTTATTTTTTTATAAAAAAACTGTGAATTTGATTTTTTTCAAAATTTTATCAGATGACAAAAACACCATTCTTCGTTGACCAAAATTGTTTTGGAGATGAAATCATATTTTAGTCGTACAATTTTCGAGGTGACAAATTTTTTTTTCAGTTTTTTTTTGATTTATAAAAAAAAACGTTAATTGGATTTTTTTTTCCAAAAATGTACTTGTTTTGTATCACGTTACAATATATAATATAAATTTTATTTGAAGTGTCTAGCGTCATTGGTTCATGAGATATTTAGGGTTAACCGAAATGTTCACCATCTTTCTGCCTTATTATCTATATAACAAAATTTATTTGAAGTCGATATCTCTTCTGGTTCTTGAGCTATGGACGACGAAAAAAACGTCGCGAACGTACGGACGTACGTTCACACGCACGCACAGACATTTCTCTAAAAATCTTTTCTTTCGACTCTTGGAATCTTGAAACGTCGATAAATGTCAAAACTTTCAATTTGACACATCGAGCCCATTACAATAACTTCCTATGGGAAGTTAAAAATTATAATTATTATTCAAAGCTACTATAACTTTAACAAATTTTGCATGAATGTCCAAGGATTTCATTTCTTGGTTTTGCCCCAATATAACTTCTATTTCCAACAATGTGGTAAGAAAAATATTTCTTTATATTATTTTAATGAACATACATATTTCTATAAACAAAATTAATACAAAATTATTTCAATTTTAATTTAAAAATGTGAAATGCTTAGGTTTTTTAGATAATTTCAAAACGAGTGTAAATAAAGACCGCTTATTACTTTCAATGCAAGAAATTAAACGTAAACATTTTTAAATGATGTTTAAATTTTGAATGTTTATGTTTCGGTTTGTTGATAAACTTTTGTGGTGGCTTCATTTTGATTGTAAATTTGTATCTTCTATAACTCTGTTTCTCAAAATCCTAAGATCTTAAAATCCTGTATTTTATTGTTTAGTTTCTACATTTCCAGAAAATAAATGCATGTTTATTATAAGCTGAATTTTTTGTTTATTATAAAATCTTTCATTAAAACAAGATATAAAGAAGCTCTCAGAAAAACAGAAATGGCAATGTATGCGATTAAATGCTTATTTGTTTTTCAAAATTAAAGATAGTTATTTAATATTTAAAAAAAATTAATACCTACAGAATTTTGAATTACCAGATTTTGGACTTACAGATATTAAAAATATACCTACAAATACAATACATTCCAAATTATGTTCATACAAATTTCTTCAATGAATTGCGGAATTCTTTAACGCATTCCTTAGCTTGAATTCGCAATTTTAGAGCGCCCGCAGACTGCAGCTGGCCGACTATTCTCGAACAATCAACAATTTTGATTTGGGCGACGCCATATTCAAAATACACGCACACGACGCCAAAACACAGAGCGAACTGAACTATCGGCCGACTAAACAATCGTCATGTATGCGCAGGCGTGTATGCGCCAATACTGATTAAACAGTCGGCCGATAGTTGGCCGACAAATTAGTTTGAATGTAATCGGGTAGTCCATCAAATTTTTTTATCGGTCGATACTGAATCGCTGTTGTGTGCGCATATGCATTCCTCTCCATACTGATTAAGAAGCCGACCAAACTATCGGCCGATAAAAAGTCTGCAGTCTGCGGGGCTCTTAATTTAATTTTAATGTATATGTTTTTGTAAGGTAAAATAATTTATAAAACGAGTTATACTTAAATTATTTAAATTATTCGTAGGAATAGAGTTTGGCACGCGAGTTTTATATTTTTTTTGTTGCAAAAGTACTTGAATTATTTTTCAAAATACATACATTCAAAAATCTAATTTCAAAAATTTCAATAATTTCAGTATATGTAATAAAGTCTCCTTTTATTGTATTGAATCTGGTGGCAGTTTTTCACAAACAAAAATCTACAATTTTTAACTACATAAATTGGGTGGCTCAAAAGTCCGTTGAGAACTAGAACAATTCTCAACCATTCCTGTGTGCGAGCACTTTTCATGAAAAGAATTACTCTAGGCAGTACCCGTGAAAAAAACTTTAGATGGCATAGGCAGGGATCGAACCCAAGACCTCTGGCATGACAGTCCAACGCACTAACCATCATGCCACGGGTACTACAATTTTTAATAATTAAGTATAATTTGAGAGCCATTTTATGATTTTGCTATAGTTTTACTACTTCTTGAAATGTTGTTAAAGTTAAAATCATAAAATGGTTACTTTATATTTTAGTTATATGTTTAGTTCATGACTATATGATTTTTGACATTCTAACTTTTCGAAATAATAATTCCATTACTCAGATTTGAGTTCGATTACTAAAATTTTGTTTGATGCGCCATATTGTATACAATTTAAAATTATTATTTTACTTGTTAGCAAAGGATTACTATTTTGGAAAATCTAGTAAATGGCTAAATATTTAGAAATATGTTTTTTTAAGCTATTCAAATAGAAAACGAAAACGGGAGCGGGTCGAAATGCTGTATTTTAAAATACTGTATGGTCAAAATTCTGTATGATACTGTACGATACTGTATGTTCATAATACTGTATGGTTAATATTCTGTAACTTCAAAATACTTTAAATTTAAAACACTGTGTCTAAAAATGCTGTATGTCAAAACACTGTAGAATACTGTATAATACTGGAAGTTTTGACGGATCAATTAAATCGTTTTGATAATGTAAAAAAGTGCGCACTTTTTTGCATTGTAAAAACGATTTTTATTTTGTAGCCTTATTTACAGCGTTTTGAAATACAGAACTTTGATTAACAGATTTTTGAAATACAAAATTTTGAGATACAGGATTTTAATCATACAGTATTTTGTATACAAACAGTATTTTGAAATACATTATTTTGAGATATCTACAGTATCATACAGTATTTCGACCCCAACCCAACGAAAACGTGTGCCTAGGGGAACTATCTATATTTATTTCTAGTTAAGAAATAAAATTTTGTATGACTATGAACAAATGAAAACTATGAGTGATACTCATAGTCTAACCCTTTGATTTCTAGTATTTTTTTAGTGAAATCAAAAAGTTAATATCAGCTGGAAATATTCTTAACGATTTCATAATGAAACCATGTTTATTTTTATGAACTTTAAATAACACTTTCCGAAAACAAAAAGTTAATGTGTGGAAATTTAGTTTTATGAAAAAACATTATCAATTTTAATTTCCAATTATCCTAGTTTAATTCACTAAAAATAACTGTGATTAGGACTATTGAAGAAATAATTTTGTTCCTTAAATAGAAATTCATGTCATAATTATTATGGTATTTGGTATCAAATAACCATAAATATTTTGTATGTTTTAAAATAAACATATGAAATAACAATTTCACAAACATTTTATTTACCAAAAAGCTGACAACATCCCTTTAACACTACAATACTAGGGGTGTTTTTTAAAAACAAGATAATTTGTTTCCTTTAAAGAATTTATTATAATTTGTATAATTGGAATTTCAATCTCGAAAAAAATGTAATCATTTTTTTTTCGAAATACCTATTGATTTTTCAAGAATTATTTTTTTATTAAACTCCCAAAATATTCTAAATTTTTGTATCGTGTATTTTTTATCAACCGATTCACTATTTCCTTTCTTTCCCAACAAATTCCTCTCAAAACACTTAACGTTCAAATATTTTCACTTTTTATAGTTCAATTACTATCTTCACACTTGCTACATACTTTATTTGTATTATTAATTTGTTTAATTTACTATCAGAAAAATAGAACAAAACAGAAAACATTGAGGCCAACACTCTGTCGGGAATAGGGAAGCAAATCCCAAGGGAGCACATTTGTTTTCTAAACTAAGCATGTAATGCATTAATGAAATTGATTGATGCCATCACCACGCTAAAAGGGAAAGGATAACATTATTTAGAAATATCCTATTAAACTACATTTTCGAAATGAATGATGGTTGAAAGTAAAAATGCATTTCAAAAAAATTTAATTTTTTAATTTATTACTCTTAATCGGTTTTTGAAAAGAATTTAAAAAAAATTAAAAATAGTTTTTGGTGCCTTAAATATCAGTTCATTCTTTTTTATTAGGTTCTAAAAGAAACCTACAATTTTATAAATTATTTTTACTCAATGTGATATTTGTTAATAATTTTCCCAGTATTTCCAGCATATATTCCCATGTGTTTGTGATTTTTTTTGTTTGTGTTGGCTTCTTTTCCTGTCACATTCCATCAGTAATTATTTTCCCATTTTTACCTACACGTCATCGTCTACGTAATTCAGGGTTCCAGAGAGCTGTTTATTCAATTCATATCGAAAAGCTTAAAGTGGCGTCTGCGCGGGAAAAAAAACAACTACTGCCTTCATTATTTTACTTTTTAACTTAACTTGTGTCCCAGTGTAACTTCCTGCTTAATTTCGTCTTCTATCTTTAATGCTGGTTCAACTTCGAATTCGACAGGAAAAAAAAACACACACACACTCACAATATTGAAACACATATAGGCATACGAAAGGTACTATATACCTATACAATTAAATATACGAAAAATAAGGGAGAACCTTCTTCCATTACCAGGCAATGGGACACTTGTTTTCTTCGGAAAGAAGACAGCAAAACAAAAACAAAACCGGAAAGCTTTCTTGTATGTATTTAGCCTAATTTAAGTTTTTAATTAATGTTATTAAAATTTATTATCCTAAGAATCAAGCTGCAAAGCTCGTTTCTTAAACAAGCATAGTGTGTTCAAAATGAATGCAATTAAGGCCCTCTATATATGTATGTACGACGACGACGACACGTTAGTATAGTGAGTTCAAGTTGTCGTATTGTTTTTGTAGGCAGGTACAGGACGAGTAGGTATGTAAGTATGTATGAACATATATAGCATAGCTAGGGTTTTTTTTTCTGCCGCATTTTGCTTTGTGACACCAAAGGGATTCGAAACACAATGTGAAGTACTTTAGTAAGTACCTGGTGACTCCACCTTTCAAAAAAGCTAAACAAAGTACCAGCAACTATTCCTTACCAACTTAGTGTACCTTTATATAGCTAGCATAAGTTTGAGGACAAAACTCAAGAAAAGTCTGAAGATACTTTTGCACGTTTTAGAGACACTTTTGTGTGAAGTCCATTGGCCTTAAAATCAGGGGCGGATACTGGTATAGTTTTATTTACATTTTTATTTCATTTTGTTTTGGAGTTTTTAACAAAAGGCTGCACCACCAGTCGATATGATGACTGCACCGAACATTGATCACCGAAAATGACCACGTTGTTCATTGAAGTTTTCCAGAAGATTAAGGTCAGAATTTTATTAAAATTCTAGGCTGGCTTTGTTTTCTTGGTCACGGCTGCTGTTGTGGAAGTTTTTACAAAATGTGCACTCAAAAGAAGTTAAACAATAAACTATGGAATAAAAATAAAACAATGGCTTTATATACACAAACATTCGGTTTTTATCAGCCTAATCGATGAATGAACTCAATTTAAACAAGGACTTTCAGGATGAATGAAATTTGACTTTGGAACTTTGTATATATACACGTTCTTTACCAATAAGTTGGTATTTAAGAGTAAACTAATTTTACATGACATTTTAATATGAATATTTTTAATGAATTTGTTTTGAGTTGGTTTAAGTATCAGATATTAGTTTCAGTTGAAATTTACTTTGTAAAGATTGGAAAGTTGAGTTGTGACAAAAACTTCGAGAGTATTTATACTCGTATCTGCTATGAAGTTCAATGTTTTGAGGCTGGTTGGTTGTTTTGAAGATTGTTGTTATCAAAATTTAAAACAAGTTTTTTTTTGTTAGAGTCTAGCCTTAAAGTAACAAGGTTTATTAAAATGATAATTTTAATAAACATTTTGAACTTTGTCTTAAAAACTTAAGCTGATGAAGATGTGCTTAAAGATCAGAAAACCAATTTTTGAAATCTTTTGATGGGAATAAACGTTTAAACAACTCTAAGAAAATGTGTACTATTTTGTACGAAACACTATTTGAAACACAAACTACTCCGACAAGCCCTTTAAAATTATTTCAACCTAAGGGTATATAATAATATTAAATATATATAAGAAATTATTTTTTTGAGTACCGGAGTACCCTTCTTAAACGTTACTTACTTAGGTCCTCAGACCTGTTAAGTCCGTTGGGAACCCCTTAAGCCCTTAAGGGGCATAGGGCCTCTATTACGCCTACGTGCCATAGTGTACGGTTTCCGGAGATGTGTTTCAGTTCCCTCCAACTCTTGCCTAGTGACGCTAATTCCACCTCGACCACGTCCTGCGCCATGGGCTTCTCGGTCGTCCAGCTCTTCTTCCTTCTTGTGTGAGCGAATTCCACTGCATTGCTTGGCCTGCAATGCAATCGTTACCTTTTCGAAGCGTATGTCCAATCCATTGCCACTTACGCCTTCGTATTATAGATTCTATAGGTTCCTGACCTATCCTTCTATGAAGGACCTCATTTGATATACGGTTTGGCCATAGAAAATCCTTAGGATGTTATGAAGACATCTATTCACGAAGGTTTGCAGCTTTCTGGTTATTGCTGAAGTAACCTTCCAAGTGCTGCACCCATAAAGAAGCACAGATTCGACATTTGTGCGAAACAGTCGTAGCTTTGTTCTTAAGCTGATAGAGTTATTCCTCCAAATTTTTGACAGCATACCGAACGCCGCTTTTGCTTTGCCGATGTGGCAGATGACGTCTTGTTCGGTTCCGCTTCGATGGAAACGATACTTCCAAGGTATTGAAAGCTCTCCACTTTTTCCACCGGTTACGAGAAAATATTTATTTGAGAGGATGGTCGGGTTCCGAGGCTGGGCATTTTTGTTTTGCCGGAATTAATTTTCAGCCCCACAACTTCTGCTTCTCTCTCCACACTTGTTGTCATTTGATGATGGAGATCCATGATCCTATGAAAGAGTATGCAAACATCGTCCGCGTAATCCAAGTGCTTTAAATAGGATGTCAAAGTCCATTGAATCCCTCCGCTACCTGACAGAGCTGATTGCAGTACATCGCTTATCACCAACAAAAACAATATTGGCGACAGAATACAGCCCTGTCTAACTCCGCTTCGGATTTCAAAATCATCTGACAACCTACCATCCATCATGCAGAACGTGACACTTGGATCCATTATATGCTGCTTTAATAATATCAATTAGTTTTTCTGGGATGCCTCTCCTCCGCAAAGCTAACCAGATATACTCCCTGTTAACGCTATCAAAGGCCTTCTCGAAGTCGATGAACAGCAGGTGTAGTGGTGATCGATATTCAACGCACTGTTCAATAATGATCTGCAGAGTGTTGATATGATCAATACAGGAGGATCCAGCGCGGAATCCTGCTTGTTCGGCATCGAGTGTGGCCTCAAGATCTTCTCTGGTGCGTTCCAGAATGACTTGCTACTATTTTGGCATCTCCAGTTTTCGCACTTCTTAAGATCTCCGTTTTTTGGAAGCTTGACGATAATTTCCTTCTTCCACTCATGGGGGAAGCTTTCGTCAATGGTCCAGGCTTCTTTTATAAAAGGATGAAGCAGTCCGCTTGATGACGTTGGCGCTGCTTGTAAAAGCTCTGCGGGAATTCCATCAAGTCCTACCGCTTTGTTGTTCTTAAGTATTTTAATTGCGGTAACGATCTCATATCTTTACTGGGAGGTGCGGTGTGGATTCGGGGATTAGTTTCTTCAGGCGTTTCAGAAGGTATCGGCTGCACGTTGTTTGCAAACACTCTTTACTCCGTTAGCTTTTGAAATTTCTCTAAAAGTTATATTTTTCTGGAGAACCAAAATGAGGTTAAAGATAGAAGGAGAATTTATTTACCTGTTTAGTACGTAAGATAAATTCAAATGTGAGGGGGCTCTACATTTTTTAATTGTATTTCTTTGGTCTTAAAATTCATCATCATATATAGCATATCGATACATATACTTTCATATAATGCCTTTTAATTTAACTTAACTAAGTCTTAATATAAACCCAATGATAACGACGAAGTATAAACCAAAAACTCTTGAGATAATATAATGACTACTTGATGAAAAATAAACTTGAGTGCAGTAGACTTAATGCCTAAGCTTTTGATAAATTTTAGTTTTTTTTTTTTTAAAGACCTATGTTAAAACATGTTTTGCACGTATATTAAATTATATTTTGAACTAAAATGGGAATTAAGGTGTGTATGTTAACTCTTCTTAAAAGCATAGCCTTTATTTTCATACGCATGTTATGTAACAACTTAAAGTTCGAGTTTCAAAAATAAGAACTATCAGTCTATAATAAGTTTATTTTTCTTATTTCAAAACGCCATATTAAATTAAATGAAAATTGAAGGCGTTTTGAGCAATAATCGTATTTCTAAAAGAAAACTAAATAAAAGCAAAAATTTTGGTCTAAGGAATGCATACAACGTTTTTCGTTGAAATAACATGCCACATGTCTTAGAATAGAATTTAATGTATTTAAAAATATTTGAAGAGTTTTAAACAATACGAAAAAAATATAATTGATAGCTTTCATTAAAATAAAATGAACAATACAATTTTATATGCCTAGAGTTTAATGAATGCAATCGTTGTAGAGTTGAACCTTGTTCCTAAAATCAGGTTATAAACAATTTGTCCAGATTCTTTAAAATATAGAGTGTGTAAGGGGAAATTGCTAGTTGATCATACCGCACTATGTAATAATCAAAAGAACCTTTTTAAAAAACATCTGGTGTAAAAGGGTGGTATTTAATGGTAAGGGAAGCAGTTAAACTTTTATCAAACTACCCCCTACCCATACAAAAAAATATTTTCATGAAATATGGTTCGAATACTAGCAAAAATAAAATGCACGACTTGTCTCCAAAAATCTGTAAAACAAAATTTCAGCATTTTAAGATTTAAAAATGTTACTGCAAAAACAGTTTGTTTTCAAAAATTTAAAAGCAATTAGTTTTTAAAATACCTAACTTCTTAAACGCCATTAAACCCATTTTTAATATATAGAATTTCGAAACAAAATTGTAATATTTTTTAAAAATTTAAAAATAAAAACAATAAAATTTTTTATTATGAAATATTATTGAGACAGTATAAGAGCTTATGCAGATCTACAAAATGCAAAATCATTAAGATCGCTTGATTAGTTTTTTATATAACTTAAAAATAAAACAACGGTTCTATGGGGGGTACCCTACTGGAGCAATACAAAAATATTTTGAGAAAATTCGAGTTTTGCCCAAAAATTAGTCTTAAAATTTAAAAAACGCACAACGCGAATCGGCTCAAAACATTAATTTCAAAACTTGAAGTCAATCGGCCCAATGCTTTGGGCTGTAGGAGCAAGGACAGAAAGAAGACAGAGATGGAATCGGGTGACTTACTTTTTTCGATTTTTCTACCATCGTAATATCATGTTTAATTAAAATCTCGAGCTTGAATTTCAAAAACTTATATGTTGCAAGTAAAAATACAGATTGTATTTTTCTAAGACCGTTCTCTTACGGTACCAACAACATTTAGCACGGCAAGAATCATTTTGAGGTCAATACCTTCATTTATGCACATGATATCGAGGATTGAACGTACAATTTTACCAATTTTGTGTAGTATTTTTAGTAGGTTTTAATTTTTATAAAAAAACTGACTGTTGGATTTTTATAAAAAAAAACAATATTTTTTATAAGATCAAATTAGTTTAAAGTCTATATTTTTAATTTTTACCAAGATATTCGAGTCGAAAATCAATTTTTACTAACTTTTAGTAATGTTTTTTTTTCAGGTTTATATTTTTTGTAAAATAAAACCGTTACTTCGACTTTTCTTAAAATTTTACCATAAGTAAAAAGTGAAAAACGTTATTTTTCGTTGCATAAAATTATTATAGAATTAAAATCAGTTTTCTTTTCGTAAAATATTGCAGGTGGCAAGAAAATGTGTATCTGTTTTTTTTTTAGATTAATACAAAAAGTTAATTTAATTATTTTTCACAATTATACTTGTTTGGTATCATATCACATTATATAATATCGAAATTAAATGTCAACAAAAATGTTCACTTTTTTAAAAATTAGTTT
This sequence comes from Eupeodes luniger, assembly GCA_951509635.1. Taxonomy (NCBI): domain Eukaryota; kingdom Metazoa; phylum Arthropoda; class Insecta; order Diptera; family Syrphidae; genus Eupeodes; species Eupeodes luniger. The sequence continues at coordinate 104,849,459 of OX608074.1, forward strand.
AGTAAACTTAAACGAACCTACGAACACTCAGACATCTCTCTAAAAATCTTTGTTTTCTTTAGACCTTGAAACGTCGAGAAATCTCAAAGTTTTAAATCCGACAAATCGGACCGATTACAATAACTTCTTATGGGAAGCTAATAAAATATAACTAATGACAATTAAAACAAAAAAATAATTAAATTCTGGGTCGACTTAAAACACAAACAATTCATCAATGGGTTTTTGATATTTTAGGTTTTCTGCTGTCGGTATTTAAAATTTTCTGCACTTCGATTTTCTTGATACTGTCCCAATTCTTAATTACTTGGACATTGGACTTAATCTTTCAAAGTCAATTTCGTAAAAAATTCCAAGATTTGGAGAAAAACTCTTCAATGTGTAAAATTGTAAATAGGAATTTCAACAAGCAATATTATTTTAACTTGTTTTACGTTCTATATTCATCAAAGGTTTAAGTGTTAATATCGTCAAATAGTAGTATTTTTGTAAAGTAATACGAGTTATTGATTTTAAAAATGATTATGATAAATATTAACTTACTATAAATAAATAAATTGGGTGGCGCAACAGTCCGTTGAGAACTAGGGCCTAGTGACTTACAACTCTCAACCATTCCTGTGTGCGAGTACTGTTGTCAGGGATGGAGGGGACCTACAGTTTTAAGCCGAATCAAAAGGGCTAATTAGAGGAAGCACTTTTCATGGCAAAAATTACTCTTGGAGAATTTGTCAATTCCTCGCAAGAGGCAGTACCCGTGAAAAAAACTTTAGATGACATAGGCAGGGATCGAACCCAAGACCTCTGGCATGACAGTCCAACGCACTAACCATTATACACTTAGTTACTTTTTCATACAAATTAGCGATTTAATTTAAATAATTTAGGGAAATGCATAGGAAAAACGATATTTAAATTATTATACATTTTTCTATTAAGGAAGAAAAATTAAATTTTTGAAGGTCATAAATAGTCCAAAATAAAAAATTCATTTGAATTATCTTAAAATTATGAGAAAGCGAGATTTTTACAAAATTATTTAAATAAAGCTTTCAGCTTCATTTAGAAAAATATGTTACTCTGTTTTCAAACAATGGACAAACAAATCTGTATTTTTTTTCCTAGAAAACTTCAAAAACTTTAGCATTGAAAATTAAATTTCCTTGCTTTAGTATCAATAATGATGATGATGAGTATTGTCCAGATAAATATGTGTCCAACAAAACAGAGGCCTATATACATACATATGTATATACGACTTTCACTATAACTTTGAAGTTTTTCTATCTACAAAACTGTATCCCTTTCGTTACTCCACAAGCATAAATAATGTAAATACGAAAGCCAATTTCATTACCAGAGTTTTCAATTGCGACTTTTGTGTGGGCTTGTGGAAAACTACGTCACAATAGCTCTAAGAACCTTTAAGAAAACTCGCAATACAAAGCCATCGAATACAGCGTAGATTTTACATATATGTATATACAACACATTATTTTCGTCCCACGCGACTTTTCATCTTTAAATTCCAAGAAAAATATCTAACAACATATTATAACGACGACAACGAAAACGACAACGAAAACGACGACGACGTCATATGACTCACTCATGTTCAATTCGTACAACGCAACCAACCCAACTAACACCCTTTCCCTTTACGATACTCCCACTCCCACTTCCATATTACCACCAGGGATGTGGGTTTTCATATAAATGGGTTTGAGTTGATGAGTTTTCTGGGTTATCACAAAAAGATGAATCATAGAGGAATACACTACTTGGTTGTCGGGATGACAAACAAAATAAACTGAGACAAAATAATCAATTAACATCTTGGCAGGGTATAATCGTGAATGAATTTAAACTTCTGCACCTCCTTATATCATGCATCACAAACTCAAACTCAAACCCTCGAACTCAAAATAAAAATAAAAATCAAAATCAATTCCAAGCCATTCATTTTAATTGAATGTAAACTTTTGCCAAAATTGAACAGCGGTTTTCTCTTTTATTGGCTGGCAATTTTTGCCTTCTAGGTCCTTTTGAGCGAACGCTATATTGCCTGGGGTGAGTATATAAATTCGCCTCCCCATTTCAACTTGTGCAGTCGTTAAGCTCTGTGACAGTAGGGCAACAATTTTTGGCAAACAAAACCTCAGCCATACTGTTATAAGGGCATAATCTAGGTACATATCGTCAGTAGTTGCAACTACTGACGATCCTTGGGGAAAAATATGCCTCTATATTTTTGTTGGTTTAATATTGCGCTGGCCGAAAAGTTATGTCGGGTATTCTGACCTCGTTTTTCATTGACCATTAAGGGCAATGTTTCATGGAAAAGAGGCAACCAAGTACTTATTCAACATTACAACAAACAATGCCTAGGTTGTCAGTAGTATAAGAATGCAGTTTCATGCAAGATCTAGAAGGAGACCAAGTATCCCTTCGCGTTCGTCCTGCTGCAATCTAGGTAGGTAGGTATGTATGTACATTGCGACAATTATTATTATTATTATTTTTTTCCGTTGTTTTTGTTTTCGTTGAGAAAACGAGGAGCTATGATCCGTTGTAGATGCTTGTCCTACTTCCATTGGAGGAAGCTGTGCTGTGTGTTCCTTGGATATACATACATATACAAGTTCCAAGAGTTTCCGAGAGCTCTTGCTTAAAATCAGGTATAGCATAAAGTCACCATGTTTAATACTTCTTTATCTCGTCGTCGTTTAATGCGGATGCAAGTGCAAGGGATGTGGTGTGCCTGTGCACTGTGGCAGTACACTATGCATGGTGTTGTAGGTAGCTAGCCAAGAGTGAAGTGAAAAAGTATCTAAAAAAAAAAATTAAATACATAAAAATAAAGGAAGTCTGGAGAACTTTTCAGCATTAATACGAGTATTATCTGCACTTTTGAACTTCTTTTGGTTTTCAATTTAATTTTTGCATTTTGTTGGAATTAATTGCAGTATTTAGTTTATATCGCCTGCAAGAAAAATCTCAAGGAGGACTTAATCAACAAAAAAAAAAAACGGTTTTCACTTCTAAAATAGAACGGAAGAGAGGAAAGTTTATATAGACTTAATGAAATTATTTTAACAGATCTTTAATTTATAATAAAAAGGATGCATTTTAATATCAACATGAATATGGCTGGGATTGGGCAGTTTCATGGACATGATATCACACTGATATAGTGAAATGTCTTCGTTTTAGAATAGAAGTTAAATATCAAAAACCATTTTAAAAAATAAGCTAAGGAAATCGATGAAACACTAATACAAATTTCCAAAAACAATTGAGAATAATGAACTTAATTCTAAGAATAAAATCCAACTTAAGAAATAAAAGCAAAATAAAAACAAGTCGGAAACTTTGGTGTCGAATAAAGTGGAAACGGTTTTCAGCACAAGCATGTCAAAATTAAAAACGTTTTTTGAGAAGAATTGAACAAATCCAAACTATTTGTACTTCCTTAATAATTTAAAATTTATAAAAAAAAAGGAAGTCCTTAGCGGTTTTAAGAGAACTGGCATATGTAAATATAAATGAAAACACGGTACATTTTGGTGCCCCCTGGCTTTTGTTTATTATTCAGTTGATCATGCCAAATCATCATGGCAAGTTACACCATTGAACAGCACGTTCAAATGATAAAACTTTATTATCAAAATGAATATTCCTTAACGCAAACGTTACGCGCATTGCGCCCATTTTACGGTAGACGTGGTGGCTCTTCACAGTCGACTCTTCAACGTTTGGTGGCCAAATTTGAGACGACCGGTTCAGTAAATAATCAGTCAACACCCGTACGTTCAAGAAACGCATGATCGGCCGAGAATATCGCCGAGGTCCGTGAAAGTGTACAGCAGAACCCAAGGCAGTCTATTCCTCGCCGTGCACAAAAACTCGGCCTTTCGCAGACTCGGGACTTACAAGATCCAACTGACCCAGGACCTCAAAGTTCATGACCATAGACAACGCCGTTTGTTCACTGACTGGGCTTTGAATCGTTTGGAAGAGGACCCCAATTTTGGCCGAAAAATCATCTTTAGTGACGAGGCGCATTTTTGAATGAATGGCTGTGTTAACAAGCAAAATTTTCGTATATGTGATAATGCATCCTCAAAAAGTTACGGTTTGGTGTGGATTTTGGGCCGGCGAGGCGGCGTAATTAGTCCATACTTGTTTGAAAATGACGTTAGTGAGGCAGTCACCGCCGACAACGAGCGCTACATAACGATGATAATTAATTTCTTATGGCCCAAATTGAACCATATGGACCTAGACGACATTTGGTTCCAGCAGGATGGCGCTACGTGCTACAGAGCAAATGCTCGGATTGAAATTTTGCATGAACGATTTGAGGGTAAGGTTATCTCTCGCAGGGGTGATTTGAATTGGCGGCCAAGGTCATGCGATTTGACCCCCCTAGACTTTTTTCTGTGGGTTTTCTTGAAGTCGCAGGTCTATGCAAATAAACCACAATCCACCGATGCCCTAAAGGTGAAAAGAACACAGGCCATCGCTTAAATTTAGCCGGATCTATGCGGAAGAGTCATTGCAAATTGGACCACTCGGATCTGTGCCACCGTAAGAAGCCGAGGCGGGCGTTTGAATGTTGTCATATTCCACAATTAATGGCATACATGTGCCTTTCAAATAAAAAATAATTTTGTTAATACCTCACACACAGCTTATTTTATTCCATTTCAACATCTACCCGCCCTTATTGAAAAAACCCTTTAGTTGATAGTCTTTACAAAATACCTTTAAATAAATCAATAAATATCAACCTAATTTGAAATTATGCTGACTTCATTTTTATGAATTTCAAACGAACGTAGTTTCCATAATATTTTTCTTATAATTTCTGGAAAATTGTAAAAGTTGGACCTTGGTTAAGAACTTAAGGACTATAGAAAAAAAACTAATAACATATTTAAAACAAAAAATCACTAACAAAAATAATTTTAAGATGAATAATTTTACGAACAAAAACTTATTTTATGTATGTATTTTTAAATTCTTTTAAAATAATTAAGACTACGAGAACTGACGTTTTAAATAATTAGGTGGCTCAACAGTTTGTAGAAAAACAGGACCTAATGACTTACAATTCTCAGGGATGTAGGGTACCTACAATTTGTATGCTGAATTTTAAGAATTACTCTTGGAGTATATTTGTCAATTCTTAGCCAGGTGCAAAGCTTGAATAAAAGTCTCTGCCCTACGCAGTAATCATCACGCAACGGGTACTTAAATAATGTTTTTAACATCTAGTAAAGTTTTTAGAAAAATAAAGTCGACAGTTAAAATTTGTTGGTATAAATGGATGTTCGACTCCAATAGCTTGAGAACTAGCAAATATATTAACTTCAAACTGAAAACTTATTTCAAGTTCTATGAAATAACCAAAAATAACTTATGCATCGATTCAACGTTTTGAAAATCCCAAAAACTTGAATTATTGATTGCATATTTTAATAAGTAGCTATTTATTAATAATATTTCTCCGAATATTCGCAGTATTTCAGAATTTAAGTTTTGTAAAATTATTATTTTATAATTTTTTTAATCGATTTCTGTTGAGTTTTGTAAACAAAATGCACGACTGGGTCGTTCTAACTTGTTCATGTATCCAAAGAGTCTGTTTTAAAATGTTTGCTGTATTTTTTGGGATTAAAAAATGTACCTACCTGCATAAAATGTTTGCAAATCGGCATTTGATTTCTCAAAAAAAAATTATTTTAAAATGGTTAGAGCGTTTTTGTTTTTAACTGACTTTGTATATATTAAATGTATCAATTTAAGTTTAAAAATATTTCTGATATGCAATTATTTAGAACTTTAGAACGTTTCAATTTCGTAAAAAAAAAAAAGGAGGCTGGGATGCGATCCACACTGATAACTTCCCATCTCGTCTGTCGATTTGTTTTGCTTAAATGGTTTGTAAGTTTACGTGTTTTGTTAAAAACGTTGTCAGTTGAATTATTCTAAAAAGTTTAAAAATTACTAACAATATTTTGCATACAATGAAATACATAGTTTGATTTCGAAATTATTTTTTGTTAAAGAAAATTTTTAGTCGAAATCAATTTTTACCAATTTTAGTACCATTTCTTAAAAAAAATGATTTCTTATGTAAACAAATACAAATTGGATGAATAAAAATAATTTGAAGACAATATTTTCTATTGTTCACGAGGTATCGAAAACCCAACATCAATTTTTACCAATTTTGCGTACTATTTTTTGAAGGTTTTAATTTTTTGTGAAAAAAACTGACTGTTTGATTTTTATAAAAAATGTACTGAACGTCGAAAACAATATTTTCTGTGAGATAAAATAAGTTTGAAGCCAATATTTTTAATTTTTGAAAAGATATTTGAGTCGAATGTAAATTTTAACTAAGTCTTAGTATTGTTTTTTTTTTAGGTTTTTATTTTTTGTAAAAAAACTATTGATTCGATTTTTCTCAAAATTTTACCGAATATTGAAAACAATATTGCTTATAAAAAAAAATTAATTTAGAGCCAATATGTTAAAATCTTGAAAAGATATTTGAGTCGAAAATCAATTTTTAACAACTTTTATTAATTTTTGTTTAGTTTTTATTTTATTGTAAAAAAACCGTCATTTCGATTTTTCTCAAAATTTTACTTAATGTTGACAACGATATTTTTTAAACGATAAAATTAGTTTAAAGCATATATCTGAAAATCTTGAAAAGATATTTGAGTCGAAAGTAAATTTTTACTAAGTCTTAGTATTGTTTTTTTTTAGGTTTTTATTTTTGGGTAAAAAACTGTCCTTTTGATTTTTCTCAAAATTTTACTGAATGTTGACAACAATATTTTTAAAATACGAAATTAGTTTAAGGCCAAAATTTCAAAGTTTTGAAAAGATATTTGAGTCGAAAATCAATTTTTACCAACTTTTATTAATATTTTTTTTAGGTTTTTATTTTTTGTAAGAAAACTGTCAATTAGATTTTTCGCAAATTTTTTCCGAATGTTGAAAACAATATTCCTTAAAAGATAAAATTAGTTAGAAGGCATAATCTTTAATTTTTGAAAAGATATTTAAGTCGAAAATCAATTTTTACCAACTTTGAGTAATGTTTTATATAGGTTTTTATTTTTTATAAAAAATACTATCAATTCGATTTTTCTCAAAATGTTACCAGATGTCTAAGACATTATTTTTCGTTGCACAAAACTGTTTTGGAGATAACATCGTTTTTTGGTCGTGAATTTTTCGAGGTAAAAAATATTTTTTTTTTTATTTTTTTTTCATTTATAAAAAAACCGTTAATTGAAATTTTTTCCAAAAATATAATTGTTTGGTATCAGTATACAATATATAATACAAAATTTAATTCAAGTCTCTAGCGTCAGTGGTTCATGAGATATCTAGGTTTAACCAAAATTTTCACCTTTTTTTTAAACTTCAATAGTAAAAAAAACCACCCACGCAATTTTCTAGAGAGCCCTTTCTGCATCTTTCTGCCTTATTATCTGTATAACAAAATTTATTTGAAGTCGATATCTCTTTTGGTTCTTGAGCTATGGACAACGGAAAAAACGTCGCGAACGTACAGACGTACGGACGTACACACGCACGCACAGACATCTTTCTAAAAATCTTTTATTTTGACTCTAGGGACCTTAAAAAGTCGAAAAATATCAACATTTTCAATTAAACAAATCGGACCCATTACAATAACTTCCTATGGGAAGTTAATAAGAGAAAATTAAAAAAATGTATTCGTTTGTTTTTGAGAAAATTTGAATTTTCTATTTTTGGCCAAAAAATTTGTATGGGAAGTACTGTTAAAAAAAAAATTAAAAAAAAACGCCTAACGCGAATTGGCTCAAAACCTTAATTTCCAAATTTGAAGTCCATTGACCAAATGCTTTGGCCTGTAGGGTCTGTCCTAGATAGACAGGCGGACGGACCGACGCGACGAAATCGGGAGACTCACTTTTTTCGGCTTCTCCACCATCGTATTGTCATGTTTGATTAAAATCCCGAGTTCCAATTTTTTTACGAATGCAAAACATGCAGTATAGTTCCTATAAGTCGCAAGTAAAAAATCTAGTGTGGAATTATAAAGTTTAGTTTGCATTTTCATGGCATTTTAAATTTCAAAAATATCCTATTTTATTATCAATAAATATATTTATTTCAAAAGTGTATTTTTAAAATATAAGTTTTACAAGTAAGAAAAAAAAGGATGAACAAAATTCATAAAAATATTATCAAAAACCATGTTTTTTTCTCAATTTTTTGTAATGTTAATTTTAAAAATCAAATAAACAAAAATCAGTAGAAATTCTTTTGTACGGCCAAAGATTTTATATTCAAGGGAGGCAGCATCTATGCGACAATAATTGCAACAAAACTTCTAATAGTTTAATTCGTTTCACTAGGTTCTGTATATTCAAATTAGAATTACCAATATTAATAGAATACCACTATAATAAGGAAAACATTGAAAACAACACCTTGTTGAAAATATAACCTTTGTTTTAATATCTACATTTGGTTTTTATTACAAAGATGGTTTATTTATGACTAAGAAACGATGTGGATTTTTATAACAGAAATTCATAATAAGTATGATTAAGAAATAATTATTCTCATTTCTTACCGATATTTGTTCTAGTTTATTTTTTTACAAAGACGAGGAAATATTGTTAATAATGGACTCTTATAATATAGCATTAAGTTATCCGACAAAGCACTTACTGCAGTAAAACTAAATTTCTACTTATTTTAACTGTCATAGAGTTGTCAAAGTTATATCTCATTTAGAAACAAAATACACTATTTCTGGGCATACTCGTTTATTTCTTGGGTTATGAATAAATTAACAATCACGCAACCACAAAACTTTTATTTAAACATGTGTTTTGTATTTATTTAATTTTTCTCTTGGGGTTCCTTGGAAATACATTTTTGAATATAAAAGCATATTAAGTGATAAAATAAAACAAATAATTTTGTAGGTAAGTCAGAAGTACATATACAAGAAACGCAAATAATGGTTTATGTCTGAATGTATCTTCATTTTTATTTTCTAAAGACCAATTTTATAATACCTTTCAAAAATGCATTTTATCAAAGATGATTTCAATGCCCAGCAAATACTAAAATAATAATAATAACCATTCAATATTTTTAATTTAAAATTGCATTTGAATGGTCCTTCTATTCAAGTCATTCGATTCTAATTCAAGCTCTGTTTATATGTAAATGTTAAAGTTTCTCGTAAGTGAACATTTATTTTAAATCAAAAATAGAAATAGAAATTTTATATTTTGAAACCAATGATTGATTCAATTTATACAAAGAGATTGTGACATAAGGACCTACACTTAAAAATTTCTTAAGCCAAATAGTCACTTAAGAAATTTTAATTTAAACTGTTTTCTGTACACATTTTATTTCGACAAGTTTTATGAATAAAGAAATATTATCGAAGTTATTATTACTATTATATTCTTTATTTCAAACAATCGTTTATTCTCAAAATAATTAAGTTGAACATTTTGATATTTGCAAATAGTATTTTTCTTAATAACTAGAATTGGTATTTATTTGTCACGTATTTAAAAATGTTTTTTCGAATATGCAAAATTTTATTTAAATTTATTAACCACTAAACTTACATTTTAAGAATGTTTAGGCTTAAAGGTTTAAATATTTAATGTAAAGTGCACAGTAAATTGAAATATTTAAAATTTGTTATAAATTCACTTTCAAAAATAAAAAAAAAACTTATAATAATATTGTGATATTTTCATAACACAAATTAAGTTAAGCCTTATCCATTTCGGTTTGTCTTATAAAAAGAACACACAAGAAACCAAAAGCACAGTCAACGGTACAAAGCATACAAACAACTAGCTTAGCCAAAACATTTTCAAAATTTAATTTCAAAATCAATTCGATAAATTTGACAAATGCAAACAAAAACTTATAATAATACATCATGGAAAATGGAATGAGGTTATGTGTACATATTTTAGAGAAAAAGTTAGACTATACGTTTTCAACGAAGTATATGACAGATATAAATGTACATTTTTTTTATGAAATGATAAATGTATTAAGGAACTTAATTTATAGGGAAATAATTGAAATTATATTAAAATATATTTTGAAGTCATTTTAATTATTTAGAGTAGTAAAAATCTAAACTGGTATACTTCTGGGTTTTAAAGTATTAATCTTGTAAGATGTCATAAGACTTTCACAACTTTTTCAAATAAATTGAGAAAAAGAAATATTAGTCATATTTTAGTTTTCAAAAACATATACATATTATACATAATTATGTAGGTTGAAAATATTTGATAAGTTTTATTAAGATTAAGTTATTTTTCTTTAAAAATTATTTTAAAAGCCGAGCTAATGAAAATCATATCATAGACACATTTTTACTTGCAGGTGACAGCTATTTTAACAAAAGTGTCTATAAAAATTGGTAGGAAATTAAAAACCTGGAAAAAAAATATTATTGTATCATAACGAAAAGTTGATTTACGAAAACTTCATAATATCAAAATAATTGTTAATTTTTGATTTTCTTTTAATATTAATAAAATCTCTAAGCTAGTGATAAAAGAAATTATTGAATTAGTAAAAAGCTTCTTAATTTTCAGATAAATTTTAAAATATTGAAATATTTGTATAATTTATAAAGTCTTACACCCATATTAGTTTTATCAAATTGAACAAAATCTGGAAAAAACGTTTTTTTTTCAGTTGTCTTACATTTTAAACCAGATAGATCATTTTTTTTGACTTTTACTTTTTTTGAAAAATAATCTCATTTTTAGTTTTTGGTTCTTTGGGGTTCAAATCGTTAACAATTCAAATAGAAGATGGTTGTTTGAGGTTTCGTGTATGTTAAGATTTATATTTTTTTTAGTAACGAAAATTAGACATTCCAATTTTGTGTAATAAACTGCAACAAATTTAAATTTGTTTTCATTCAAACAAAACAGAAACAGAAGAAAATTATGTATAAAGTAAAAAAAAGGAAATTTAAAAGACCAAATTGCCTTGTAATTTTAAGTTAGAAACAATTTTTCTTATCTTCTTTATGCATTAAATATTTCTAACAAAAGTCTTTCGAAGAAAAACATAATTGTTTAGTTCTTCTTAATGCAAGAGTTATGATTGAAACCTAATGTGTTTTTCGACAAGAGTGTCAAATCAATATTTAAGACAAAAGAAGGGCAAACACTTTTACAAATTTTTAACTTCCCATAGGAAGTTATCGTAATAGGTCCAAATTTTCGATTTGAAAATTTTTTCATTTCTCGACGTTTCAAGGTCCCTAGAGTCGAAATAAAAGATTTTTAGAGAGATGTCTGTGCGTGCGTGTGTACGTACGTTTGTAGTTCCGTACGTTCGCGAACTTGAAATGACTATTTTTTTATACAAATAAAAACCTAAAAAAACGTAACTAAAAGTCGATAAACATTGATTTTCGACTCAAATATCATTTAAAAGATTTTAGACAATGCCTTCAAACTAATTTTGTCTTATAAGAAATAATGTTTTCAACATTAAGTAAAACTATGAGAAAAATCGAATTGACAGTTTTTTTTTTACAAAAAATACAAACCTAAAAAAAAATTACTTAAAGTTCGTAAAAATTGATTTTCGACTCAAATATCTTTTCAAAAATTTGAGATATTCACTTAAAATTAATTTTATTTTATAAAAACTGTTGTTTTCAACATTCGGTAAAATTTTGAGAAAAATGTAATTGACAAGTTTTTTAAAAATAAATTAAAACTTAAACAAAACACTACTAAAAGTTGGTAAAATTTGATTTTCAACTCAAATATCTTTTCAAAAATTTAAGATAATGGCTTCAAACTCATTTTGTCTTATAAAAAATAACGTTTTCAACATTCAGTAAAACTTTGTGAAAAATCTAATATTGACAGTTTTTTACAAAAAATACAAACCTAAAAAAAGTTACTTAAAGTTCGTAAAAATTGGTTTTCGACTCAAATATCTTTTCAAAAATTTGAGATATTCACTTCAAAGTAATTTTATTTTATAAAAAGTTTCGTTTTCAACATTCGGTAAAATTTTGAGAAAAATCGAATCGACAGTTTTTTTACTTGGTAAAAATTTACTTTCGATTTAAATATTAAACAATGTACAAAAATTAAAAATATTGGCTTCTAACTATCTCACAGAAACTATTGTTTTCGACATTCAGGTTTTTTTTTTATAAAAATCGAACAGTCCGTTTTTTCATAAAAAAAAAATAAAATCAACAAAAATTAGTAGACAAATTTGGTAAAAATTGATGTTCGGGTCTCTATATCTCGTGAACAATAGGAGATATTGACTTCAAATTAATGTCATTATCCAATTTGTATTTGTTTATACAAGAAATAAAAGTTTTTTAGAAATGCTACTAAAATTGGTAGAAACTGATGTTCGGTTTTCGATATCTCGTGAACAATAGGAGATATTGACTTCAAATTAATTTCATTCATCCAATTTGTTTTTTTTTATAAGAAATACAATTTTTTAAAGAAATGCTACTAAAATTGATTTCGACTAAAAATTTCGTTCACAAAAATTGATTTTGAAATCAAACTATTTCATTAAATGCAAAATATTGTTGGTAATTTTAAAATTTTTAAGAATAATTGAACTGACAGTTTTTTTAACAAAACACGAAAACCTACAAAACTTTTAAGCAAGACAAATCGACAGACGGTATGGGAAGTTATCAGTGTGGGTCGCATCCCAGCCTCTTTTTTTCAATTTATGTATTTTATAAAATGTATATTTTATGATTTTGAACACTACCTGCAAAAGTTAAAATGCTTTTTTATTTCTCAAAAAAACTTAACGCATTATTTTTTTTCTCAAAACTCATCAGAGCGTTTTTTTTCTAAATACACTTTTTTATCAGCAAAAGATTTTTTAAATTTTAAGTTAAAAACTTATTTTTCAAAAAGTTTTTCAACCGACTTTATTTTAAAAAAAATTAAGCAATGCTTTTCTAGCTTTTTGAAGATGCTATAGCAGCGACTTTTTTCTTGTCTTAATCGTAACCTACTTGCTTTAGCTTTTTGGTGGACTTTGTACCAATAATTGTGTACACAATTTTCTAATTTCCTTTACAAACATTTTTGGTATGCAGTTATTAAGTGCTTATAAATAAACGTTTTAAATTTGGATTTTGTTCAAAAATTATGACCTGTTTTAACGACATCGAATTTTGAAAACAAACTTATTTTTTTATTAAATCCAAAAAATGAAAAAAATCATCATATATTATTTCGATACTTATATACGAACTTGTTCAGAAAAAGAATTATTTGAATAGGGTTAAGTTTAAATCGGTTCATTAGTTCCTGAGAAAATTTTAAAACAAAATTAGGGTTTTATAGTGTACCCCAGCCCCCCCCTTCAGGAGCAATACAATTACACAGACAAGTTGAAACAAAAATGTACATAAAATTTCAACAGACTCTATCGGGCTGTTTTTGAAAAAAAATTTGATAGTTTCGAACTTTTAAATAACACATTGTTGGCCTTAAAAAAATGAAAAATGTTTATCAAGAAAGTGTTGAATACCTTGAGTAACAAGTTTGAACTTAATTGACTCAATGATTAAAACTGGGCTTTCAAAGAAATTCAAACTATGTTTTAAAGGAAGAAACTTGTTTAGTTATTAAATAATTGTAAATCCAAAGAAAAAAACAAATTTTTTTTAATTAAAAATATTCGGCTCTCAAATCTAAGCTTAAAAAAATGTTAACAACTAAAAATTGCAATTTTCACATTCGGTTAAATTAGTAGAAAAGTCCAACTAACATTGTTTTTTTTTCAAAAATAATAAACTCTTCAAAAAATACCAACTTATCTGATTAGAAAATTTTCAGGTGGTGGTTTTTAAGGGGACAAATAAATAGTTACTTGAGTGGGCAGCGTCCCATTTTCTGATTTTATAAGTACATACAATTCAGTACTATGTGAAATTACTCTTAAAATTTCCGTAACACAATAAACTTAACCAATATATTATTTGGATTAAAAATCAAACATTTTAAATGTATGGCTTTGATATAGTCACATATTTTGATAAATTTGTTTTCTAAAAAATAAAAATAAATACCAACAAAACACAATAGTGTTCCAGTTGCCTGATCTATTATTTATGTTGAAAGTTTTGAAATTCATCCTAATCTTATATCGCATCAAAAATCATTCAGCGTGCACTATGGCGTATACTTTCTTTTTTTTTATTTAGAAAAAACAAACAGTCAAAAAGAAAATACAAAAAGACTCTATCATTAGGTATATGTTTTTTGAATTTTTTAACATTTCTAAACTTGAATCTATTTGTTCTAGTTATCAGTTTCATTTTGAATATAAAAACAAAAGGAAAAAAAGGACATTTATATACTCGATTTGTACAGTGTAGTTATATTTACACTTGCATTTTACCATTCAGCATAATTTAGTATTCTTTCCTCATCGATACAATTTAGGACACAGATTTCTTTTATTTGTTGTCGAAAGTTGATTCTCGACACCAATTGGTATGAGTTATCTCATTCATATCGTCCTTTTTGCTTAAATCTATTCAATGATTTTATTTCAAATCCTTTATTTTCTGGCGTTTTTGTGTGATTTTTTTGTTGCTGTTGTTATTTATTTTCCTCTTCTCTATTTTAACGATTTCACGATTATTTGTCACAAAGCAAGGAAAATGGATAGAAAAATCGGTTCATCTATCTAAAAACAGAGTATGTATACATGTACATATACATATGTATATGCCCCATGTATACGAATATATAACAATTCATTTATCTATTATGTTTGTGTGAGAGTGTGTATGCTACCATTGTTGTGCTACTGTGCCGATAATGCTACTGACCCATCTTGCTCTGATTTTTTCAGTGTTTTTTGTTGTTGTTTTTTTACTCGAGTGCATCTGCACTCTCTTTGCGTTTCCTTTTATTGTATTTAGACCGGATACATTAATACAAACAAAAAGACATCACACACATACATATGTAATGTACACGACTAAAATATCTGTGTATATTTTGACGAGAAAAGCACACACTCCTGGAACTAAAAAGGAAAAGCTTTAAAATAAGGGTTTCAAAAATCCTCCATCATCCTTAACACTGTGGGTATGTGTGAGTGTGTATAAAAATAGTATACGCGTAAGAGATGAACAAAAAATTGCAGATACACATGTAAAGTATATATGAAAGAAAGAAATATCTTCTTTTTTAATTTTCAATTCCTTGCACAGGACGAAAAAGAAAAAAAAATATTACCTACTAACTCTAAGGAACTAGAGATATAAAAATAAAATTTAACGCATTTGTATTGTAATAATGTCCAGGCTTCTTTTTTTTAGTTTTTAATTAATTAAGAAGAAAATATATAAATGTATGTAGGTATGTAATTTAAAGCTTTCTCACTTAGTTATACATCGCACATCCTTAGAAGGACTAACTACAATTTTTATTTATCATTTCTTCAAATTAAAAAACAAAATTTATATAAAATATCCTGCAGTCAATTAAATTAATAAAAATAACAGCCTATCAAGCTTTTAAGAATAAAAAAAAAAAAAGGATTTTGCTTTGAGAAATAATGACAAAATCATTGTAGATATTTTTTGTGTTCCTCTTTTGATTATGACTTTGTGACAGATGTCACAATTGGGCCAAATGTCAACCCATATTTTGTTAATGGATACGACGACGACGGGAGAAAGAAAAACTAAGAAGAGAAAAAGGATATTTCATCAGAACATACCGTCAATATTTCCAACTTTTTATATGTAACAGACGACCGCTCGGCCATATTGTGTTAAACCACGTTAGCTGCAGCACACATTCGTCCTGGTTGACTAATAATCCTCATTACATTCAGCATTTGATTAATTGATGGAATTTTTCGAATTATATTTTTTTTTTATTTATTTTATTTTTTTTTTCAATCTGGTATTTAATATTTAATTTGTTTCCGTTTCCGTTTTCTTTTTTATTTTTTTCTTATGCAGGAAAATTATTTATTTTATAATCAAACATCTAATTTATAATTTGAAGTATATATGTTTGTGTGAGTGTGTATTTCTGTTAGTTACGATGATGGCACGAAGATTTTACCGAATTTCCACTGACGTTTTATTAGTTGATTAAATTAATTATTTTTAAGACTATTTCATTATTTATATTTTTTTACATGGTATTAGACATTTTGTTGTATTATTATTTGAATATTTATTACTTGGAAATAGTTTTGCACAAAAAATCACAAAAATCACAGATAAATTAGATTAAATTTAACTTTTTTCTTTATTTATTTTCACTATGAATTTTTCTTTTTCTATTAAATTTATTTATTTACAAATTCGTTAGATTTTTTGTGTATTCTTTTTGTTGCTGTTGTTGTTGTTGTTTTGATATAATTATCGGCATATTTTCTTTTCTTTTGTTGATGATGAAAATTTTTATTTTTTTTTTATATATTTTGTTTACTGAATTTCGGTAAAAATTTAAATGAAATATTATTATTTAGAACGAGGTTTAACAACATTTTATTATGTTTTATATACATTTATTAATATATAATTTAAATTTATTTATATATATATTTGCAATCAATTAAATTTATGGGAAAAAAATCAGACGTTGGCAGAGAATTTTCGTATATATATAATATAATAATTATAGTACACATATATTATATACATCAGTTTTATGTTTACTTAAGTTTTAGTTTTCTTTTTTTTTGTATTTATTTTTAGTATTTTTATGTTTTTTGGTATATGTACAGTAATAATGTGTTTAAATTCTTGTATCTTATAACTTAAATTTCTCCGTTTTTTAAGTAACTTTGCTGGATTCTTCTTCTCATTTTCTCACACATTACTAAAATAGAAGAAAAATAAAGGCACAAAATACTATAGTTTAGTATTTTCTTCTCACAAATTATATAAATATCAACGTTTTGAAGCACTTGAACCATTTATCAATAATAAATGAATAATATAATTAAATAGACACAAAAATCATGAAAAGAAAATATTTCACGCAGTATTTTTTCATAGGGTTCCGTCCTAAACAATTTCCCGATTCTAATAATGAAATCTGGAAAAATCAAGCTTGTTTTTTCTCCAAGAAAAAGACGTACATACACCAATACATCGAGAGATGAAGAGAGAAATTATTCACAGTTAGAATAGACAATTTGTAAACAAATACAGCTGAAAAATTAGCCAGTATTTGTAGGGGAGATTTATATAGTACAGGTATAACTGGGAAAACTTTGCTCCATTAACACAGTTATGATACTTAGAGGAACAAAAAAAAAACATACATTTATCGCTAGAACCCTTGAGAAACCGCTTTAAGGAATTTTTAAATTAAAAAATTGAAGAATTGAAATACATTTTTTAATAACTAAAAAAGTCAACTAATAACTTTTATTCTTTTGGGAAAAAACGTTTGATTTTTGAGTGTAAATCTTAAAGTTTCGTAAATCAAAAGATTGGTCAATATTTTAACCGGCACTTTGCTCAAACGATAAGCAAATCCAAATTCACTTGAAATCAAATTAAATTAAATAATAATATTATATTAAATCAAGTTTAACACGCACATGAAACATAGCTCGCTAAGTCAAAAGCAAGATGAAGAAAATAAAACGAAAGAAACGAAAAGTCAACTTTAAACACAAAAATTCCACCACATGACGGAGAAACTTAACGAGGTTTTGGGAAAGTCAAAAAGGAAGGACTGGGACTTTTTTGACTCATTCCATTCCACTAACACACTCTCGAAACACTTTGACCGAAATTCTCATGGTTTCCATCCATCGAGCGAATGAAAGGAACAAAAAAGCTGAAAAAAAAGCGATGAACTGATTTTTCATGGGAAAATTTTGTAATTCTTTTCTCGTATGGAAAAATATGTTTTTTCTTTCTTTCTCACAAGATTTAATTTCTATATATCTTTTTTTTTTTTTAAACTTAAAGTTGAAAATTTTCTTTTTTTTAACTTAAACTAACACTTATTTGTTTAATTTTATTGATTTAATCCTTTTGTGAAAATTAATTTATGCAAAATTTTCTGTTTCTCTTCTTATATATGATTTTCTTTTTCGTCTTCGTCTTGGATGGGACTTTTTTTTCTTCTTTGCTATATAGAGTGAAAAGCTTGAAAATTTGTTCACCCAAATTTTCAAATGGACATTTTGGGGTTAAACTTTATGGATTTTGATGAAATTTTTACATATTTGTATTCGCGACGTGTTAAATAAATGATTTTCACAATTTTTACTAACTTTTTCACTAGTTTTACCACTTTTTATTTAAATTTTCCACAGAGCTACCATTCGAGTTCGTCTAACCATTTGGGGGGAGAAATTCAACGAACCCTTACTGGTTACTTTATTAAGCACAGTGTATGTGCCTTAAAGAGAAAATTTGAGATAGCAGTGTTCAGTTCATTCTGCGGAGGGGTGTTTGGAAAATTTCCCATGGATTTTCCATAGTTTTTTTTTTTTTTAATTTTTTTGTTGGATCATATTGAAGGGTGGTGGAGGTAGCGAGGTGGTTGTTTTTAGTTTTCCCGGTATTTGACGCAAGAGTATACTATTCAGATTCCTTACACACCGATATGAGAGATAGAGAGATTGGGTTGATTTTGCGTGGGGGTGATTTCACACACACTGGGTGTTATTCAATATCTCGCTGATGATAATTTTTGATGAACTCAATTTGTTGTGGGGTCCGGTTGGGATGTTTTTTCGTTTTCTTTTTTTTTTTGTGTGGTGGGGGGGGTTTGTTTCGATGATTTGTGTATTATTTGAGGCTTGTGAGCTACACACTACAGATATACAGGAGAAGAAAGATTCATTTGAATAAAGAAAGGAGTTCATGTGTACTTGAGTTTGTTGTTTTCCATAGTGAAAAGGAAAAGAGAATTATATATTGTGGGGAGCTTTTTAAAATAGCCGCTGCGCTGGATTAATATTTTGGCGCTGAATCCGTTTGAAAGAAAGTTGTTATGTGCCGATGTGTTGAAGTTGATTATTATTTAAGATTTTTAAATGTTATTAGATTGATTGGTTTTTAATTAAAATCGAGTAATGTTAAACACAATATAATCAAATTTGTTTTTTTTTTTAATACTTGAAAAATTAGATTTTTAGTTAATTGAAAAAATATTTCGGTAATATTGACGGTATAAAATGAAACTTACAAGTTCTAAGTCTGCTAAAACAAAGCATGTTTGTTGAACAAAAACAAAAATCAAAACAATTTTGCATTTATTTATATACGTGAAGCACGAATTTATTTATAGGTCAATGTAAAAAATCTTAAAAAACTTACTGATTTTAAAAGTGATTTCAAATTTAAGGTATAGAAGAAGCTTAGTTTATGTATAATATTTATTGATAGATAGATATTTAATTCAATAATAAATAAGTTGTTTAGACTTTCATATTAAAAAATCGCCGGCTTCGTGTAAAACCAGGTAAGTGGGATAGTTAACCACCAAACCCTTGAATCTGACCTTAAATAACAGGTTGTAAGCAAAAACTTCTAAAGATTTTGATGTAGCAGTATATTTGTCTACTTAATCCAGTTTAAATCTTTTTAATATCTCTATGAAGTTTAAAAAAAAAACTTGAATCTTATGCTCTTGCATGTTTTTGAAAAACACTTTTTAGCACTGAATTTGAATTTAAAATTCAATCTTCGTTATCAGCTAAAATTTAAAAAACACCCGTTTTCAACATTATATTATTTATTTCTTTAATAAACATAAATATTTCAAAAACTCGATTTTGACCGTTTTATTAAATTATCCAAAGTTGCTTTTAAAATTCAGTTTTTCAGTTGATTATTGAAATTCCGCAAGGCTCAAAAATATTACTTGATTTTACTTGATTTCAAAATCTCAAGGCATGTCCATTTTTCTATGGCCTTCACCAACAGTGAACACGGTTAAGTTTTGCACAAGTAAAATTTTACTTTCAACTTTTAATATGAGTGGCAACATTTTCAAAATCAATCATATTAAAAATGAAACATTTGAACTTGAAGTTGAAGTTGAGAGTAGCAAAAAAAAAATTTCAGTTTTTCGCCAAAAATAATTGTTTTAAATGTTAAAATGTAATTAGGTAATATTTAAAGAGTATAGAAATTTTGAATTGTTTTATGTCTGGACAAATATTTTCATTAGAAAATTAAGTTTCAGATTTGTACCACCACCGCCATATTGAAATAAATATTTGGTTTACACTATGTTCAACGGCTTTTAAAAAATAAAATTTTCACTGAATCTAAAAATAACCTGCAGGCAATAAAATTTCCTATAAAAAGATATGCGTCTTGTACTCGTCAATTAGTTTTTAAGTTGTCGGGATCCAAACTACGTTTCTTCGTCAATATGAGAAGGACTACTTGGGTTCTTTCTCCTCCTTTTATTCCTTTAATACTAATGCTTTGCTAATATAATATCGGATGTAGTATAGTTTGATTCTAAAAAAATTAAAGTTCGGGGGAAAATTGAAAATTCTGGGTGGTACTTTCAAATCTATCTAATCTAATTTTTCTGCTTTATTAACAATTAAAGCAAGGTTGCAGAAATTAATTTTTGATTGCATTTATTATTATAAGGCAAAAATTACATCTTTAAGGATAATAATAATAATAAATTAATAAACGAATAAATATTTGATTAAATTTTCTACATCAAACAAATATATACCCTAAATAACTTCTTCAAAATTTCGATACAAATTAATTCTAGTTAATGTCATATACAAAAAAAAAAAAATGAATGCAAGCTCAAAACTAGTTCGCTTTTAAAAGTGTGTCGAAAAACAGAATATTTGTCAGTTAACGAAACAAATTTTTAAGAATTATTTTCATAGCTGTTAGAATTTAAAAACCTCTAGCTGTAATCAACCTAGGCGACGCAGATCAACAATTCCGCAAAATATGGTCGGAAGAAAGCATTCCCGATAAGTGGAATCTCAGCATAGTATGCCTGATACATAAGAAAGGAGACCCTCTAAATTGCGCCAACTACAGAGGCATCAGTCTCCTTAACATTGAATATAAGATCCTCTCTGCCGTATTATGTGAACGTCTGAAGCCGTTCGTCAACAACCTGATAGGTCCTTATCAGTGTAGCTTCAGGCCAGGAAAGTCCACTATCGACCAAATATTCACACTACGGCAGATCTTGGAAAAAAACCCATCAACTTCAAATCGATACCCACCATCTCTTTATCGATTTTAAAGCCGCGTATGACAGCATCTATAGAAAAGAGCTTTACAGAACAATGTCTAGTTTTGGTATCCCTGTCAAACTTTTCCTTTTGTGCAGAATGACGATGGAGAATGCACGCTGCTCTATCAAGGTCGAAAAAGATCTCACCGATGCATTTGATGTCAAAAAAGGTTTTAGACGAGGCGATGCCCTGACATGCGACTTCTTCAATATCGTTCTGGAAAGAATTGTGCAAAACTCAACCGTCAACACTAGAGGCACAATCTTCCAAAGATCCATCCAATCACTCGGATACGCAGATGATATTGACATAGTTGGAAGATCAAAGCGTGATGTCAGTGGAGCGTTTTTGAGCATTGCGACGGAAGCGGAGAAGATGGGTTTAGTGGTCAATGAGGGCAAGACCAAGTATATGCCGTCATCAAAAAAGGACATTGAACAACGAAGTCTTGGACAAAACGTCACCATGGACAGCTATAACTTTGAGGTAGTTGAGGACTTTGTCTACCACCGCTATAAACTCAGACAACGACACCAGCGCTGAAAACAAACGAAGAAGAACTCTTGCTGCTTCTTTGGACTCAGAAGGCAATTGAGTAGTTAATTCCTCTCTCGAGCATCTAAAATTACTATCTATAAGACACTCATCATCCCGGTTCTCATTTATAGCGCTGAGGCATATAATGTGTCAAAGAAAGATGAGAGCGTCTTAGAATGCTTCCTGAGAAAAATCCTTCAGGTGATTTTTGGTCCCGTCTGCATAGATGGAGATGGACGAACGGTACGGGCTGTACAGCGACACTGACCTAGTTAACAGAATTAAAGTCCAACGCTCCAGCCCGGAAGGTCTTCGAATCCAATCCCGAGGGATGGCGGCGCAGTGGAGGAAGACCGCACTCAGGTGGCGCACGCAGGTGGGTGAAGACCTCAACGAACTTGGCGTGCGAAACTGGAGACAGCTAGCTAGGGACCGAGCTGGCTGGAGACGCATTTTGGTTGAGGCCCAGGTCCGCCCGGACTGTAGCGCCACCTTAAGTAAGTAAGTAAACTGTAATCGTTAAGTTGCGCTTAAAAAAAATCTTTTCAAATTTCCATAATTTTGTTAAGGAAAAATTTGCTTTGTTTTCATTAATAATTTTTTTCATTTGATCAAATTTGTATTCTAATGCTAAAAATGTTCAAGTTTGGAATCCATTTTTTAATGGAAGACATTTTTATTTGTAATTGTATTATTATTATTTTATTTTCTTTTACTTTATTTTTACGTATTTCATTTTATTTTATTCTATTTATTTGCTAAAACCCCGTTTACATATAACCCCAACTTAAACGCTTTTAAAAAACAACTTTTGTTATACAAAAACATAGCATCTTGTTTTTTCATAACGTCTTTAATATAGTTATGCTAAAAGCTCTCACACTAGTTAACAATTAATTTAATGCACATAAAATTTATTGAGATCTTACAAAGGCAAAAATATATCACACAATTCTGAAAGACTGAAGTTAGGAATGCCTGGAAACTTTATTTTAAATAAGTTGTTTTTTATTCCACTGAGTATATCTTTAACTTAACATTTTTTAACCAAGTATTTTGAAAATAAATAAAATCAATTATGTAATAATTCACCTAGCTACCTAAAACACGTATTTTAATTAAACTCAGCTGTTAAGTTCTTTTTTAAGGCAAACATAATATGCATATGGACAAGGCATTATCATTCCTTAGATAACATTTTAAAAATTTGAGATTTTTCAGTTTTATTTAATAATACCTCATAACTTTCTGTGCCGTTTAATTGATGTTTAAATCCTGCTTAAAATGAAGAAAACAGATTCAGCTCAACATAACATTTCATTTATTTTTTTTTTCATAACGATTCTATCCAAAGATAATTGAATTCTTTAAATTTGATATTCTATTTATTTGATGTATTATATTATTATTAAACTATGCCTAAGTCACATTAAAAAAAACCTTATTTAATTGTTTGTTTTAATCTTGAAGATTATAATCCTTTTATGATATTATACTGTATGTTAGATGATGATTATTTTTTTTTTCAACTCACCATCTTCTGTATTCGATACTTTCTCTAAGCATATCCTCAATATTAGTTAATTCAATTCCATTTTCATGACGTCTTTTTCCTTCCGAAGCACTGAATGTATTTTTAAAAAATTTGCCAAATCTTGTGGATGAAAATGTTAAAAATTAAAAACAAAAACACAAACAAGTATTTTTTCTCATGCCTTCTAAGACGATCCATTTCTGTGTTTGTGAAATAAAACAAGCAAATTTAACTTCAAAACATCCGCACAGTTTTAAACAAATTGTACAAATGAAGAACTTGTAAATTTTGCCTGACAAAAGTCGAGAAAAAATAGTACATATATTTTCTATTAGATTAACACTATATTAAATTAAAATTGATCTTTTATGCAGAGAAGCGCTCTCTCGGCTTTCATCTGAAGACTAAACACAATTTGATCACAGTTCACAGCCTAAAGTAGAATTATTGTGTGATGAGCGCTAAAGTACCCATAATGGCATATATGACACTTCTAGTGAAATAATTCTTGAGAATTGAAATTATTCAATAAAAGTCTGGATGATAATATTATAGAAAGAGAGTATACTAACCCCTATGTTGTGTTTTCAAAACAAATGCAATGTGAAATGATTTTGAATCGTATTTTATTTTTATAACAGTCTCAAACAGATTCACTTTCAAGCACTGCGCTTTATATTAAGTACTTACAGTGAATACCGGATATTAGAAACGTCAAGATTGAAGAGCGTTTGTGTATCTTATAATTATATTATGCCTAGTCATTAATTTTTGAAAAATGTGTCGATTTTACTTTTCTATGAATTTTTTTTGAAAGCGATACAAAGTTTTCTTAAATTAATTTTCTTTTCTTAAGGTATTCCAAAAAATAGCAGATTGTTTTAAATTCAATGTATGTAATTGTATTATCTTGGAATTTATTATAAAAATTAGTTAAAAACACAATTTTGCAACTTTTTATCCTTTTAAATATTTGTTATTATTTGTTAACAGAAAAAGCATTATAAAAAAAAGCTTAATTAGAGCTGAAGTACTTTTTCTCGTAAACAACGCACTGGCAGGCTAACATTTCTGTTATCATTATTACTAAGAGTACCTGCAACTTTAATACCAACTGGTTTACTTTCACGCCAAAAATTTGACCTCAGCTCTCAGACTATAAGTACTTACAAAAATTTGGACATCTTTCAATGAAAAATTTGTTTGAATTGTCAAAATTTTGAAAAGAACTACTAACAGCAAATTATAAAAAACTACGAAATATTTATTATCTTGAAGTTTGAGCCTAAATTTCGACACTTTATAATACTAAACCACCATTATTTTTTTTTTTAATTTTTGATTAAAACACGTTATAACCAAATTAGAATAAGATGGTCCAAACTTAAATCTGACCTTATCATTTCCTTAATAGGTCGTATTTTTACGGTTTTCGAGGGTATGGTAAGACCAGATACAGTTCTAAGAAAAAACTTATTAAGATTTTGATATAATAGAATGTTTATCTTCGAAATCCAGTTTAAATCTTAAAAAAAAAATTAATCCTATGCTTATGCACTTTTTAAGTGCCGACTCTGAATTTAAAATTGAAAATATACTAATCACTGTTTAATACATACAAATGTATTTCGAAAACTCTATTATTACCGTTTTATTTAATGTTGGACAGATGGAGAGGAAGACGTAAGATAAAATGGGATACTGGAAATATTTCAGAAAAATATCTAAGAAAGTCGTGTTAGTTACACTATTTATATATCTCAAGAACGGCTGTACCGATATGGCTGAAAATTGGTGGGTAGGTAGCTTAGAGCCAGGAGACGGACATAGGATACTATTTACCCCTTCGACAGCGTTCCCGTGTGACTTGACATAAAACGTCAGTCACTGTAAAACGTGGTATAACAAAAAAGAATCAGACTTGTAATAACAAAACGCAAATGACAGCTATGTAATGGACGTACATCTCAATTTATGATCGCAATATTATTGTATTGCAAATTATTTGTCTATTATTAAATTTGACAGTCACAACTACCTGTTAGCATCAAACGATTCTAACAGATGGCAACATCTGTTGACTGGATTGAGTTAGTATTCAATAGATGGCACTATGTCAAACTTCCAAACGTTTCATATATAAGCTACAATTTAATAGCATAACCACATGTTGCTGAGGCTAAAGTATAGGTTACATTTATTTTGTAGTAAACGAAATACATTGAATTTTACTTTTTCAATGTCGGCCACGTGTTACTTAGACTGAAGTTTATTATAGTGAATATAATACAACCAAATACGCAATGCAATAAACTGCAAGACTATTTCTGCACTGTTCTTCAGGAAAAAAATTAATTGTTTAAGAATATATTGACAGTCAAAAATGTTGCCGAAATGAATTCCAGATATAACAGTTTTAACCAGGCGATCTTATGTCTTTTAAATCAATCGATATTGTTGCTAATATAAATGATAGTGTACATTTTCCAATTGAATTTTTAAATTCACTAGATATAACTGGAAAGCTACCACATAATCGTCGCTTAAAGATTGGTTCACCTATTATTCTCCTGCATAATTTGAATCCACCTTAATTATGCAATGGTTCAGGTTTGGTCATCAAAAATATCATCGGAAATATTTTTATTGAAGCAACCATTTTAATTGAAAAGTTCAAAGGAAAAGTGGACCTGTTGTCACGTATAGTGTATACAATTAACCTTTTTGTGTTAGCGAAAGACAGGTTAACCAAAAATATTGTACACCGATTATTGCACATTCAATGAATTTAATCGAAATTAGAACAAAATTTGAGAGGATTTTCAATTCAGTTTAGAAACATTTTAAAAGGACTTTTAGATTAGTCAAATCAAAAAAAAAATGTATTCGGTAAACGGATTCTTATGCCTGTTATTGGTTTGAATCAAAAATGTTCATCGATGATTCGGTTTCTGTATTTTATCGTTTCTTTGTAGAATTCATAAAGGCGCATCCAGTTCGCACCATTCAGATAGTTCATAACCTCTTCAACTTGCAGAAAGCTTTTTTCAAAGTGAACACGCCTTATCTCCGTCAGCATTGGACAAGCGCCTACGAAGTGTAATACATCTTCTCTCTCATGCTGATTACAGAGGGTGCAAATATCGATAACATCGTTACGATGGGGCCTTAAGTTTAGTCTGATCAGTTCTCCTCTTATCTTAAATATGGATCCAATGATAGAATATTGATATATTCACTGGTAAAATAGTTACTGTCGTTGAGATTAAGTATGCACTTTGAATAATATTGCCTTCCCGTTGATGAGCGAGCTTTTTCAATATGCCCATACCTTTCATTCTCATCAGTGACCGATATTACTTGGTAAGGCATCTTCTTCAATTGAACCACATTTATACTCCAATTCAGGGTCAAGCCACCGTCCACAGCTAAGAAGTTCCAATCTTTTACAACCAGTTTTTTTTTTTGAATCCTCCATATTTAGTACTCTCACAATGTAGTCAACATTCAGTTTAAGAGTTGAAATAAACAGTGACGGAAGACCAGTTTTCAAATAATACATATATTTTGGGGCATTTATCGGTAGAAAGAATATTTTCCTTAAGAAAAAATGTGATAGACTTTCAACTAGCTCATACTTCTGTACTCCCCATACCTGCGCACCATAAAACAGGATAGCTAGCGCAGTAGCATTAAATACTCTATATTTTAAGTCAGTAGCTATTAGCTTGTTATTATAAAAATTCTTTTCCAATTTACACATATTGCCGATTTAGCCTTATTTAGTTTGCTTTTGAGATGTTTTTCTAATTTTAAATTGAAAGTGAACTCCGTTCCTAAATAAATATAAGACTTAACTATGTACGACGTACGTCTAGAGTTTTTTCGCCATATTTCCATTGCTCGTCTCGTCTCTCGCCGTTCTGCCAGATCCATTCTTAAAAACCAGGACTTTTGATTTTTCCGGATTAACTTCTAGATTCCACACTCTGCAATATTCTTCCAGTTTATTGATTATCAACTGTAGAGCAGTCGTTGACTCCGCAAGAATGACAATGTAATCGGCATACATGATCAGTTTGATCATCTAGAAAAAGTGCAAATAACAAGGGGCTTATGTAGATTACAGCCTTGTCTCACTCCTTGGTTCACTTCAATCATCTCTGATTTTTTTTTTCCATTATAAATGTATGCTATGGTGTTTTGGTACAGTTTTTCAATAATGTTGACAAAATTAGTTGACATTCCTAGGTTAAATAGCTTGTATATTAAAGCATTTCTATTGATAGAATCAAAAGCTGCTTTGAAATCGACAAAAAGGGCGTACAGTTTTTTATTTTGGTCGAGTTTCCACTGCGCAAGTGAACGAAGTACAAAGATATTATCCACTGTGGAATATCCTTTACGAAAACCACTTTAAAATTAAAAGTATTTATTATTCAAAATAATAAATACTATTGTTAGAGAATTTTAAACTATCCGCCTACTACCTCATTTATGAGTTAACTGTCACATTTTATTTACTAAAAATTGTGTTATTCTCATTTGTTACAAACTTGAATATAAGTTATAATACATTTTAAATTTAATTATTTTGTATTGATTTTTGATTGTACGAAAATTTTGATCAATTGTGTTCAAAGTCCTTCCACTTCTAATTTCAAATTAGTAAATTTGTATAAAAGCTGTAACGTTTCCGTCTTCGTTCGTAAGTAATAATTTCATTGTAATTAAGGATAAAGGTAGTAGAAAATCAGTCATGAAGATCGCAATGTGTTTTTAAAAATGGCATACCTATGTATATGTATAAAAGCAGACAGGCCCATGCCTGATGTCCTCCTAACGTTCCCCTTAAATAATGTAATTATGTCGAAAAACGTTAGACACAGCAACACGTAGCAGGGTCTGCTAGTTAAAGATAGATTTGAAAAATCCTCACAAATTTTGTGAAAAAAACTAATTCTCAAATTAACATAAGGCACAAAAAGGCGTTATATTTCAAAAACTTGAATTGACAAAAGTATAATTTCATTTTCTTGTCTTGTTGAACAGTGAATTTTTAAGAAGCTGCTGTTGTCATAGGTGTTCGTCAGAATCACAATAATGTTTGATTTTTTAATACATACCTAATCCTCAAAAATGAGTCACCCTATGTTTATTTTTAACAATTCAAGAGAAGATTCGAAAATTACATGAGAAAGCATAAGTATAATTATTATACTTGTATAGCTTTTTCGTTTTCGAAAGCAGAACTTCTATCGCTTTTTAAGTAGCTTTCTTATTTGATTTAAGTCTCTACTATTTTATAGGAAAGTTTAATAAATAATGTTAAAACTTAAAATAGTTAAAGTTATTTTTTTATGAATTAATAGGAAGATTATGAATTTTCTATGATTCATAAATTTAAATTTTAAACCAACTGTTTTGTTCAAATTGGCATTTTTGTATTGAAAATTTTGGACAATTATAATATAAGTAAATATTTAAAAATTTCTCAATTTAAAATATTAAAAATAAAACAAAAGAGTAGATGGATAGGATTTATTTTATAGTAAAAGCTTTATCAACCAAACTCGTGCCTATCTTGCATGCCAAAGCTTTCTCCTCAAAAAAAAAAAAAGTTTCGTCAGTAATTTCACCTGTAGATAGTAGATACTTATTGTTAGGTATCTACATTTTGTAATAATGTACATATTTTTTTAATGCATGTACCACATAGATTGTGTATAATCTTCAATAATCTATTATATATAGGTAATAATATGGACATATGCGTTACTTCTTGTGAAGTATATTATGTATATATCTATGTATTAAATATTATGTAGGTATAAATCAAATATTTATTTAATTAATTCTTGAATTGAATATTGATTTACAGTTGAATGGGTTTCTTTTGTTAAAAAATGTCTTTGTTTGAATTAAGCCCAATAAATAATATCTTCATCTTATTTAGGTACATACTTTATGTGTGTAAGCATAATTGAATTATTTTAATCACTATCTGTGATGATCTATTAATTAAGTTATAGGGTTTTTTTTTTGTGGGATGAAGTACCTTTCACAGAAATCTCTGACATAAATAAATGAGTCAAATCAAATAGAGATTGATACAGATAGTCAGTATTCTTTTATTTATAAAACTAATCTTCTTTTCCTATATTTTCTTAAGGCGAGCTATTGGATTTTGAAATACATACCTATGTATGTAATAGTAGGTACATTACATTATATCCTACTATGGCACAATCGACATCAAGTTTTTATCCACAATAATGAACGGGCACAACTATAAATGTTTGTTGTAACGGTAATTTCCAAAAATGATAAGCATTTTTGGACACTGCCTTAGATTTTCCAACAAGACAATACCACTATCCACATTTCCAGGGTTATTAGAAGTTGAATTTAATCAAGGGACGTGGAACTTTTGCCATAGACACCATATTCACCGGATCTTAACATAATTTACAACGTTTGGTCATGGCTATCTCGTAAAGTTTATGAAGGTGTCAGACAATTTGAAGACAAGAGCACCTTAATCGAAGCTTTTCGTTATTTCTGGGCCCAAATATCCTGTGATAATTAAAAACCTGAATGTTTTTTTTCCAAACCGTCTCATAGAGGTTAAATCCAAAAATGGCGGATATAGTCATTACTAACGTAAAACAACGTTATAAATAAATACTTATAAAAATTGTAAAAAATTGCACACTTTTTTACATTATCAAAACGATTTTTATTTTTAAGCCTTATTTACAGCATTTTGAAATACAGAATTTTGAAAACAGAATACTTTTTTTAAGAAAACATCATAATAATTTTTCATTAGCCATAATGTTCTAATATACTCCCTTGAACAATAACATATGTACCTATGATACTTTATAAGTCTCTGAGATAATAAAAACAAAAATAAGATAAATGGTATATTCTTTTTATTTTCTCTTTCTCATTTTCTTCTTCTTAGTTATTTGTATCTCTCTCACATTTGTACATGAATTGTTTCTATCATAATCAACAATTGCATAAACAATTGCACCAAACTAATTGATCTGTCAAAACTTCCAGTATTATACAGTATTTTGACAATGCAGCATTTTGAGACACAGTATTTTATATGTACAGTGTTTTGAAATACAGAATATTAACCATACAGTATTATGACAATACAGTATCGTACAGTATCATAAGGAATTTTGACCATACAGTATTTTAAAATACAGCATTTCGACCCGCTCCCTATTGTGAGATATTGGACATAGATCTAGTGAGAGGACATTTTTTTCATAAAAAAATATGCTTAAATATTTTGCATTAAATCACTTCGCAATAGAGTTGTGATGGAAATTCATTCAGCCAAGGCTAGGATTTATTCGGGTAAACTTAATACCGCGCCTTTAATAACCGACAGCTGTGGAGTAATCTGCGTACCATTGGGCTTGGTAAATCAAAACATATTCATATCGATAGTGTTGAAGGTAACTTTTTAAATAGAAAATTCGTCTGTACTCCTCTGACGACTTCTCTATCTAACTTTGTGCTTCCAGTTCAAATTTTATCAGCGCAAAATACTTCCTCCAACTTTGACTTCACAGGTGTTAGCAGTATTGAAGTTGGTTAAAGTCTACTTTCAGTAAAGTCAAATGCCATAGGCCTCGATGATATGCACCCTTCCTTTTTAAAAATTATACTTCTCGTTGTGTTGCCATATATCACCCATATCTATAATACTATCCTTACTACTGGAGAGTTTCCTTCTGACTGGAAATTGGCAAAAGTTATACCTTTACCCAAAAATGCTAAGTGTAGCGAATATAGGCCAATTTGCATTTTAGCTTTTCTTTTAAAAGTTTTTGAAAGGATCCTGAAAAATCAAATAGGTGAGTTCCTTAAGGAGAACAATCTTTTAACTCCAAGACAGAGTGGCTTTCGAGAGAAGCATAGCTGTGTTACGGCTCTGCTTGATGTCATAGAGGACTTCCGTCAAGCATTGGATGGCGATAAAGTAAATTTTTTTAGTCCTCCTTGATTTTTCGAAGGCATTTGATACTGTGGGTTACAGCAAACTCGCAAATAAACTTCGCCAGCATTATAACTTCTCCTCTGATGCAGTAAAACTTATTTCTTCCTATTTATCTGGAAGAATGCAAGCAGTTGAAGTAGGTAACAGGTTGTCTGACTTTATTCCAACCACTAGTGGGGTCCCACAGGGATCTATTCTGGGACCATTACTTTTTTCTTTATATGTAAACGACATTCCCTCCGTAATTCAAAACTACACACTACATTATGTATGCTGACGATGTACAGATGTATCTCGGCTGCGATCTTGGTCTTATTGAAGATGGTGCTTACCGCTTAAATGAGGACCTTGAAAAACTATCAGGTTGGGCACAAATTAATGGACTGACATTAAATCCATCTAAATCTAAGTGTTTAGTTATATCTAAAAGAGTTCTGGATTTGTCATACTTCCCACAAATTATTTTAAACAATGCAACTATTGAATATGTGGACTCTGCTCGGAATCTTGGAGTCATTTTTACTCGTAATTTGACATGGGATAAACATATTAACGCTATAGTTGGAAAATCATACGGAGTATTACGCATGCTTGGGGTCTCCCAGGCTTATACACCTATATGAAGACGCGTGCAATGCTTGCAAAAAGTTTAATTCTTCCAATTTTGGCCTATGGCTGCGAAATTTTTTCGAGTTGTAACTTTGCATGCAAAAGAAAGCTTAACGTCATTTTCAACAGCATCATCAAATACATTTATGGCCTTCGTAGATACGACAGAGTATCTCATTTTTCAAATACATAGTTTACTTCACATGCCACTAGAGAACTATTTTCAGTTTCGTACCTTATCATTGTTTTCCGAAGTCCTGCTTACACACCAACCACCCTACCTTTTTGACAGAATAAGAAGGTCTTCTTCAGTATGGTCTGCCCAGTTGATTCAACCCCCATATGCCTCTCTAACATCTGAGTGCCAATTTTTTATCAATGCTACACGTAAGTGGAATTCTTTGCCTCGCGATATCAAGAGAATAAACAACAATACAAATTTTAAATCCCAATTACGTCAATTTTGATCAGTATCTTAATTTTTTTTTCTTTTCTTCTCTCTCCTGTCTAAACCATTAGAGGTTCTTTTTTCCTCTTCTTCTCCACCTCTTCCATCTTTCTTCCTATCTCTTCTTTCTCTCATTTTCTTCTTTTATTTCCAAACAATCATTAAATTTTATTATAAATATTGTATAATTTTTGCCTACAACTTTATCTTTCTTTTCTCTTTTTTTTTATTTCATTGCTTTCATTGTTAAACTTAATAAGTTATCACTAGTTTATAAGATATTATATTTTAATGTGTATAGCCATATCGAAATAAATAAATAAAAAAAAAATAAAACAAAATTTAACGAAAACAACAAAATTGTAGCATTACAAAACATTTATGCAACGATGCACAAAACAAAATGAAATAACCTCCACAATTGGAACGTTATTGCATTATGAGATCAATGTCCAAATTTCATCTCGTTATAGTGAAATAGGGCCAACTTCAAATTGGAATTTATTTCTCAACTGCCCCAACCGTATATGATTTCGCTTTTATCGGTGCCTCTAATCATATATTTAGTTAAAGTTTTGAATTTTTAAAATTTAATTCCATTAAATAAAAATTTGCCACTTACATTATATCTCCTAATTTCAGTCTCGTTTGTATAAGGGCACAGCTTTTATGATCACTTGTGGTAACTGCGCGTCTTCTTCTAGGTGGTATTCGAGGTATCATTTGAGCATTACTACCTTCTTCTAAGCTAGTCATTATTCCACCACTTATTCGGACCATCGGTGATGATCCCCTTCGTCTATTCGACATATGTCGACCAGCCACTCCGCCCAACATCCTAAAATTATAAGAACAAAATAAATAAAATGAAATACATTCATATTTTCTACAAAACTCTCTACAAAAACTTTTTAAACAATCAATATTCATAATTTTTAAATATAACATGGTTTTTTAATATTTATTCTTTTTTTTTCTTCTTTTGCAAATATTTGTTTGGTCATTTAAACATATTTATTTACTATATATTTAAATACTTAGGCTTTTCAATAGCTCCTTTGTTAAGTATGTGGGCGCTAGATACAAAATTTTGCTTTTATTAATAGAAGAACAAATAAATCCATAGCTTTATAGAAAAGCTACTTAGGACTTATGGAAGCAACAATACGATATTACTTTTCTTTTTGTTAGACTTAAAAAAACAAACGAAACCGTCTGTCAGAAGTGAAGACATTTATTGTTTAGGATAAACGCAAATAGAAAATGCGGTTGGCTTTTAGCCAATTGATGGACTTCCTTCCTAATATAAATCTTCAAAAATTGTATCCTGCGTGGGCCTTCTTCTTTGTTTTTCATAAATTTTTAGTATTATTTTATTTTAAACACATAGGTAAACAATATTTACAAACATTTCCATTTACACAACTAACCATAAATCTAAATTTCCTTCACACAAACAAAACTCTTTCAGTATTTCCCAAGCTTATCGTGTATAATTATGTATGTTTGAGAGTCCTGTGTCAAAAGGGAAAGAACTGTGTCCCTTAGGTAAATAAAACCAATCACTCCAATTAGTCAAAAGTAAAGCCTTATATTTATCATGTTATATGAGATCCGAACTATGTCTCATTCCCAAAAACCACCCAGCCCTCGCAATGCATCCTTTTCTGTATACAACATAGTTTGTCAACAACAACTTGCATTTTACTAAAATGTTATATCCACAATTAGATAAAACACTCAGGGTGCAACGATTAATATTAATTTAAATTTTATTTATATTCAATTTCTTTTTCACAAGTTATCACTATATTTAGTTCTTTTAAAAAAAAAGTTGAGGATTAAACTTTTAAATTTAAAGCTTTTGCAATAATTTTTAAATTATATTAAATATGAATTTTGTATACATACATTTAGTGTTGAAACTATAAAAATAGGATGTTTGATTAAATTTGATTTTCTGTGTTTTAATAAGATTTACAATGATTTTAGAATAAAACACCAAAAAATAGTCATGACGAGTTGTAACGTTTAGAATGCTTCAACTTTTGTTAAACAGAATCTTACTAAAAAATACAAAAATACATATATCCTTTATCAAGTCAATTGGTGTGTTTACTTATGCATTATAGGAAACTATACACGCTTACATATTATAAGCATCAATATTCTGCATAAGTTGTTTGTGAATGGAAATGAAATGGTATGTATGTGTATAAATAAAATTTACACACATATATGTAATGCACATACTTTCTATAGACAAATTTTCAAATGAATGAAATATTTTATGAATAATTCTTTGAATTTGTAAATGCACAAGCACGTACTAGGTATACCTACCCAGACCAGGCCAGACTGAAGCTCTTGCCTCAGAGGAATTATTGTGGAATAAGAAAAGTCTGAATAGAATAAAATTGTGGTTAAGTAAATTGATCATATACAGAGATTTACATCAGGGTCATTTCACATAGATAATAATATAATAATTTTATTTTCAAAAGCTATGAGAGACTTTGAAATAATATTGTAATGCTATTGGTATATAATTGATTCAATGGTTTTAAAAATAAAATGAAACACTATCAATTTGGGAAGAAAACTAATTAAGAAACGTAATAATAATTTGTTATTAAATTTTTCACATTGCATTTAAGCAAACATTTGATTTTTTGGTATTAAATAAATAAAATAAATTAGATGGCGCAACAGTTCGTTGAGAACCAGGGCCTACTGACTTACTACTATCTCTCTCAATCATTCCTGTGTGCGAGTATGGAATGGAGGGGACCTACAGTTTTAAGCCGAATCCGAACAACTAATATGATAAAGAACTTTTCATGACAAGAATTACTCTTGGAGAATTTGTCAATTCCTCGGAAGAGGCAGCACCCGTAAAAAAACTTTAGATTTCATAGCCAGGGATTGAACCCAAGCCAAGACCTCTGGCATGACAGTCCAACGCACTAACCACCATGCCACGGCTATTTTTAACTTCCCATAGGAAGTTATTGTAATGGGTCCGATTTGTCAAATTGAAAATTTTGACATTTCTCGACGTTTAAAGGCCACTAAAGTCGAAATAAAAGATTTTTAGAAAGATGTCTGTGCGTTAGTGACGTTTTTTTCGTCGTCCATAGCTCAAGAACCAGAACAGATATCGACTTCAAATAAATTTTGTTATACAGATAATAAGGTAGAAAGATGCAGAAAGGGCTCTCAAGAAAATTGAGTGGGTGGTTTTTGACCATAGCAGTTGGCTCAACTTTCCATTACCGCAGCACGAATTTCGACACGCGGTTTTTGTTATTTGATAGATATGCACAAATAAATAATAATTATAGCAATTTTAGAGCGAGGAAACATTTATTTCTATTTTTAATTAATTTTCAAAGTTCACTTTTTTACATACAAAACAAGCAAAAATGGTTGATTTTGACATTTCTTCACTGTTTTTTGTTCAGTGTTGCCATACTTGTTTTTTTTCGTTGAGGATTTCTTTATTTTTAGTGCTCAAATGCGAAGAGTACTTTGCAATACCCAAACTCGCACCCACCCCAAATCCTATAGTGATTCCAAGCAGGGGGTTGCAGGGGGGCAGCATGCCCCCCCTTACATACCTAGCTCTTAGTATACCGTAGTATCAGTTAAAAAAAAAACTTGTTTTAGACTCAAAAACGCAATACAAAAAAGTAGGGTTAAGTCCGAAAAAGAAAATATTTGTTTTGTATGACTTAACGGTGTTTCCTCGCCTTTAAACTTAAAACATGTTCTATTGAGACCCTACCTAACTGTACAAAAAAAAATCAGAACGAAATTCGTGCTGCGGTAATCGAAAGTCGCCCCCCGAAACTAACTAATGGAGAACACCTAAAGAAAATGACAGCTATTTGAGTCGAAAGTAATTTTTTTACCAAGTTTTAGTATGTTTTTTATTTAGGTTTTTATTTTTTGTAAAAAAATCTGTCAATTCGATTTTTCTCAAAATTTTATCGAATGTTGAAAACAATATTTCTTATAAGATAAAATTAGTTTGAAGCCTCAATCTCAAGTTTTTGAAAAGATATTTGAGTCGAAATTCAATTTTTACCAACTTTGAGTAGTGTTTTTTTTAGGTTTTTATTTTTTATTAAAAAAACTGTCAATTAGATTTTTATCAAAATTTTATCAGATGTCAAAAACATTATTCTTCGTTGCACAAAATTGTTGTGGAGATGAAAATATATTTTAGTCGTAAAATTTTCGAGGTGACAAATTTTTTTTCAGTTTTTTTGGTTTATAAAAAAAACCGTTAGTTGGATTTTTTACCAAAAATGTACTTGTTTTGTATTAAGTTGCAATATATGTACATATAATATAAAAGGGGCGACTTTCGATTACCGCAGCACGAATTTCGTTCTGATTTTTTTTGTTAGGTATTCCCCTACCCCTACAGTTAGGTAGGGGTCTCAATAGAACATGTTTTAAGTTTTAAGGCGAGGAAACACCGTTAAGTCATACAAAAAAAATATTTTCTTTTTCGGACTTAACCCTACTTTTTTGTATTGCGTTTTTGAGTCTAAAACAAGTTTTTTTTTAATTGATACTACGGTATACTAAGAGCTAGGTATGTAAGGGGGGGCATGCTGCCCCCCTGCAACCCCCTGCTTGGAATCACTATAGGATTTGGGGTGGGTGCGAGTTTGGGTATTGTAAAGTACTCTTCGCATTTGAGCACTAAAAACAAAGAAATCCCCAACGAAAAAAACAAGTATGGTAAGTAAGTAATAGAAATAAATGTTTCCTCGCTCTAAAATTGCTATAAGTAATTATTATTTATTTGTGCATATCTATCAAATAACAAAAACCGCGTGTCGAAATTCGTGCTGCGGTAATGGAAAGTTGAGCCAAGACTGCACGGAACACTCAACGAACAATGTTTCAAAAGATAATTCAGATTTAGAAGACAAATTATTTAAAATAATCAACATCTACAATAACACCATTCACTCTACGACAAAATGCAAACCGATAGATTTTATAAACAAAAATATAGCAAGGGAAGATATTAAAAAACTATCCAATGCCTTCAAAACACAAAAAGAAAATTTTATTACAAATAAAAACTCACACATTAAAACCAAAAACTTTGACCAATGTTCTAATTTGGTTAGGAACAGGACAGTTATAAAAAACAAACCGAAATACAAAAAATTAGATAGGCATAGATCTAACGGCAACTACGCCATAGATACATACATCCACCAAAAGGAACACTAAATATTATAAAAAACAACTAAAGAGAAGGTATAATTACCAAAATCAAAACAAATAAAACTAAGCTATTCAAATTTCACTCATTCAAAATTTCACATTCACATCATTATTTACAGTTTCAATTTTTTAATTCCGTATCTATTCGCACCTGCATTTTTGATGGATTCTCCTTTATTTTGGCATTTTTCTTTGTTTTTTTCTTGCAAATTCTTTTTCATCAATTATCTCCAAATTATTTGTTCTAATTTTATAATTATTTTCGTTGTTCTTGACTCTGCTGCCCGAATATTATTTTTAGGTGATATTTATTTATCAAAACAAAAACAGAACAGATAAACACAAAATAAAAACTCAATTCGCACTTGACTTCAGATTCGGATGTCGTTTTGAAATTTGAAATCGCAACAGTAAAATACAAAAAATAAGAAGAAGAAAAAACATTTCCTTCCTTTTTCATTTCCAGTTTTCCAGCTGTCATTCAATAAGTGCATTCAAGTACCTAGTATATGAAAATGAATGTATGCCGTTGAATTGATCGTTGTTCTGGGGCGTGTTCGGCGTTCGTAGTTCGGCGTTCAGGTGTAGAGTCGTTGAAATGAAACAATTCAGCAAGATTATTTTTCGGATCAGTAAAGATTAATAACTAGTTTAAAGAATACTCTGACCAGGATTATCATACAAAATTGATAAAAGGATAAAAAACATTCGAAAACTATTTGTTTTGCTTTATAATTCTGTAAAATAATGATAAATTTACCTTAAAATATTCAAAATTAAATGTTATTGAAATAAAATGTAGAAATTGATAAAATTATTGTAAAAAATACACAAAAAATGAAACAAAAATCACAAATTGGATTAATTTATGCCAAAATTAAGCATTCATTACTTAAAATTAAACTAAGCACAGAATTAAATTTATGAAAAAACTTATTTTTCTTGTTTGATTTTAATGAAATTAATGTGTGAATAGTAAAATTTAATATTTTGTATTGTAAAATTATAAATATTTTGTTTATTTGTTACATAGGTTCAGCTTTTGATCAAATAAATTTTGTAAAATAACGATTTAGATTAAAAGTATCGAGTAAGATGAATCAAAAGTGAAAATATAATTACTATAAAAATATATTTAAGGAAAAATGTGTTTTTTGGACCAAAAACAATTTGGTGGGGGAGGTGTTACATAAAAATGTGCTCCACATTCCCCCTAGTACACCAAAAACTAGTTATTTCACCTCACTTGAGTTTTTGCACCCCAAATACCGCAGTGAGTTCACTGTCATTTTCTTTAGGTGTTCTCCATTCCATTTTCTATGAAAATGGAACTGGAGAACTACCAATAATAATAATTATCTGCAACCAAGTGACGCCTGAGGATTAGGCAGAGCTTTTATTCAGCTCATCACTTTAGCTTGGCTTATCTTATAATCTTCTTTTCCTTTCGCTTACTTTAATTACTTCTGATTCAACTTGCTTGCAGTGAAGATCAGTCTTGTTCTACCTAATTGTAATTCAAACTTAAGCTAATTTTTATATTTGTGTTAAAACTTATAACTAAATAAAAACTACTTAAAATCTAAATAAGAAATAAAAATAAACTTATTTTTCTTAAGCTGAGATCACACGATTGGTCAAATGTACCGATTTCGGCCAAAATTTGTCTGTACACATTTGGTGACAGAAATTTTGTGTACCGAAAATATTTTTAGGTGTTCACACGATTGGTGTATTTTAGCCAAATATTTTCTGCGCTTATTTGTACAATAGAAGAATATGACCGATATCTGTACAACCCTGTCACACGATCTGTCATTATTATATTAAAATTAAAATTATATAAAATTAAAATGATGTCCATACGGAAAAAAAAGAAAATAGACTGCTCAAAAATATCTTCATTATTTTGTTGTTTTCAGTCTGATCCAGCATTGGTATTTTCTTCACATGGTTTAAATTTCGCCTAAAAGTTCTGCCATCATCTCCTTGTAGTACTACTTCGTTTCGATTCCGTTCCATCACCTTGAATTCAGTTGAATCGAAGGCTGTTGTACGTTTATTTTGGGGAATTAAATTACGAAGTAAGACTTTATCGCCAATGAAAATATCCGCTTCCTTTGCACCACGAACTCTATCTCCTCTCTCCTTTTCTTTGTGTTAATAAAATTGTTTCACTTACATCTTGTACAGAGGGAATTTTGTCTCTATAGTCCTATTAAAAAGAAGCTCTGAAGGCGATTTACCCGTTGTGCCATGTGGTGTCACGTTGTACATAAGAGTAAATTTCTGTACTTCTTTTCTGTAGTCCGCCCCTTTGCCATGAGCTATTTGCAGTCGCTTCAAAATAGATAGGTAGGCTTGAATATAGCTTCTAAAGGTTTGTGATCCGTTAAAAGTTCAAATTCTATTAATATGAGAACACACTTGTGTATCTCCGTACAAATAAAGTTAACAAAAAGGGATATGAGAACTATTAAGATATGATGCAGTATCAACACTTCTTGTCCTAACCAAGAATTATTCTTTGTATACAATAAAAAATATTCTTTTAATTATTGCATCATCCGCAGACAAACTAAGATTTGCTGCGTTAAATAAAAAGGGATCGTTCGATCTCAAACAGTTCAGATCTAATATTCATCTCGACGTATAAGCTAAAGATTTCCCCCCACCAGCGGTAAGGGATCTGAGGCTTCAAATTGAATAAAGTGACAATTTTTTAAATA
Organism: Eupeodes luniger; assembly: GCA_951509635.1. Classification (NCBI taxonomy): domain Eukaryota; kingdom Metazoa; phylum Arthropoda; class Insecta; order Diptera; family Syrphidae; genus Eupeodes; species Eupeodes luniger. Next base: position 104,889,925 of record OX608074.1, read on the forward strand.
CGAATTTTTGTCTTTTATTTTCTGTTCTCCGGTGGAGAACAGATAGAATATATTTTTTAGTATATCGGCACTTATCTGCTTTGATTGGTCACTATGATCGGTCATTAAGTGGCAGAACAAATTATCTGTACATTTAAGAATTTTTTCTGTCTTCATCGGTGTATGAACAGTTCACACGATTGGTACAAGACACCTCATTTTTATCTGCCTATCGGCCCAAAAAATTGTCCTATCTGCCTTATGCCCAATATTTTCTGCCATTCACACGATCTGTACATACAAATGGACAAAAATCGGTACATTTGACCAATCGTGTGATCTCAGCTTTTAAACTGAACCTAGTTTTAATTCAAAGATTAAACAAGTAATTATATAGACAAACTTTTAAGCAAGACAAATCGACAGACGGGATGGGAAGTTATCAGTGTGGGTCGCATCCCCGCCTCTTTTTTTGTTTTGATTTTTGCTTTACATCAACTGTACGAAAGTTTTGATCAATTGTGTTCAAAGTCCTTCGCCTTCAAATCCCAAACCAGTACATCCAGTACATTTTTATACCAGCCTAAAAGTTTTCATCTTCTTTTGTAAAACATAATTTTATTGTAATAAGGGGTAACGGTATTTGAAAATTACTCATGAAGGTCGCCATGTTTTTTTTTTAAATGACCCTTATGTAAAAAAGCATGGTGGTGCACATGTCAGATGCTCTCCTTTCGTTTCACTTTAATAGTTTACAACAATATAATAAAAAAAGCTCCACAGCACCGCGTGGCCGGGTCAGCTAATTTGTAATGAAATTGATCTTTTTTTTTTTTGAGTCTTAAAAATGTCTGGCAGCTATGAATTTGTTTTGGATCCACTTTTTTGCTGACTTAGGAATAATACCTAAGGATTAATACTTTCGGTTATATAATTTTTCGCAAAGCTGATTTTTGTTGAGTTTTTGAACCACTATTTTGACACTAATTACGCGACTAGGAACTGCAAGACCGATTTTTGTCATTAGATTTGCCACAACATCCGACTTCTGTCTTTCTTTTTCGATAAACTTTCACAGCCCTAAATTTGCTTGGGACTCTTGGTCTATTTCAAATGAACTTCAAAATTAGAATTATTTCTGAAATATCATTACTTTTGTGCTAGTATTCAAAAAATTAAGTTTTGCAGATACGTGGTTGAAGTAAAAAAGAAACGAAATATCATTTTAAAAATGAGAGTTCTAAATTTTACTTTGTACGGAACAGCCTTGATTTGGAAATAATTGACAATCATAAGCAAAAAGATCATTTGACAGCTAAAAAGTGAAGGTCACCTAAAATTTAAAATAACACAAGAGAAAAAAATGTGCTTTCATTGATAGAAATATATACTAAGTTTTGCGTTACAAAGATACTATAATATGTCTAACGTATGGAATTAAATATCTTTTGAAACTGTTCACATTTCAAGGTCTCCAGAAGGTCTGTGTCAGTGGCACGTATTTTTATACTATTGGGTTTCCTTCTTTCGTCAACCATATCTCAGAAACGAAATCGTTAAATTTTAAACAACCATTAACATAATACTCATTTATACCTGTATTAAAAATTTGTAATTTGTGTCCGTTTCGAAATGTCAGAAACTCAGAAGTAATATCAAATTAGTAAAAGTTAAAGTAGCAATTTTGTTATAACGTTAAGAGATTGTAAGACGATTAAATACTTTAAGACTCTTTGACATTTAGCTGTCCAAATAGACTTTCATTGAAAGTTTGGTTATTTTGTCAGAAAAATAAAATTGAAAACAAATTTGAATTTTTTTAATCAGAATAAAATTTACAGAATATTATTTAGGTTTTTAAATAAATTATATTCCCAAAAAAAGGTATTATAATTGTTTAGATTTATATAATTTAAAATTCAAAATCATAAGAATCAAAATATATCGGTTTTGAAGAGATTGTGTTTGTTTACGTACGTTGGAATTGTCCGCACGTTAGAGATGCTTATTTGTCATCCATATATTAAGAACTAGCAAGGATAAATCAAGTTTCTAAGATACATAACAACATTTCCAAATGTTCAGAAACGATATTTAAAAATGATATTGAGAGTTACAATAACTTTCAAAAAAATGGGCACCGCTGGATCGCACAAACTTTCTCCTGTATCCAAAGACTTTTTAAAAAATGGAACTTATATTTTAAATAAACAAAAATAACGAACAAAACAAGTTTTTCGCCTCAAAAATTTAAATGCCATTTAATTAATGAAAAAACCACTGATTTATTACATTTTATTTTGGAAAACGGTTATTTTTTAAATTAATTTTTTATGTGAGAGATAACCTTACCCTAAAATCGTTCATTCAAAATGTCAATCGTGGTGTCTGCTGTGTGGCACGTAGCGCAGCGCCGGCCGCCGGCCGTCCTGCTGGAACCACATGTCGTCCAGGTCCATATGCTTCAATTTGCATTAAGAAATTAGTTATCATCGTTATGTAGAGCTCGCTGTTGATGGTGACCGCCTCACTAACGTCGTTTTCAAAAAAGTGCGGACCAATTACACTGCTCCGCCGGCCCAAAATCCACACCAAACGGTCACTTTTTGAGGATGCATTAGCTTGTTAACACAGCCATTCATCCAAAAATGCGCCTCGTCACTAAAGATGATTTTTCCGGCAAAATTGGGGTCCTCTTCCAAACGATTCAAAGCCCAGTCACCAAACAAACGGCCTTGTATATGGTCATGAACTTTGAGCTCCTGGGGCAGTTGGATCTTGTACGGTAGCAGGCCCAAGTCCAGACTTGCAAAATTCGCAAGTTGAAGTCTGCTAAAGGCCAAGTTCTTGTGCACGGTGGCGATGAATAAACTGCCTCGGGTTCTGTTGTAAACTTTCACGACCGCGGCGATGTTTTTGGCCGATCTTGCGGTCCTTGAACGTACGGGTGTTGGCTGATTGTTTACTGAACCGGTCGGTCGTCTCAAATTTGGCCACCAAATGTTGAAGAGTCCACTGTGAAGGGCCACCACGTCTACGGTAAAATGGGTGCTACGTTTGCGTTAACGAACATTCATTTTGTTGATAAAGTTTTATCATTTAAACGTGCTGTTCAATCGTGTAACTTGCCACAATGATTTGGCATAAACAACTGAATAATAAACAAAAGATTTGACAGATGTCACTAAAACAAAATGGCCGCCATGGGGCGCCAAAATCTACCCGCACCAATTGAAAAACCTTTTATAATTTTTGTTAGTAAAACTGTCAGGGAGACAAATATGATTTTTCAGATTTTAGTTTACTTTTTAAAAAAACCTCTTCTAAATTTTTTTCGAAAGTTTACTAATTAGTCAATTAGTGGCCATAATGTATATTTTTAAATGTAATTGAAGTCGCTAGCGTCATTGGTTCGTGAGGTTCCAAATTATTCCCTTTTGGTTCTAGAAATATGGAAAGAAGGAATCTCGAACGTACATCTCTCTAAAAACCTTTGTTTTAGATTTAATATGGACCTTGAAACGTCGAAAAATGTCAAGATTTTTAATTTGACAAATCGGACCGATTACAATTACTTCCTATTGGAAGTTAATAAAATAACATTTTGGTTGGTTTTAAATATCTTGCTAAAAAATAATGCTTAATTTTATTGCACACATTAAATTTTTAAACAGAATTTATATCAATCTAAAACAAAATTAATAAAAATAAAAATATTCTTAAATACATATTTTACGTATTACGAGTATATGTTAGGATTTTAAAACCAATTAAAATTATTCAAAAGTTTGTTTCCTCAGTTTCCTGTTTTTTGGCTTACTTTTAAAAACATAAAATTGTTCAGCAAAATGCATAAACATTTTTTAAATTTAATTTTTGTTATATGCCACGGGCTTCATAGTTTTCGAGAATTTAATTTATACAAAAAATTGTTTTAAATATTTTATATGTTCGGTTCGTATATGGAAACCTCAGAACTGGATATGAAAACAAGAGAAAAGTGATAAAAAAAAACGGAATGTTCGTGGAGAGGTTTATTGATAGACAAAAAAATGTGTATTCAATTAAATCTACTTATCTTTTTTGAATTTTCGGATGTACAAACAGCACATTCTCGTTAAAGCTCTTTGTGCTTACCTAGGTCAAAACTAAAAGCCCGATAAGAAAGGAAGATAAGGTCAATAACAGAATTTCAATAATGTTGATGTTTGTTTTTTTTTTCTACTAAGCCGATAAGCTTGAAGTTACATATGTTTTGAAATTTTTGGCTCAACAGGCTAAAAACAATTTTAAATTTAACATACTATAGTAACAAGCCTAGATACATTCATATATAGTATCACACCATAAACAAACTCAAAACTCTAGCTCAATATTACAAAAAGCCATATTAATTTTCCGGCTTTAGGGCATATAGATAAGGTATACATATTTTATATGCGTATGCTCTTTGCTTTGGCAAATCCAAAAATAGAATTTCAATATACAGAGACAGACGAAAAGCAATCGTTGTGATGTATCGCAACTTCATGTTTATATCAAACACACATTTTTATGTACAGTTTTATATGTATGTAGGTACAAAAAATTTACATATGTACAATTGTACACCCCCGAACGTCGTCGTCGTCGTCGTTATCCTTTGCTACATCTGTTTGCATCACCAGCCAACATCAAATAAAAGACAACTCTACAACAACTATACTACATTCCAATTCTCATGCCGCATTATCCATCCTTCTACGAGTAACATTAGGATTGAAGTAAGACAATGTAGGTATACGCCGAGGAAGGAAAAGTTACCATCGCCATCGGTTGATTCCATTTCACAACAGGTGGCTGCCGCCCCTTTAAGCCAGATGAATTTCTCATCCCCCAGAAAGTAATGGTACTCGTATAGAGCCCTGCAGTCACAACTTAAACTGACTCATTCACTCTACTGACACGGGCAGAGAAGCAGAAGAGTGAGGCACGCCAGACGGAAACGTTCTTTAGTCATGACGATGACGATTCACTATAAGGAGCAGGACCACATTTACCATAAAGTAGGTAAGGTAAGGTACCTATCTAACCTTGGAACCAAGTGAATTTGCAAACGCATCAAATTATGGTATGAGGAAGAAAATTTTGTACATCATCACATAGATACTAAATGGTGGAGTGTGTGCGGTTTGAAATACACAAAAGTCACACACACTCGGATAGTTCGGAAAGTTTACCACCAAATTGTTGAATATGCCACAGTAAAGTCTGAGGGTATTTTATTGCATTAAGCTGGATCCAGATTCCTGGATGTACACTTCATGCACCTGATGCTGTACCCACATACTGAAGACCATTATGTAAAGGTGCATAGGTATATCTATATAAACCTTACCCTAACCCTAGAAGTGCAGGTTAGATACAAGTTAAAGAAAGACAATGACTAACATCTGAGTGTTCTTTGTTAACTTGCGACTTAAATAACGCACTACACCGCCGTACCCTACCACATACCGCCTTAAATGACAATTGAACTTCAGAGGTTAGAAATTCTATTTAAAATTGAATTATTTTATGTCAGAGAATCAGGTTCAGGACCTCTCAAAGTCGTTAAAAAGAGACAAAGAATCATTTTCTTTAGTTAAGAGTATTTTCAGTTTTTGTGGATATTTTTTTAAAGTTGATTGAAAAGAAAATGCTTGAAGATTAAAAAAGAGTTATCTTTGGAGGTAATCCTTTATAAAATATATATGTAGCTGTAGACATAGACAGTTTTGATGGTATCCTTCAATTCTTCCATAGACGAACTAGAGCTGAGTGTAATTTAACTCCTTTGTCACTCTACATTTATCTTTATTATTTTTTCAACTTAATGAGAACTTATTCCTTTGTGGATGGTAAGTTGTTTTGCTTTTATTGGTCCCTTAAGTTTGAGCTTGAAATTAGTTTCCATTTTTCAAACACCATATAATAACCAGAGCATTTGGAAATCGTCAATTAGTTTGAACATTTTACAAAATATAGCTTAGTAGTGTTATCAATCAATGGATAAATTTAGTGGTAACAAAAGGAAGTTGGTCTCAGGGGACTTATAAAGTGGAGAAAGGTGTTGACTAATACCCGTGGCATGATGGTTAGTGCGTTGGACTGTCATGCCAGAGGTCTTGGGTTCGATCCCTGCCTATGCCATCTAAAGTTTTTTTCACGGGTACTGCCTCTTGCGAGGAATTGACAAATTCTCCAAGAGTAATTCATGTCATGAAAAAGTGTTTTCTCAAATTTGCCGTTCGGATTCGGCTTAAAACTGTAGGTCCCTTCCATTCCTGACAACAGTACTCGCACACAGGAATGGTTGAGAGTTGTAAGTCACTAGGCCCTAGTTCTCAACGGACTGTTGCGCCACCCAATTTTTTTTTTTAAGGTGTTGACTGCTGAGTGTTTAAGAATGATTTGTGAAGTTTTTAACATGTGAAGACCGAATTGAGAAATATTGATAACAATGCAAAATAGGAGTTCCAATACCTTAAATAGTATATCCTTAGTATTGCCAAAATAGAATAAAGTATTTTTAGTCTTGTTGATTTTCTTAATACCTAAAATCATGTAAAACTCATCTTATTAAAGATCGTCATTTCATCATTTTGCACTCATTCATTTTCAACAATGTGAGAAAATCTTACCAGGCTAATTTAGGTGGAATACTTACCTAAATATCAACACCCAGCGTCAACAAGTGACAGGATCTCAAGTCTTGAGTACCTACTAACTATTTCCAGGCATAAACCTACACATACATATAGTTAAAAGGTGAAAAGGAAATAAGAAGGAAAAGCAAAACCATACTAATAGAACACAAAACTACTTGATGAATCCATCTATTTGAAATAGTCAATCAATTCTTCTCCTCAAAGCCGACATTACAATTCCCAGCTAACAGCTACCCTAAATACCATATATCCTGAAGACATAGAACACCATCACTTTCTTCTTATTCGACAACAATGATGCCGCAAACAAAAGTTTATGTTGTTGAAGTGTACAATCTTCATCTTATACGAGTACATCTACCTTCCTGTCAATCAAAAGCAGGGCAGGGCAGGGCAGGGCATGGCAAGGCGCTGAGGCTAAAGAGTTTGAATTGTTGCCGTTGTTGGTTGCCTTGTGGTAGATTGCCTTTCTGACAACCTATCACAGTTTGAAACAATAGTAAACAGGAGTCATGAAAAAGAAAAGAGTTTATAAGTTTGTAGTACTTGGTGGCGGCGCGGCGCTAATGTCGGGTTCGTAGAAACTTTCGATAGTTATTCTCATAGTTGTTAAAGTAGGTACATATAGTTGTTTTATTTCTATTCTATAATATAGGAAGGATATTCCTAAAACTTTGATAGTATCTACTATGGTTTATTTGCTTTTTATATAAGGTAATATTTTCTATCAATTTATCGAAAAGGATGAAATAATTAGGAAAAGGAGCTTTTTAATAAAACAAAAACCACAAATATTTAAAGAAGCAAATTGAGAATTTTACAATAAGAAAGGGAATTGGAACAAATAAATGTTTTATTTTTTGGAACCGAAATGAATCATTTGCACCTTACATTAGTTTTTAACATAAAGTATGGCCAAATGATCATTATGTCTATTTGAAAATCATAATTCCAAAAGGATAGTTTGTCTTTTTAAGACAAAAAATAGTACTATCTTCACTTTGATCTGCCCATAATGTCCAAAGAGCATTTGAGATTTAGTGTTATTTCTTGACATTTCCAGTCCATGTCTTTAAGCAGACTTTAGGTAAATGGACTGGACACTTTGACCGAGCCGCTGGATATTCGGACAATTTCGTTTTTATTTTATTTCCAAATCTAAAACAATTCTGTCAGACTTAAAGTCCTCTTTTAAATGCAATCTGAAAAACACAGCACTAGTCAGAAGGAATTAAGAAAATTAGAGATAATTTGGACTGAAAAACACGATGTCAATCTCATTTTCTGATGGAGAAATTTCAAGGACAACAAACTTGGAAAAATAGTCCTTTTTCGTAGGCAACAGAAAATAAAATGCACGACTGGGTCGAACGAACTTGCTCATGTCTCCAAAGAGTCTGTTTAAAGATATTTCCTTAAAGCGATTTTTTAAAAATTAATTTTGTACATATAAAATTTGTCAATTTGAGTTTAAAAATATTTTAGTATGCAGTTGTTGGAAGCTTATTTTTGTAGGTTTTATATTCGTAAAAATATTGCCTCGTTTTTGAGATATCCAATTTTGAAAAAAAATGTAATATTTTTTGGAAAAGTCAAAAATAAAAGCATTCATCAAATAATATTGAAACATTATAAAAGCTTGTGCAGAAGTTAGTGAAATCGGTTAATTAGTTCTTGAGAAAGCTTCAAAACAAAATAACCCTAACACCTAACGAGAATCGGCTTAAGATCCTAAACTCCAAATTTGAATTCATTCGACCCATTGGTTTGGGCTGTAGAGGCCAGGAAAGACAAACGGGCGGAATCGGGGCACCCACTTCTTTCGACTACTCTATCATTTTAATGGCATGTTTGATTAAAATCTTGAGTTCGAAATTTATTACGAATGCAAAACATGCTTTATAGTTCCTATAATGTCGCAAGTAAAAAAATTAAGACCTTTTAAAGAAAAAATGCTTATCAAATGAACTTTGGTTTGAATTACAATGAAACTAATGGAAATCAAAGAGTTCAAAATAGAGCCTTAGAGAAATTTCAAAAAAAAAACTTACTTATTTTAATAGGCATTATTTTTTTCAATTTCCAATTTACTTTAAAGATGTATGCCAACATGTTTTCAATCATAACAGCATTTTAAAGTCAATTAAGCTTATTTATATTTTATCATACAAATTTTTGAATAAAAAATAAAAAATAAATTTTAAAGCTGATACACACTATTATTTTCAGAGAAGGTCGATAATTTTGAATGAACTGGAATTTGAAACAGCCTGACTTTCAATTTCTCTTTGAAAACAGGCACTTGATATATATTTGTAGTTACACAAATTGTGTTTCAAGAACTTAAAAAGGTATTGAAGTTTAAGCTGCATTCTTTTGAGATGTTCGAGGTGCTTTAAAAAATTAATAATATATGTGCAGTTATTAAAAAAAGTATGTCTTATGGCTTTTAATGAAAACGTCAATATATCGACGACATTTTTTTTTTTAAATACAATTCTCTCTATATATGCATGTAATTTATTCCAGATATTCAAACCTAAAGAAACAATTAAAAGGTCAACTTAAAGTTTTGACGTGTTGACTCTGCCGTAAAAATGGAGTCAAAATCAGTCCCAAGTGCGTGAAAAATGCTTTTAACGCGTTGAAGAGTACATTGACACTCAAGTTGAAGTTTTTTAATCAACGTATATTTTTAATGTAATTCTATAGTAACATACGATATGGAAATAAAGTTGACAAATTGTTTTATAATAATTTAATTTTATAATACAAGAGATTTTAATATGTTTTGAAATAATTGTTATCAGAACCATGAGTCTTGAAGGAGCCAATGGCAGTGCAGTGACAGAATTTCAACAGAGAAAAAGGAAAGATCAAAAATAGAAAAAGTAGAAAAACATTTCCAGATACTATGTCGATTTTCCAAAGACTCTACCTATCTCGTAATGTATTTCAACTATTGTACTATTTTTTTGGATTTTTGAATACTGTCTTAATAATACTTGATGATCAATAATATGTCATTTTTTTGATTTTTGATTTTTAAAAATATATCAATTTTTTTTTCGAAATTTAATGTCTCTAAAATACGTAATCGTTTTTTTTACGTAATTCAAATGAATATAATAAATTCTAAATAACTACATACTACACATATTTTTAAACTCAAATAGACAAATTTTATACATGCAAAATTAATTTAAAAAAAAAATTTTTTTGGAGAAATCAAATGGAATTTAAATTTTTGAAAATCAACTTTTTTGCAGGTATACATATTTTTAAATTTTAAAATACACGAAATATTTTTAAACAGACTCTTTGGGTACATGAGTAAGTTCATGCGACCCAATCGTCCTTTTTATTTTAAATTGTTTAAAAAAAAAAACAACGCTCTTAATTTTCTTAAAGTAGTTTCTGCAAATCTCGTTAGTAAGAATTTTTTCTTGAAGTCTTTTTTTTTTTTGTTCAGGAGGCATGATTAGCGAAAGAAGAAGAATACGAACGTACAGAAATTTCTCTAAAAACGATGTCACGACCTGGAAATGTCGTTGAGAATGTCAACATTTTCAACTCGAAAAATCGTTCCCATTACAATAACTTTCAACGGGAAGTTTAATAAAAATAGTAAATTGTCTTCAGAGAATACGAAAAACTATTTTATAGACAAAGATTTAAGAACATGGTTTTAATAATGTAGGATACCGCATATAATGTTACTAATCTCTTATTGTCACTTACTACATTTGCTACATTTTTAATATCATCTACTACATAATTGATGTCTTGCCAACCTGAACTGCATAGCCTTTATGTCTTAATAGTGTTTGAAATTCATTTAATTGGATTGTTAGCGGACAGTAAAAGCTATCATTGGTGTTCATCACTGAACATTTTGTTTCGAGATCTAAAAGCTAGTAAATAAGTTAAATTTGTTATATTTGGTGTCGGGATGAAGCTGATCAGTTGTAGATTTTTTCTACTAAAAAATACATTATTTAACGCAGAAAATTTCTTTAAGTTAATTTTTAATTTTTCAATGATGACATCATTTTCAATGAAAATAATCGTTCCATTTTAATTTTTCAATGATGACATCATTTTCAATGAAAATAATCGTTCCATTTTCTTTGTATTCCCACCTCTCAGTTTTACTTTCAATGATCAACGCTAAACACAAAAGTTTGATTCTAATCAAGAAACTTGTGACAAATGACAAAAATTTTAAATTAATGCTATAGACAGCCTGTCAAAAAAAATTTCAATGATTGGTTTCAATAATGAAAACCGACGATAGCTAAAACTAGCCAATTGATGTTGATTTTTAAGGTTCTACATAACTTTTCTTTTCAGCTAAAAAAAGTTATTAATAGTATAGTTTCAACTTTTTATAGTGAAAGCTTCGTCGCTGAAGTAAATTTAGTTCGAAAAATCGCCGTCCACCGCCTGTTGTTCAAGCACCCATTTGATGTATCTACGACGTTGTGAATTTTCAGCTGGCTTCAGTTGCTGTGTGAGCTGGACTTTATATGGATGAAGGTGTAGATCCAAATGCAAAATATGCTATACTGTGCTGTAAGACAGTCGTAATTCCTGAGAACGACGAGGAATCGTCGTTATGCGATAGTTATTTTTCGTAAATGTCAGACTTTTAACTGAAAACAAAATTGGATTAACAACTTAGTTTGGTAGATGTCGAATTTCAGCCCTTTTGAAACCGCAAAGTGGAAAACACGCTACCTTTCAGGTTTACTGAAAAGTTCATTCTTAACTTCCCATAGGAAGTTATTGTTATCGGTCCTATTTGTTGAATTGAAAATTTTGACATTTCTCGACGTTTCAAGGTCCCTAGAGTTGAAATAAAAGATTTTTAGAGAGATGTCCGTACGTTCGGGAAATTTTTGTTGGTCGCCCATAGCTCAAGAACCAGAAGAGATATCGACTTCAAATAAATTGAAGATAATGATGCAGAAAGGTGCAGAAAGGACTCTCAAAAAACTTCCGTGTGTGGTTTTCTTACCATAGCAATTTAAGAACAGGTGAACATTTTGGTTAACCCAAAATATCTCACGAACCAATTACGCTAGAGACTTGAATTAAATTTAATATTATATATTGTGCAGTGAAACCAAAGTAGTATATTTCTGGAAAAAATCGAATTAATGTTTTTTTTTTTAATATTTAAAAAACTGAAAAAAAAATAATTGACACGTATATTGATGAATATTTTTCGAACGAAAAATGATTTTATCTCCGAAACAATTTTATGAAACGGAAAAAAACGTTTTTCACATCTGGTCAAATTTTTAGAAAAATTAAATTGACGTTTTTTTATAAAAAGATTTTTACAAAAAATATAAAACAAAAAAAATAAAAACCTAAGGAAACATTACTAAAAGTTGATAAAAATTGATTTTTGACTCAAATATCTTTTCAAAAATTTGAGGTATTGGCTTCAAATAAATTCTGTCTTGTAAGAAATATTGTTTTCAACATTCAGTAAAATTTTGAGAAAAATCGAATTGACACTTTCTTAACAAAAAATAAAACCTTAAAAAAAAAATAAGAAAAGTTCATAAAAATTGACTTTCGACTCAAATATCTTTTCAAAAATTTGAGATATTGGATTCAAATTAATTTTATTTTATAAAAAATATTATTTTCGATATTCAGTAAAATTTTGAAAAAATCGTATTGAAAATTTTTTTACAAAAAAAAAATAAAACAATAAAAAACATTACTAAAAGTTGGTAAAAATTGATTTTCGACTCAAATATCTTTTCAAAAATTAAAATTAATTAATATTATCTTCAAACTAATTTTTTCTCACAGAAAATATTGTTTTTGACATTTATCAAATTTTTTTATAAAAATCCAACAGTCAATTTTTTCATTAAAAATTACAATCTACAAAAAATAGTACGCAAATGCTACTAAAATTGGTAAAAATTGTTTTTTCGACTAAAAATAGATTTTGAAATCAAACTATTTCATTATACATACATACATATATGCAAAATATTGTTTTTAAATTTTCTAGAATAATTCAACTGACAACTTTTTTAACAAAACACGAAAACCTACAAAATTTTTAAGCAAGACAAATCGGCTGACGGGATGGGAAGTTATCAGTGTGGGTCGCATCCCAGTCTTTTTTGGCTTTCTTTTTGGAATTTAATATACCTTGGCTTAAGAATGATCTTATCAACATTGTCAAATTTTAAACATATCAATTCTTGTAGCTATACAGCTACTCAACCCAATACAAAAATGTTCACAACATTGATATAATAGCACAACACTTTTTCTTGATTTGACATTTTCACTGAACCAGAAATTGTCCTCCAGTAAAATGTTATGTATGTTAGTAAAAAAAAGAAACATAGATACCAAACAGGTTGGGTTATAAAAAGGAAGTTTCTTACGTCCTATCAGGATGTAGGTAATTTCCGCAACATTAATTCCATGTCTCTTCACTTCAAAAAATCATCATCATCACAAAAACCTACAAAAATAAGTGGGGAAAAAATAAAGTGTATTACCAACATAAACAATGAAATTATTTTTATTGAAATGATTGAATTTGTATTAATTTGGGAAAAATTAATGAAAGGGAAGTGTATTATAAGGAAGTGTATTTTAAGTATTATAAAGATGACGGTATACCCAATATACATTAAGCAATTAAATGCACTTAAGTAAATGCATTTTCCAATCTGTGAATTTCAACTACTCAAAAGGAAACCTTATTTTTTTATTTTTGTTTGCAGCTCAAATTTGTACATATAAAACTTCCAACGAATTGCGAATACATGATAACTTTTATATCTATGTATCTTTATTGCTGTACAAATTTCTAGGAAGCGGAAATTCTCGCTACTCTAAAGATATTATAAATGGGTTGAAATTGTTGTGTTCAACTTAAAGCCCTTTGGCAAAGAAAAAGTGTTCAACAGCGTTAATGTCGTGCAATTAATTAATTCTCAAGCTTTGTACATGGTAAAGTTACCTCTTGCATCAACCCTGCACCAGCACACGTTTCATACTTTGAGTTTATTTTTAAAGCTTTCGCTGCTCATTACCTACCTTAACTAACCTACTCCTAGAAAAGTTTATAAATTGTTTTGTAGAAGTTCCTTTTTTTTCTTTTTTTTTATCTTTTATTTTGCTAAGTGTCTAATTGAAACAACATGTCCTTTCTCATACACAATAAAAAGAAAAAAAAAACATATCAAATAAAAATAGATAGATACACCATCAACTTAGAGATATTTTATCTTTATCCAATAAATAATAATTTTTTTTGTTGGTCACACACTCATGTGTTGGAAAAGTATTATAAACGATAAAAGTATATGAAATCGTGCTCGTTTGTAGAGTTTTGTACTTTGGAATATAATCTTATCTATTTCAATGGGTTAGTTTCGATGAAGCGGGGAGTGTGAGGTGGAAGAGGATGAGATTATTTATGTAAGCTTCTCAGGGACAAAATGTGAAATGTATATTATTCACTATAACAACATTCACATTCAACAACATAAAATTCACTCTTCAAAAATGTTTAGTGATTAACTTTAGATGATTATTCCTTATATTATTTATACTTTTGGTAAGTCCTTCACTTAGTTAATTTCTTGCCCTTTTGTAGGTTTGTAATCCTCTTCCGCGTACAACAAAGAATCCTGCTTTCTTCTAAGTGAATTAAATTTAACCTATTTTCTGCTACGAAGATTGCCTAATGCTGATGCTGATGCACACTTAAACCTATTTGAACTCTTATTGTGGTAGGTGTATACCCTACCCACGTCATTCACGCCCATTATTCCTAAAGACTTATTTTTTTCTTTTCTATACTATTTTCCTGTGTACTTACGATAAGTGTAGTTTTTCATGCGAAAACCTTTTTGAAATTTTTTCATTTAGAAAATTCTTGTTTTTTTATTTTTGTGGTACTTTAGATCCTTCGACGTACTAAGCAATAAAAACGATTTCTTAGAATGGTTTTGAATGATTGTCATGAAAGTGTAGTTCGAGGAAATAATCCAATTGTGGTTGCCATACCTTTAAAAGGTGATCCTTTTATTGGGGTTCTTACTAGTAGGAGTTTAAACGATTTCGTTACTTTTTTGGCAAAACATATTTTTAGTGATTTAGTGATTTAGTGATACTCTTTAAAAATGATCAACTTTTAAACTTGTAAAAGACAACCAAAATCGGAGTTCTTAGATATACATAAGTTAAACATATTCTTTAACAAAAAATTGTATGATAATTTTGCACTAAGTTCTTATTTAGCTTCTGAAAATTCTCATTACTTATGACTATGAGTTTTTATTTGACTCTATACGAAGTTTTAAGCAAACTTTGAATTAAGTACTTTCATAGATTTGAAAAATACTTTTTTGAGTTAACTTTAAGTGCTGATATCGAATCTGAAATTTAATCCAGATTCTAAATATTTTCTAAAGTTTTAAAAATACCCGTTTTAGCGTTTTTATATTTTTAAAAATTTAAAAAAAAAACTTGAAATGAAAGAATTGTTACAAAAGACTCGTTACAAAAACCAAAATTACTTTTAACTGCCCTTTCATCAAACATTTTATGAAAAAAACCATCGTATGTGTTTTTTTTTTTTAATTTTAAAGAGTAATATCACAAAAACCGTACTTGAAAGAGTAATTTTGAAGTCTGATTTGAATTAAGGCTATCAAAACCTATTGAAAAAGTGCAATGTAATTACCAAGAACAAAACCTTGTCGCGGATAGTGTTATTACAGAAAATATAACAATCAAACTCAAACAGAGTTCTGTATTCAAAGGCTCTCTTTTTAAAAATTTATAGAACTTTTATTTAAAAATTGTATTTTTACTTGCGACATATAGGAACTATATGGCAAGTTTTGCATTAGTGCAAAATTTCGAACTCGAGATTTTAATCAAACATGATATTACGATGGTAGAGAAGTCGAAAAAAGTGGGTCCCGCGATTCCGTCCGGTCTGTTTTATCTGTCTGTCCACGCTCCTACAGCCTAAACCATTGGGTCGATTGAGTTCAAACTTGGAAGTTAAGGTTTTGAGCAGATTCGCGTTTGGCGTTTTTTTCATTTTTTTTTAAGATCAAAACTAACAGTGGCTCCCATACAATTTTTTTGGTCAAAAAACGAAAATTCGAATTTTCTCAAAAACAAACCGATAGATTTTTTTTAAATTTTCTCTAAAATTTTATTTTTTAACTTAGCTTCATTTAATAAGAAAAACATATTTTTGTATTGCTCAGGAAAGGTACCGCTCATAGAACCGTTATTTTGTTTTTTAATTTTCTCAGCAACTTATGAACTGATTTCAATAATTTTTTTTCTAAATAAGCTCTTATATTGCTTTAACAATATTTGATTATCAAAAGTGCAATTTTTTATTGTTTGGATTTTTAAAAAAATATTTTTTTTTCAAAATTCTATATCTCAAAAACGGGTCAACATTTTTTTACGAAATTTAAATGTAGAGCGTATATTTACGATCACTAAACAACTGCATACCAAAAATATTTTTAGAACAAACTTGAAAAATTTTATATATAAAACACTAGCTGACCCGACAAACGTTGTGTTGTCATATAAATTATTTCTAGAGAATATTTTGCTGGAAATAAATAAGTTATTGTAAGTGTGTAAGGATGTGGTATATAAGTGGGAGAAGTAAAGAGAACTGTAAAAGGTGATAAAATATTAAAATAAAAAATCACCAAACAAATTTTTTTAATTTATTAAAATTAATTCTTTAAAATTACATACATATCGCTAGTTATGACTGTACTACAAAAGAACAATGTTAATCCCTTAATGAAAAAGAGTGAACAATATTTTGTGTGATCCCATCTTTCGCCAATACAAACAAACTGGATGGTTTGCCCACTTGAGAGCACGCCACATATAATTGTCCGTGTGAAAAACATGAAGTGCTCAAATGTAAGCCGCAGACAGACATCGTTTGGCCTTGAGACTTATTGATAGTTATTGCAAATGCCAATAATTGGAAATTGAAGGGGTTTGAATTGAATTGGTACATCTGTGGAATCGGAATTTGCCATTTAGAATTATGGCTTCAATAACATTTTTAATTACTAATCGCGTGCCGTTGCACAGCCGTGGTGGGTTCAAATGACAAAAAAAATGACCGGAGATCCAACCTTCAGTTGTAAATTTTGCGGTGGCATGCCTGGTAAATCTAATGAATTCAAAAACTCAGCTAGATAATTTATAGCTTCGGTAGCATCACAAACTGTATCAATAGATTTGTATGATCCCAAGTCTCCTATTAACAAATGTTGTATCTTGAGGTTTAATTCGTTGACATCCACATTTGTTGCTCCTAAAATTGCTCTTTCTGCCAGCCACTCATGATGTCTGTGGACATCGGAAAATATCTGTTCAATGAGAGCATCTTGTGAATCAATAATCGTGCAGAAATCGACCGGTAATTTTATGCATCCTGTTTCATCTGTAGTAACTTTTCCGTCGCCTATATCTATCAACTGTTGTTTTGAGAATGTTTCAGCGGATGGATCTTAAAGCATTTGAACACGCATATTTACTTTCAGTTGCGATGATTTTAATCACGCGTTGATCTCATCAGCGTACGTTGAACGCGGAATAACGGAAAGTGTTTGTCACAAATTACCTGAAAGGAGTAACAGAGTGCCGCCAAATAGTTTGTCATTGTTTTTTTTATATCTTTCAATGTCCTGTTCAACGCCTTAAGCGAATGTTTGTGTGCCATAGTGCATTTATCCCAGATGATAATTTTAGACTGTTAAAGCAAGAATTAGCGAAATAAGGAATGTTTTGCCAGTTCCACCTGGTACATCAAAAAAAAAGAATCCACCTTGTCTTGCCAAAACTGCGAGCATGATGTGGTCATAAATGGTTCTTTGTTCTACATTCATTAGTGGGACATTGCGAGCAACAATCGCTGCCATTTCTTTTTTTTTTTTTTTGGTTGGTGAATGCATACCGAAATGACTGAGTAAGTTGGCAATGGTAATGCAAAGATCCTCAATAGCAATCAATGCTTCATTGTAGAGTCACATAGAGTCACTGAATATTATCGTAAGATCGTTGCACCGTGTACGATGTTGATGCAATTAAACCATAACACTTAGGAATATAAAAATTAGATAAAAACCTATTCTCAGACCTACCAAATATATATGCAAAATTTCATTGAAATTGGTTAAGCCGTTTCGGAGGAGTATGGCCACTAACACTGTGACAGGAATATTTTATATATTAGATTAATTAAAAAAAAAACCGCTCTAACGATTTTCAAAAAAATTTTTTTTTTAAATCAAGGGTTTTTTGATTTATAAAATGGCATTTAAATTTTTGAAGAGAAACTTATTTTTCAGGTAAAATTTTGAATCTTAAAATTTTGTTTTAAATTATTTTAATTATTTTTTTTTTATTTTTAATTATTTATTTTTTAATAATTTTAAATATTTTTAACTAGTTGAATACACAAACAATTGTTTTCGTTAAGTATGCTTACAAGTATTTTTCATTTTCGGGATGAGTTGTGTCTTGGGATGAATCACAAGTTTTTTGACAAATCAAATGGCATTTATATCTTTGAAGACGAACTTATTTTACAGGTATATTTTTAAATCTTTTATAGGTACATTTTTAAACAGACTCTTTGCATACAGGAGCAAGTTCGTGCGACCCAGTCGTGCATTTTATTTTAATTAAATTTGTATATAGGTATAAAATTTTTTTATTATTATTTTTATTATTATGCAATTCTTAGAGCTTATTAATACACGTTTTTCATCAAAAAATATTGGCCCGTTTTTTGAGATATTTTGAAAAAAAATTAATATATTTTTATATTATATTTTATTATTAAACCACTATAAAGGCTTGTGCAGAAAAATCGACTCATTCGTTCTTGAGAAAAGTTAAACACAAAATTACGGTTCTATCAGGGGTACCCTTCTGGAGCAATATCAAAATAGTTTTTTTTTTTATTGGAAGACGCCAAGTTAAGTAAAAAAAAAAAACTAGAGAAAATTTAATACAAATATATTGGTTCGTTTTGGAATTGGGGGACCCACCATTTTCTACTTCTCCACCATTTTTTAAATCACACAGTTTTGAAGGTTATTCCAAAAAATTTATTTTGTTTAAGATCGGCAACAGTTCATAGAGATCCAGGGCCTAGGGAAGGGAATTATAATTGTCAAATATACCTGTAATTTCGAGTAATGTCAAAGATGGAAGGGACCTACAGTTTCTAATTTGAGAAAACAATTTTCATGACCTCTGTTACTCTTATAAGATTTTTTAACTAATTTTAAGAGGTAGTATCAGCTCAAAAAAAACTTCAGGTGGCACAGGCAGGGATTGAACCCAAGACTTCTGGCATGACAGTCGTACGCACTTTTTTTTTAACTTCATTTTTATTAATTCATTCTTAAAACTATCTTAAAGCTAGACAAAAAAAAGACAGTTTTACGCACTAACTGTAATGCCACGGATACTACTTGTTGACATTTATTTTAAAGTTACAAAGAACTTGAGGACTTTACCCAATTTATGTATATGTCCTAGGAATTGAGACAAAAAAGTTTTTAATAAAATTGATATTTTAAACGAAAAAAGACAAGGCCTGAGGAAGCAAAAAACTAAAAAAAAGAGGTTGGGATGCGACCCACACTGATAACTTCCCATCCTGTCTGTCGATTTGTCTTGCTTAAAAGTTTGTCTATATGTATCAATTTTTACGAAATTTGCGTACTATTTTTTGTAGACTTTATTTTATTGAATATCGAAAACAATATTTTCTGTGAAATAAAATAAGTTTGAAGCCAATATTTTTAATTTTTGAAAAGCTATTTGAGTCGAAAATAAATTTTTACCAAGTTTTAGTATTGTTTTTTTTTTAGGTTTTTATTTTTTGTAAAAAGAACTGTCAATTCGATTTCTCTCAAAATTTTTAATAATGTTGAAAACAATATTTTTAATAAGCTAAAATTAGTTTGAAGCCAATGTCATAATTTTTGAAAAGATATTTGAGTCGAAAATCAATTTTTACCAACTTTTATATTTTTTTTAGGTTTTTATTTTTTGTAAGAAAAACTGTCAATTCGATTTTTCTCAACATTTTTCAGAATGTTGAAAACAATATTTCTTATAAGATAAAATAAGTTTGAAGCCTTAATCTCAAGTTTTTGCAAAAAAAAAAAATTGAGTCGAATTTCAATTTTTACCAACTTTGAGTAATGTTTTTTTTTAATTTTTTTTTTTTTATAAAAAAAAACTGTCAATTAGATTTTTTTCAAAATTTTATCAGATGTCAAAAACATTATTCTTCGTTGCACAAAATTATTTTAAAGATGAAATCATATTTTAGTCGTAAAATTTCCGAGGTGACAATTTTTTTTTCAGTTTTTTTGGTTTATAAAAAAAACCGTTTATTGATTTTTTTTTTTAAATATACTTGTTTTGTATCACGTCACAATATATAATATAAAATTTAATTCAAGTCTGTAGAGTCATTGGTTCATGAGATATTTAGGGTTAACCAAAATTAAAAAAAAAAACACCCACGCAATTTTTTTGAGATTCCTTTCTGCATCTTTCTGCTTTATTATCTGTACAATACAACATTTATTTGAAGTCGATATCTCTTCTGGTTCTTGAGCTATGGACGACGAAAAAAACGTCGCGAACGTACGGACGTACGGACCGGACGTAGGAACGTACGTACACACGCACGCACAGACATCTTTCTAAAAATCTTTTATTTCGACTCTAGGGATTTTGAAACGTCGAGAAATGTCCAAATTTTAAATTTGACAAATCGGACCCATTACAATAACTTCCTATATGGGAAGTTAAAAATGTAAACACTTCAAATAAATGTAAACACTTAAAAAAACCGGAGCTTTTAATTTTTTTTAATCAAAAAACTTTTTTGTTTTTCTATATTTAATTCAGGTTGCTCTTAAAAGCTAAAAATTAATCTCACTATCATATTTAAAATGTGTAAACAAAATTTTTTATTGAATAGATTATTATTATTAATATTAACTCATTAATAAATTGGTTAAAAAATATTTTGATTCATTTGAGTCAATAAATTTAAATAAAAATGCATTTAAAATCAATTGAATACTTACTTGATGATATAATTTCTTTTTTGTTTCTATTAGTTATATATCCGGTCAACTGTAATTAATATTTGCTCTGCTATCCATGATAATAAACTGTGTAATCAGGTGGCTGTACCCATGTTATTGATTGTGGTCCAATATTAAATTTGCAATAATAAATAATTATATTCACTTATTTTTTAATTTTTATTTTTAAGTAAGGTAGGTAAACACTGATTTTTTGAATTATTATTTTTTATGTGCTTGGATCAACAAAAATTATTTAATAACACTGCAGAAAAACATAAATTTAATTGAAGGAAAAATTCACACAATACCAAATATATACAACTATATATTTGTATGTAGAATAAACAAAACTAAGCATCATCCTTATAGGATTTATATCTTTATAGTTCGATTTGTGTGACATCAGAACCAACAACGTCATTTAAATGACAGGATATCGAAAGCTTACACAGCCAGAGATACAGGATATTAAAAATACAGCAGCAATTCGCAAAAAGCGGTAACAATCTGCACTCGAGAATCAAAAAGGATGTTGCATCCACAAAGCCATCAGATCCTTTTCTTCATAAAATGGTTCCGTGATGCCTTTCCTTTCCTTGCCTAACATCGCCTTATACTATGCTTTGCTTTGGTGCTTTACTTTGCTTTGTTAACGATCCATTTCTGGCAGCAAACATTTCAGATTTTCAGATTCCACTCATTCACTCACTTTGCACTCAGTCAGTCAGAGAGAGAGTATACGAAAGTAATGATGTTGTAAATCTTTGAAATTTTTCTCGAAATCATTTTAATCAGATTCTTATCCTATACGATAAAATGGTTTTCTTAGTTTTATTATTATTTTCTTTTTGTTGTATTTGTTGCTACTCTGTCTTTCAAAATATAATATATACAAGAGTCATATGCTTCGTTATGATAGGATAAACATTTGTTGTAGTTATTTTAGGTATACTTACATAGGTAAGGGGAGTAGTCGAAGGATGTTGGATGAAATGAGGATGATGGCATTTAATTTGCATTTTACGATGTCTGTATTTTTGTATTACACATACCTATATAGTCAATTGAAATGCGAGGATGAATCTTGGTGACGCCGACGACGCCACCAATATAAACGGAGACAATGTAGTTCATTGAATCCTTCCTTCCTTCCTTCCTTCCATCCCTACCTCAAACCTCTTCTTTGTTATAATTCTTCAATGAATTTAAAAATACATGGTTGCCATCATATAGCTACATAGCATCAAGTCCTTACTCCCTTAATGTAGA
The DNA here is from genome assembly GCA_951509635.1 of Eupeodes luniger. NCBI lineage: Eukaryota > Metazoa > Arthropoda > Insecta > Diptera > Syrphidae > Eupeodes > Eupeodes luniger. The sequence continues at coordinate 104,912,042 of OX608074.1, forward strand.
CAAAACATAACTAAAATGTGAAAAAGTAAATAAGGCAATTGAATTGAAAGGACCTCTGACTAGTGATTCAAAAAATGTAAGAAAAATGTGCAAATACAAATTATAATTTTAAAGGTCTTAAAGGATCTTTTTGACAGTAATAAGCGACAAGATTGTTGATATTACAGTTGTCAAATTAGATATTATAATATTATTCAATTGTAGAATACGATGTACTTAGTTGATTTAACGTTGCTTACTTAACCGGAACGTGGCAATTTGCAGAGAAAAACCTAAAGTCAATTTTTCATCATGACTTGGGTCTGCAATAGTCTAAAAGTCCACTGAACTTAGATTTTATCAAAAATGACCATAAGCAGATAAGTCTGTTTAATGAATAAGTTCTGGAGATGTTAGAAAATGTTTGGGAAAAAATCATTTTTAATGAAACAAGGTGAAACAATTTTTTAGAACTAAAACACAAGATCGAAAAATATCTAATGCATTCCAGAAAAGTCACTGTTTGGATTATGGGCTAGCTATGTTTAAGTCACCGATCCTAATTTTTTGAGAATGAGCATGGTAAGGTTGTATGATACAAATTGACTTTCTCCTTGACAAGTCCTCTTAAGTCGAAAATCTATGCAAATAAATCACAAGCTATTGTGGTCCTTGAAACCAAATAACCTATTGATATGCAAACTAAAGTGACACTTAGTGAAAGACTTTGAATGAAATCAAAACAGTTGCTCAAATTAAAAAAAAAAAATGTTCAGTCCGCCATTTTTCTAACGGTCTTGAAATCGTTCCCATTTACCAACTTTTTATTTATGTAAAAAAAAGCTTATGTCAGCAAAAATCAGCGAAAATATCGAAATATAATTAATTTTATTCGACATTTGAGAACATCGAAATGTATTGAGATGAAATTTGAAAAATGTATAGCATCTTAAAAAAATGCTATAAAGTTCTAGAAAGAATTTTTTAATAGGAATTTAAAATGTGAACTAACTGTTTTTTTTTTTCAAATCAAATAATTTAAGAAAATTATTTAAAAATCATGGATATTGACTTCAAATCTGATAAGATTTTCAAAAAATCCAATTTTAAATTTGAAATTATTTTATATAAAAACAATATTGTTGTATACATATGTATGTCTCATAATTTGTTTTTAAATCAAAATTTAAGCCCAACAAATATTTAAAATAGTTTATCGGCTTCAATATTTTCAAAGACAATCAATAAAGACAAAAGACAGAGTATGGCACAGCATTCCACATTCACATAGGTTAGGTGAGGTTATAGTGGCTGTCCAAGATGGAAACGGACACACTTAGGCAAGTTTAATGGCCCATTGTGATACCACATGAATCTTTAGGCTTCCTCCTAAGCTCAATGGAACCAGTTTGAGTCCGTTACGAAACGTGAGAGGCTGATTATGTTGATATGATTTAGATCGTTTAGATCGTTAAAGAAGAATTATCCTAGGTAATTCTTGCGTTTTTGAGCCAGAGCAAGGCATGTGCAAAGAAGATGAAGAAATGTTTCTTCCTCTTCCTCGTCCATACAGCTTCTGCAAAAGTCATTTGAGAATAAACCTAGTCGCGTGGCGTGCTTTCCTATTAGACAGTGTCCGGTTATGACACCTATTATCGAGCTTATATGCGATCTGCTTGGAGAGAGCAAGCACCTTGAACGTTTTAAATCCAGTGTTGGCCAGATGTTTTTTGTGACTTAACACGTGGTGATGTTGTTCCACCTGCTGTCTGCCCTCCTCACAGCGTCTTGCATTAGCAACAAGTAGCGATTGGTATGCCAGTACGTGCCAAACGTGGTAGGATGGGCTGTACTGTACCGTTCCTGGCGAGTTCATCTGCCTTACAGTTACCTGGAATGTCTCTATGGCCCGGAACCCAGCAAAGGTGAATATTAAACTGTTGTGCCATCTCCATTAGAGATGATCGACAGTTATGGACTGTTATAGAGTTTGTAGAGACAGAGTCCAGAGATTTGATAGCGGCCTGACTATCGGAGAAAATACGGATATCAGATGTTGACATCACGTTTTCTTTAAGCCAGGACAAGACTTCCTTTATCGCCAAAAGTTCCGCCTGGAACACGCTACAATGATTGGGAAGGCGGAATGAGAGACTTAATTTCAGTCGTTCAGAGTACACACCTCCACCAACCCCACCAAATGGATTGACTCATCCTCCAAGAATGTCCTATCCTCCCAAAAAGATCTGGGAGGTATAGAAATCTGGAAATTTCTGTCGAACTGCAGTTGAGGGATGGTGTAGTCTGTGTGCTTTGGAATTGATTCTAAATACCTAAGAATTACGGAGTGGCCAATGTTGGTGTTAGTCCACTGCGACGAAGCTTTGAGGCGAATAGCAGAGCTTGCAGCTATTTGTTTGCTAAATATGTCAAGAGGTGTTAGGTAGAGTAAGGTGTCCAGTGCCGCTGATGGGGTCGTGCGAAGCGATCCCCTTATACATAGGCAAGCTGAACGTTGGACTTTATTAAATTTATCCCGGTTTATACCTTTCTCTAAAGCAGTTCACCATACTGCCACACCGTACATTAAAATCGGTCTGATAACCGATGGGTATAGCCAATGCGTGATTCTGGGTTGTAAACCCCATTTATTACCAATAGCTTTTTTGCAAGAAAAGAGAGCTACAGTAGCTTTTTTGACTCTTTCCTCTACGTTGCGTTTCCAATTTAGTTTTTATCTAAGACAAGACCCAGGTATTTAGCCTCGTCTGAGAATTTTAATTGGATTCCTTTAATATGGGGAGGGTTGACAAATGGAATTTTGTATCTCCTCGAAAATAAGACCAAATCGGTTTTGTGTGGGTTAACACCCAGTCCACAGTCTGTATAAGGCATTTTGTAAGAGTTCTTTTAACGTGTTAAGATGCTTTCCTGAAACTGCTATAGCAACGTCGTCTGCATAGGCTATCACTCTGAAACCCTCCGCATCCAGACTAGTTAGGATTTCATTCACCACTAGGTTCCTTGCGGTGTCCCTCTACTGACGAATCGTCTGCCAGAAGAGTTGCCCAGTTTTGAGTTAATTATTCTGCTAGTAAGTATTAAATGAATTAACTCCCGAAGCGAACTCTCTACATTTAGAGATGTTTGTGCAGATGTGATTGCAGATGTGTCCACGTTGTTAAAGGCACCTTCCATGTCAAGGAAAGCAACCATAGTGAACTCTTTATGATAGAGGGAATATTCGACGGTGCGTACTAAGGTGTGTAACGCTGTTTCCACCGATTTACCTATACAGTAGGCATGTTGAGACGAAGACAGAAGTCTTGTATCAATACTTGCCCTTAAATGGATATCAATCAATCTTTCCAAAGTCTTAAGAAGGAATGATGATAGACTTATAGGTCGTAGATCTTTAGGATTGACTTGCGAGCATTTACCTGCCTTGGGTATAAAAACAACTTTAACTTCTCACCATGCCGAGGGAACATGGACCAGGTAAAGACAGCTGGTAAAAATTGCCTCCAGGATTCGAGCAATTATGTCAGAAGTCTTTTGTAGCTCAGCTGATATTATTCCATCTGGTTCTGCAGATTTAAATGGTTTGAAGCTGTTAAGAGCCAATTGTAGCTTGTCCCTTGTGATCAGACCTTGTGGATATGTTGTATTGGAACTTGAACGTATATAACAAGTCTCGGTAAGAGAACTACCAGGAAAATGAGTATCCAGTAGTAAGTTCAGCGATTCATTACTTGAATTTGTCCAGGAGCCGTCTGCATTTTTCAAGCAGCTTGGCATCGCTAGATTAGTTGAAAGAATTTTCCGTAACCTAGAGGCTTCAGAAGTTTCTTCTATCGTGCCGCTTAGATTTCCTTAGTGCCTTCTTGTAAATTCTTATGGATTCTTTGTAAGAATCCCAGTGAGAGGCTAGTCTTGCGGCTTTGGCTCGGTTGAAAAGTTTCCTGCATTCTTTCCTGAGCGAGTCAAGCTCTGGGGCCCACCACTTTCACATAGTACGGCTAAGGAACGAATCTCTCTAATTGACAATTCGACCAAAATTGGACTTGAAGGTATACTGGTGAGCATTCCAGGAGCGTGAATATTAAGGTCGAATTAGTTGAGGGATGGAATGCAACTGGGTATCTCTCTAGAGCATAATCCGTTAAAATAACGGTAAAAAAGTGTGAGACCAAAAGCGACGTAAATTTTGTTTTCAGGAACATTAATGATAAGTCATCTTAGCCTCTTTCTTATAGTTTTTGAATATCATAGAACCTCATTTGTATAGTGTACTGAAGCATACATCCTATAAAGCTACTAAATCCTCAAACTAATGATATCAACTAGTTTGATTAATTAATAAATTATTGTCTTCTACCTTGTGCCATTTTTTTTTAAATTTTAAACCTATTTACCACAGCTTTAATATATAAAGCTAACCCAAAGGAAGAAAAAAGAAGTGAAGATAAAAATAAGTTCAAAACACACGAGTGTAAAATATAAACGTTCAAAGTGAAAAATTTCAAGAGAATAGGAAAATTAGACTTGTTCCTTTGTTGGTCGTATAGAGTATTGTAAGTAAAGGTATCAGTACGAACATCAGTAGCATGGGTAATTTATCAGTGTAGTTCATTCAAAGGTATAAAGGTATACTAATGACTACCATCATAACTATGAATAATCCCTTATGCGAGTAAATGAGATTTTTATGGAAATTAATTACACCATAGACTTAAAAAATATAATAATAAAGCTAAAGCTTGTAAGGAGTACAGTGACTGTGGGGCCTTTTTAAATGTGCGTAAAATTGATATATGTATATATAGTATATTAACTTTCCCTGTTTAAAGGCCAAACAAAATCAATAATTGTAAGATTTAGTTTGTTTTCAAAATTATATCAAATAAAATATTATTCAGTCTATTTTAACTTAATAAATGAGAATTTTCATACATCTACTCAAAGTGAAAACATGGACAATATTTTTTTAAAATATGCGAATGCGTTTAGAACATGTCAATTAAATACTTAGTTAATTTTTTTTTTCCTCGTTTTTTTGTTCCTATAAATTATTTCAATTTTAATTCTGTGCGGCAACCATGTGAGTCCCTTTTTTTGTGCAATTTATGTACATTAACCTGAAAGGACACCATACAAAAATGCCACGTTCGTATATGTACTTTAACTCAATTCACAGCTTATTTGTTTGTTATTGTTTGCTAGATCCGCTTGGAGCATGAATTGAATAAAAAAAATATTATTTTTTTTTTGTTATTCATTATTCTATATTATTTTTTTTTTTATTTTTATAAAAAAATTGAAAAGTCAATGCTTATACAACCTTGGAAATATAGGTGTTTCTACATAGGTACATGTTAATATTAATATACATATGTATATATTTATTTATTCATGTACGGTACATGTACACTACAATATACAATACACTTCAATTTGTGTATGGTTTATAAGTGAAAAATATGTTTATTTTGTTTGGTTTTTTAATATTGTGTGTGCTTTTTAAGCGGATTACGAACTAACTTATGGATTTCAACTACATCTCGTTTGAATTTTTTTTTTTTCAATACAATTTTCGTAATGTTTAATAACGATTTCAAATTATAAAATATTTGTTTTTTTTTTATTCGTGGTGCTATACATTTATTTATATTTTGTAACAAACAAAAAACTTTCAACTTTCACTAATCAAATTAAATAATATACGTATGACTCTTGATTTAATTGAAGAAACTTTAAAAAATGTGGTACATGAAAATGGTGCATTTTTCATTTTAATTTCAAACATTCAATACTTCTAGTTTCTAGTATTCATCGTGGTCTTTGTTTGGCTCTTTGAAATAAGGGGAGTGGTCATATTCCTTCTTTTATTTATTTTAAAAAAATTTGTCATTAAAGTAAAAAATGCAATAAGGATGCTTCTTGTTTAAGACACTATTGACATTCAGATTTTAACAACATTGTTTTCTAACAAAGTTTAGTACAAACAACATTTACCTACCAAAGAACTTCCAATAACACTTAATGCAGTAATAATTATCTAAACATGTACAAGAACAATCAATTGAATGAAAAACTGCATAAACATTATTTAGAACTAAAATAAAAACAAGTGACCCTAAATAATTACGAAGAGAAATTCTTATTTTGGCAATTAAACGATTGGACTAAGACCTTCTTAGTTCAAACTATTTTAAGGATAAAAACAAAATTAATGTGGTTAATTTAGGAAGCAATCGAAATAACTTCAGCTTAAACGTGATATCATATCATGAAAAATTCAAAGGTTTAAGCATTAGAATAATTTCTGAATAATAAGAAAAAGAGGATATGATGCGACCCACACTAATAACTTCCCATCCCGTCTGTCGATTTGTCTTGCTTAAAAGTTTGTAGGGTTTCGTGTTTTGTTTCTTAAAAATTTAAATTACCAACAATATTTTGCATACTTATGAAATAGTTTGATTTCAAAATCAATTTTTGTTAACGAGATTTTTAGTCGAAAACCAATTTTTACCAATTTTAGTAGCATTTCTTAAAAGTTTTTATTTTTTAAATAAACAAATACAAATTAGATGAATGAAATGATTTTAATGCCAATACCTTCTATTTTTCATGAGATCCGAACATCATTTTTTACCAAATTTGAATTTATATTTTCTTTCAGTAAATTAGTTTGAAGCTAATATTTTTAATTTTAAAAAAAGATAATTGAGTCGAAAATTTATTTTTACAAACTCTTATTAATTTTTTTTAGGTTTTATTTTTTTGTAAAATTCGGTTTTTGTCA